>OZ035844.1:5521353-5996353 GCA_964034765.1 Knipowitschia caucasica | reverse complement strand
GAGACAGAGACAGACAGAGGCAGAGACAGAGACAGAGGCAGAGACAGAGACAGAGGCAGAGGCAGAGACAGACAGAGGCAGAGACAGAGGCAGAGACAGACAGAGGCAGAGACAGAGACAGAGGCAGAGACAGAGGCAGAGACAGAGACAGAGGCAGAGACAGAGGCAGAGACAGAGGCAGAGACAGAGACAGACAGAGGCAGAGACAGAGACAGACAGAGGCAGAGACAGAGACAGACAGAGGCAGAGACAGAGACAGACAGAGGCAGAGACAGACAGAGACAGAGGCAGAGACAGAGACAGACAGAGGCAGAGACATGACAGACAGAGGCAGAGACAGAGGCAGAGACAGAGACAGACAGAGGCAGAGACAGAGACAGACAGAGGCAGAGACAGAGACAGAGGCAGAGACAGAGACAGAGACAGAGGCAGAGACAGAGGCAGAGGCAGAGACAGAGGCAGAGACAGAGGCAGAGACAGAGACAGAGGCAGAGACAGAGGCAGAGACAGAGACAGAGGCAGAGACAGAGACAGACAGAGGCAGAGACAGAGACAGAGGCAGACAGAGGCAGAGACAGAGACAGACAGAGGCAGAGACAGAGGCAGAGACAGACAGAGGCAG
This sequence comes from Knipowitschia caucasica, assembly GCA_964034765.1. Lineage (NCBI taxonomy): Eukaryota > Metazoa > Chordata > Actinopteri > Gobiiformes > Gobiidae > Knipowitschia > Knipowitschia caucasica. The sequence goes on along the minus strand of OZ035844.1, from coordinate 5,995,731 downwards.
AGACAGAGACAGACAGAGGCAGAGACAGAGGCAGAGACAGAGACAGACAGAGGCAGAGACAGAGACAGACAGAGGCAGAGACAGAGGCAGAGACAGAAGCAGAGACAGAGGCAGAGACAGAGGCAGAGACAGAGGCAGAGACAGAGGCAGAGACAGAGACAGACAGAGGCAGAGACAGAGACAGAGGCAGAGACAGAGACAGACAGAGGCAGAGACAGACAGAGGCAGAGACAGACAGAGGCAGAGACAGAGACAGACAGAGGCAGAGACAGAGACAGAGGCAGAGACAGAGACAGACAGAGGCAGAGACAGACAGAGGCAGAGACAGAGACAGACAGAGGCAGAGACAGACAGAGGCAGAGACAGAGACAGACAGAGGCAGAGACAGACAGAGACAGAGGCAGAGACAGAGGCAGAGACAGAGGCAGAGACAGAGACAGAGGCAGAAGCAGAGACAGAGACAGAGGCAGAAGCAGAGACAGACAGAGGCAGAGACAGACAGAGACAGAGGCAGAGACAGAGGCAGAGACAGAGACAGACAGAGGCAGAGACAGAGACAGAGACAGACAGAGGCAGAGACAGACAGAGGCAGAGACAGACAGAGGCAGAGACAGAGGCAGAGACAGAGGCAGAGACAGAGACAGACAGAGGCAGAGACAGAAGCAGAGGAAGAGGCAGAAGTCACAGATAAATGTTGTGTGTCTTTAGTTAAAGCAGATGATGTGTGTGTTCCTCTCTCTCTTCACTCACTGCTCCATCCTCATCCAGAGTCTCTCTCTGGCCTCTATTCTCTGGTCTCTGGTCTCCGGTCTCTGGTCCTCCTGAGGAGAACCTGAGTTTACTATGTGATGTGAAACATGTAGTCAGGACCTCAAGACCAGGACCAGGCTTAGAGTATGAGCTTTCACTGGGTTTGGGATCTGTGAGTGTTGCAGTCAGAGCTCTCGTCTGCAGTGAGGAGGGAGCAGCGTCTGCAGTCAGAGCTCTCCTGGGCCAGGACCAGCCTAGGACCTGGTCTCATGTGAAGTCTCTCCCACACTTGGATCTGAATCTCATCAGAGTCTGACGAGAATAGACTGTTTGATTCAGAACACTTCCTGCCTTAGGTCTCGTCCCAGACCGATTCTAGACCGAGCCTAGGCCAAGTCCTAATGCAGAGTTTGGACCGGATCCATCTGCGCTTCATTGGATTAAAGAGATTATACCCACAACCAGCTCTGAGAGAAACTTTACAGAGTTTAGATTTGGTTTAGACCAGGTTTAGACCAGGCTTAGACCAGGTTCAGGCCTAGTTCAGACCTGGTCCAGACCTGGTCTGGTCCCAGCTGGTCTGCTCTGTCATTACTCTTAACCTGAATAGGTGAAATATTTCAGGTCATTTCACAAATGAGAAAAACAGTCTCTGGATGTGTTCATGGTCGTAACGAAACATATACTTTTGTGACCCTCTACTACTAATACTACTACTGTTAATACTAATACTACTAATACTACTACTACGCCACTGCTGTTTCCTTTTTTGGCCTGGCCTTGACCCCGCCCACTGACCCTGTATGGCCAATCAGGAGCCTGACCTTGTACCTACCCACCTGTCAATCATAGACACGAGTGACACACCCCCAGACCAATCACACACCTCCATTAGACAGTCGCTCGGACCAATAATCCACTACACAGAACTGAACCAGGAATAAATATTAGACCTGGTTCAGTCCTGGTTTATGGTCTCTGTGACAGCTGCAGATGTGAGGGGCGGGTCTGACCCTGGACCCAAGGACTGTCTTTAAAACACATCTGCTCCTCCTACAACATCAAAACCAGGTCTGAACCGTTCCTACTTTAGACCCTGACCTCTTGAGGTCTCGGTCTCTTGTCTCTCTCCCTGGTCTCACTGGTATTTCTATCTGGTCTCTATCTGGTCTCTCTCTGGTCTCTCCCTCTGGTCTCTCTCTCTGGTCTATCTCTCTGGTCTCCCTCGGATCTCCCTCGGTCTCTCTCTGGTCTCTCTCTGGTCTCTCTCTGGTCTCCCTCGGTCTCTCTCTGGTCTCCCTCGGATCTCCCTCGGTCTCTCTCTGGTCTCTCTCTGGTCTCTCTCTGGTCTCTCTCTGGTCTCTCTCTGGTCTCCATCGGTCTCTCTCTGGTCTCTCTCTGGTCTCTCTCTGGTCTCTCTCTGGTCTCCATCGGTCTCTCTCTGGTCTCTCTCTGGTCTCTCTCTGGTCTCCATCGGTCTCTCTCTGGTCTCTCTCTGGTCTCTCTCTGGTCTCCCTCGGTCTCTCTCTGGTCTCCCTCGGATCTCCCTCTGTCTCTCTCTGGTCTCTCTCTGGTCTCCATCGGTCTCTCTCTGGTCTCTCTCTAGTCTCCCTCGGTCTCTCTCTGATCTTTCTCTGGTCTCTCTCTGGTCTCCATCGGTCTCTCTCTGGTCTCTCTCTGGTCTCCATCGGTCTCTCTCTGGTCTCTCTCTGGTCTCTCTCTGGTCTCTCTCTGGTCTTCCTCGGTCTCTCTCTGGTCTCTCTCTGGTCTCTCTCTGGTCTCCCTCGGTCTTTCTCTGGTCTCCCTCGGTCTCCCTCGGATCTCCCTCGGTCTCTCTCTGGTCTCTCTCTGGTCTCAGGTGGATCTAACAAGCGTCACTAACTTCTTAAGATGGTTCATTTCCTCACATACGTCTGAAGACAAATCCCTCTGGATCTGGACCAATAAAACAAACAAACCTCTGTCATTATTATCTGACAGCGCTCTCTCACAGGGGTCTCCCATCCCAGACCTACCCAGACCCCGTCCTGGGTAGGGGTCTAAAGCAGGTCTAAAACAGGTCTAAAGCAGGCCTAAAGCAGGTCTAAAGCAGGTCTAAAGCAGGTCTAAAGCAGATCTAAAGCAGATCTAAAGCAGGTGGCAGGTCTAAAGCAGGTCTAAAGCAGGACTAAAGCAGATCTAAAGCAGATCTAAAGCAGATCTAAAGCAGGTCTAAAGCAGGTCTAAAGCAGGTCTAAAGCAGATCTAAAGCAGGTCTAAAGCAGGTCTAAAGCAGGTCTAAAGCAGGTCTAAAGCAGGTCTAAAGCAGATCTAAAGCAGATCTAAAGCAGGTCTAAAGCAGGTCTAAAGCAGGTCTAAAGCAGATCTAAAGCAGATCTAAAGCAGATCTAAAGCAGATCTAAAGCAGGTCTAAAGCAGGTCTAAAGCAGGTCTAAAGCAAGTCTAAAGCAGATCTAAAGCAGATCTAAAGCAGATCTAAAGCAGGTCTAAAGCAGGTCTAAAGCAGATCTAAAGCAGATCTAAAGCAGGTCTAAAGCAGATCTAAAGCAGGTCTAAAGCAGGTCTAAAGCAGGTCTAAAGCAGGTCTAAAGCAGGTCTAAAGCAGGTCTAAAGCAGATGTAAAGCAGGTCTAAAGCAGATCTAAAGCAGATCTAAAGCAGGTCTAAAGCAGGACTAAAGCAGGTCTAAAGCAGATCTAAAGCAGGTCTAAAGCAGGTCTAAAGCAGGACTAAAGCAGGTCTAAAGCAGGACTAAAGCAGATCTAAAGCAGGTCTAAAGCAGGTCTAAAGCAGGTCTAAAGCAGATCTAAAGCAGATCTAAAGCAGATCTAAAGCAGGTCTAAAGCAAGTCTAAAGCAAGTCTAAAGCAGTTCTAAAGCAGCTCTAAAGCAGATCTAAAGCAGGTCTAAAGCAGGACTAAAGCAGGACTAAAGCAGGACTAAACTGCTTGTGTTGCCCTTTTACTCACCACGTCTCTGTGACAATGGCGCACTCTGATGGATATAACGGTAACTGCAGCCAGGCCCTTTCAACAAGAACGAGACCGTTCAGCTTGGTCTGGTCTCTGTCTGGTCTCTGTCTTGTCCCTCCCTGGTCTCCTTTCACTGAAAATCACTGAACCGCAATTTGAGAGGCGTTCATCCTTTATTTTCACAAAACTCAAACACGTCACAACAGTTACACAAGAGAAAGATGTTCCGAGACCTAACTGTAGTCTCATAAATAACACATGTTTAAAGCTGGGGTCTGTAACTCGTCATCCCAGCTTTAATGGACAGACCATAATAGATCCATGGTACTGACCCCCAAACATCAAACGCATTAAAATGGGACTTGTTCAAGTTTGGATGAATCAGAAAGAGTGGGTGGATCCTGGAGGCCAGCTGGAGGCGCCCCCTCGGCTGTGATTGGTTGCATGGGGGAGGCCCTCACTGCTGATTGGTCCATGGAGTGATGAGCAGGGAGAGGGGGCGGGGCTTAACTCAGCGCAGCTCCACAGACAATACTGACTGAAAAAACATCATTAATGTTATTAATAACAATAATAATCATAATAATGATAATCATAATCATAATAATACTACTAACAATAATAATATTATTAATATATCATAATTACTATTCTACTAGATACTACTAGATATATTCTAATGAATTAACGTAATCAATGATAATGTCAGACCTGGAGCTGTGAGGGGGCGGAGTCCAGCCGTCTACGTCACAAACTATAGGAGAAGGAAGAGTTAAGGTCTGGACCAGGTCTAAAGCAGGTCTAAAGCAGGACTAAAGCAGGATTAAAGCAGGATTAAGCAGGTCTAAAGCAGGTCTAAAGCAGGTCTAAAGCAGGTCTAAAGCAGGACTAAAGCAGGACTAAAGTAGGACTAAAGCAGGATTAAAGCAGGACTAAAGCAGGACTAAAGCAGGACTAAAGCAGGATTAAAGCAGGACTAAAGCAGGACTAAAGCAGGTGTAGCGTTCCAGTTGAGTGTGAAGTTGAAGTCAGAACTGATGGTTTAAAAGAAGTTTATTTTGTCCTTCCATATAGTCATATAACCAACGTAAGAGCCAGAACAGAAATAAAAATCACCTTACAATTACGTCTAATCTAGCATTAATTACACTGTTAACCGTTATATTACAATTTAAATCTGAAGAGACCAAGACAGAAATAGATTTATTTGTTTGGCGCAATGACCCCGGCAGTGACACTTGCAGAGGGGAGATCATCTGCTGCTGTAGATGATCTCAGATCCCCCGGGGTCAAGCACTGGTGGTGGCTAGAAGCATGGTGTGAATGGGGTGTATAGACGGGGCTGGAGCAGGAGCCAGAGCAGGAGCCAGGTCAGTAGCCAAAGCAGGAACCCAAGCAGGAGCCAGCTTGAGGAGGCGCTGGGGAGGCGGTGGGTGTTAAGAGCTTCAGGAAGCGCTGTTTACAGGAAGTGGCTGCTTTTAAACTGCCCGCTTGCTGTCAGTGGGTTGGCAAAAGACTGGCCGGGCTGTGTGATTGGCAGAGGCTCGAGGCTGGCAGAGCTGTGTGATTGGCTGGCCCTGAACGGGTGAGAGCTGTGGCCGGTCTTTCAGTCTGAATTTGCGCTTCAGCTTCATTACTATTATTTTACAAATTTAAACAAACTTGACAATTTTTACACAAATCTCATCAAAGCATACCTTGTTCCCTCTATATCTCAACTGTAGTTAAACTTTGTTGTTGTTTCTTTTATACCATCAGTGCTGTTTCCTATTTAGACCATTGACTAAACCGTAGCTGTTTGTTTGTGAAGTCCATAGACTGTTTAAGCCACTTAGGTTCCGGTTGAGACAGGAAGTGTCAAAATAAAACATTTCCTATCAACTAATCAGCCTTTACAGCAGGTCTAACTAGGATTAAAGCAGGATTATGTCATGTCATGTCATTGTCTTCCCCTTTATTGGGTGGCAATCAGAGCTGCCACCCAAGTCTCATAGCACCAGTCCCTCGCTGATCCTCCTGCAGGTGGTGGATCCACGGGAAAATGGCTTCTCCGTCATTTACGAGATGGCCTTGGTCTTTCAGCTGGGGCTTCAGGCAATGTGGGGTTAAGTGTCTTGCCCAGGGACACAACAACAGCAGACATCAGCGGGAGCCGGTGACATGGGTCGTAGTGGGCTCGAACCCACGACCATTAGGTCTAAAGACCAGTGCTCTAACAACTGCTCTAAAGCAGGATTAAAGCAGGTCTAAAGCCGGTCTAAAGCAGGTCTAAGGCAGGTCTAAAGCAGGTCTAAAGCAGGAGTAAAACCTGAGTAAACCTGAGTAAAAAAAAATCAACCTCAAACTGACGAGTCCTCCAGGGGTTAGGGTTAGGACCCCTACTTTAGTAGCCTGACTCTTGCCACACCCGTGTAGTTTGCTGAGCTTCACACAAGGGTCTGGATCTCCTTCATAGCGGATGAATTCTAGAATTCGGGGCCTTGTGAAAAAATCCTTGTATGTGATTGGATAAACCACTTGTCTGTTATCTTGAATGACGTGTTACTTCAACCATTCGCATCGAAACACACAATTCAGCGCACGACTCCACGCTGCGTTGCCGGCAAGATTTTCCAGCCCAAAACCCTCGAGAATGCCCCAAAAAAAACGTGGCTATAAAACATAATGCACTCATGACTTTGTTTTTGTCTTTCTGTCTATTTAATACCTAGAAGTCGCTTGGAAAGAGAATTTGCGGGAAACCACACAACCTGACAACTCTGCTGCGTAGTGTTGTAAACAGGGACACTCAAACCAGTACTTAAACCAAACTTTACACTAACATTTCACTCCTAATACACACATAACAACATGGAACCATCAACATCTCGCCTCATATTGCATTAAAAGTGACAAACGTGTCTTAGTTCGTTTGTATTCAAAACATTTTTTTTTAATTCACAGACTTTTTATGTCCACCATCTTGGTTTGCTATGGCTGCTGTGTGACACGCGCTAAAAGCCGGTACAAAACCGACGTTACACCGGAGATCCTGATTGACAGATCATTTTTTGATCTTCTAAAGGAATTTGCATTGGCGCTCGATCCCAGACACTTGTGTTCAACCAAACGTCTCTGGGGGAGTATGGCAGAAGTACAAGGGTCTGGCCAGAGTCAGGCTATTACTTTAGACCCTTTATTGTAAAATATTTGTTACATATGAATTATCATAGATAAAAATATTAATCATTATACATATGATCACGGTGTGGGTGACCCCAAGGGGTCAGTCTTGGGAAAAACCACTATCATGTTTTTTCTGCGTAAGAGACATATACACACACACACACACCCACAGACACACAGACACACACACACACCCCCACACACACAAACCTGTGTGTTGTGGGCGCGGCTGCAGCAGCGGATTCGGGTAGGGGGCGTGTCTTCCCGGGTATCCATGGTAACTGTGATGCTTGTATCCGTGATGATGGTAGGGATATGCCCCGCCCCCTGAGGCTGGGCACAGAGACCAGCCGGGACCTGGAGGAGCACATTACATGGGTCACATGTCTAAGTCACATGTCCAAGTCACATGTTTGGGTCACATGTTTGGGTCACGAGTCTGGGTCTCAAGTCTGGGTCACATGTGTGAGTCACATGTCTGAGTCACATGTCTGGGTCACATGTCTGGGTCACATGTCTGGGTCACATGTCTGAGTCACATGTCTGAGTCACATTTCCAGGTCACATGTCTGGGTCACATGTCTGAGCCACATGTCTGGGCCTCATGTCTGGGTCGCATGTCTGAGTCACATGTCTTGGTTACATGTCTGGGTCACAGAAGCATGGTGTGAATGGGGTGTATACATAGTTCCCACATGACGTCACTACATACGGGGATTTGCCGACCCGGCGACATTTGTGTTGGCATTCTGTGGGCAAAACAATAGAAAAAGAAGCTGAAACGTGTTAATGTCGTGATAAAGTTGAAAATGGTCATCTCCTGCTGGGTCAATGGATGTTCAAATCGTGCCGGAGGTTCCGTTAAACTTGGATTTTACAGTATACCCATCATTAGACTTCATGAATGTGAGAAGACTAAGCTTTTGTCAGAACAACCACGGAGGTTATGGCTTGCGATGATAAACAGGCAAGAAACTCCCTCAAAACACGCAAGAATATGCTCGGAGCACTTTGTGTCAGGTGCGTATCGTATCTCATAATGTGTTGACAGACGTAATTTACTCAGTACTAACTTGTGTATGCTGATACCTGGTAACTTGAGAGTTTCATTATTTAGCGTTAGATTACTTTATTATGAGGAGGATCGGTGTCGCGTCCGAGGCTCTCGAGGGCAACGTAAATGTATTAAATAGATAATAATAGTTCTATGGTGGGCTAAAACAATGTTCACAAACAGCATTGCTTCTGTAAAAAGATCTGTGTCATAAAATAAACTGCTCTTTACGCCTGGAAAAATCAGTTGCCCACCATTCACCAAAACATACGGTCAAAAACGCGGAAATAAACAATAACAGCAATCCAGAGTGTCCGTGTGGCATTAGCATTAATTAAATTAATTGTTAATATAAGTAAAATAATTAAATGGAGCTCCAACTGGTATTAAATCTAAAGTTTTTGAGAAATGTTTGCATTGCTTGTTAATTTTTCCTGCATAATTTGATCAAATATGTAAAACATGTCCGTAGCACGTTAAACTGTGGTGCCATTGTATTAATATACAATTATTTGCTCAAAAGTTGCCCTTTTTTTTCCAATTTGGGTTTGAATATCTACATTTATTCTCATTCTTCTGTTTAATGGAATGCACAAACACAGCAGCGTGCCATCAAAGATGGCGTCTCCGAGGAGGTCATGTGACATTCATTGGTCTGTGGGAACTATGTATAGGCGGGGCTGGAGCAGGAGCCAGAGCAGGAGCCAGGTCAGTAGCCAAAGCAGGAACCCAAGCAGGAGCCAGCTTGAGGAGGCGCTGGGGAGGCGGTGGGTGTTAAGAGCTTCAGGAAGCGCTGTTTACAGGAAGTGGCTGCTTTTAAACTGCCCGCTTGCTGTCAGTGGGTTGGCAAAAGACTGGCCGGGCTGTGTGATTGGCAGAGTCTCGAGGCTGGCAGAGCTGTGTGATTGGCTGGCCCTGAACGGGTGAGAGCTGTGGCCGGTCTCTCAGTCTGAATTTGCGCTTCAGCTTCATTACTATTATTTTACAAATTTAAACAAACTTGACAATTTTTACACAAATCTCATCAAAGCATACCTTGTTCCCTCTATATCTCAACTGTAGTTAAACTTTGTTGTTGTTTCTTTTATACCATCAGTGCTGTTTCCTATTTAGACCATTGACTAAACCGTAGCTGTTTGTTTGTGAAGTCCATAGACTGTTTAAGCCACTTAGGTTCCGGTTGAGACAGGAAGTGTCAAAATAAAACATTTCCTATCAACTAATCAGCCTTTACAGCAGGTCTAAAGCAGGTCAAAGCAGGTCTGAACCAGGTTTAAAGCAGGACTAACTAGGATTAAAGCAGGATTATGTCATGTCATGTCATTGTCTTCCCCTTTATTGGGTGGCAATCAGAGCTGCCACCCAAGTCTCATAGCACCAGTCCCTCGCTGATCCTCCTGCAGGTGGTGGATCCACGGGAAAATGGCTTCTCCGTCATTTACGAGATGGCCTTGGTCTTTCAGCTGGGGCTTCAGGCAATGTGGGGTTAAGTGTCTTGGGTCACATGTCTGGGCCTCATGTCTGGGTCACATGTCTGAGTCACATGTCTTGGTTACATGTGCAAGTCACATGTCTGGGCCACATGTCTGGCTCACATGTCTGGGTCACATGTCTGAGTCACATGTCTGAGTCACATGTCTGAGTCACGTGTGCAAGTCACATGTCTGGGTCACATGTCTGAGTCACATGTCGGGGTCACATGTCTGGGTCACATGTGCAAGTCACATGTCTGGGTCACATGTCTGAGTCACATGTTTGGGTCACATGTCTGAGTCACATGTCGGGGTCACATGTCTGGGTCACATGGGGGTGTCTCACAGGGCAGGGTGCAGGTCTCAGCCTCAGATGAGGTCTTCCCACTGGGGTTTCTGAAACAACAGGAAATGGAAGTACAGTTCAGCATTTCTCTGGTGCTGGACTCTTGCTCTACAGTATTACTCTATAGTATTGCTCTTCAGTTTTGCTCTGCAGTATTCTGAAGTATTACTACAGTATTATTCTACAGTATTGCTCTGCAGTATAGGAGGATCTCCAAGTGACGTCGTTGTTTATAGTTTTTCTGCTCTGGTCACGTGACTGTGGCACTACAGCATAGAAAGGTACCTGGATGCGGTAGAGTTCGCTATTTTTCAACGTTTGGAGAGAGGTTTTACCAAATCGAATGGTCCATTCTTGTTGTGTGGTCGGTTGTACTGGGGACAGATTACGTTTTTTTTCTAATTCTTTCGGAAAAGAACAACGAAAAACGGCCGCGGTAAAGTGGTTGCCCTTTTATGCTGTTACCAGTGGGGGAGGGTCCCAGCTCAAAAGTGGCCAAAATGACGTGCGCTGACATGCTTGCAATACCACCCCGGGCCGATGGTGGTGGACCCGGAATAAGAATTAGCCAATGCTAACATATAGCGTTGGCAGACCTCTCAAAAACGTCTTTACAGGATGGACCAAAAGTTGGCTCTTGCCCAAAGCTCCGTTCCACATGTGTGTCAATGCTGAGGGGGGTGATTTTTTTTGGTCCACTCTAGTTTACTTGCTGTGAATTTTTGAAGTCTCTCGTTCAAATGAATGGAGCTGCGCCGGCTGACGCATGCGCAGATGCGTTTTTCCACAATTTTCTTGTGGGCGGGACCACTCGCGGCCATTTTGGATTTCTCCAGTAGAGCACATTTTTTGGTCCATTAGTTAGAACAGCAGAGATAGGCGTGACTCTGTCCATTAATATATACAGTCTATGGCTGTTACCTACGGTAAATGTAGAACGGGAAGCCGGGGGGATGAGGGGATAAAAATTCAAAAACAAATGTAAGTTTTGCAACTACTTTCACTGCGGACTTGTTCACTCATTCATTCATTCATGAATGATGATTCATCTTTAACATTGCATTTTGGTTGCTCCTCCCCACGGCTTCCTGTTCCACCTTTACCGTAAGTAACAGCAAACAGGGGCAACCCGCTTTTAATGTGCTTTACCGCGACGGCGAAATGCCGGGCCATTTTACTGCGATGAAAAACGCCAGAAATAGATTTTCACGGGTCCCGGGTTTTCTATGAAGTAAGAATAAATGTCCCTGAGTCCCAGTCCCAACAGATCTGTGCCAAGACAGAGGTTAGTCTGACCAATGTTTTTTCTCGTCATCCCAGGTCTCATATGGGCTTTGAATTTGTTCAGTTCGGTCTCATATACTTATTTTGAGCTTGTCTTTATATCTCCTCTGATCTTCTTGCGTTAAAGTGCTTATATACAGTGCTATTCGCCCACTGAGTCTTTTAAAAGTACTCTTCGCATCCATGCTTCAGAATGTGCCGCTCTGTCTTCTTGCCACACAGCGAGGGGCGCATGTGCACAGGGATGTAAACAAAGATCTTTCTATTACTCAGATTCAGATTCATTTATTTGCCATTTGCAGTAAAACCACATTGGAATTCATTAGCAAAAGTCCCCAGTGTGCACAAGTACAGACATAAAACAACATTAAAAGTAGAGAAAAAAACAAACAAATAAAACAGTAAAACAATTGTCACTGTCAAAACGATCGGCTAAAACAATTTCAATACAAAGTGCAAGATCATTAAAGTGCTCTGTTCACACTGATAACAGCTTGTGGGAAGAAGCTGTTAGCATAACGAGATGTCCTGCATCTCAGAGAACAATATCTTCTGCCAGAAGGAAGAAGCTGGAACAAGGCTTTTCCAGGGTGGCCAGAAGAGTCATTGACAATCCTAAGAGCTTTGTTTAAAAGTCTGGATTTATAAAGAACCTCCAGAACAGGAAGCTCACAGCCCACGGTCCTCTTTGCAGAGCGGAGCACCTTGTTTAACGCTCTCCTTTCTTTATCTGTGATGTTTCCAAACCACACAGACACAGAACCAACAAGTAAACTCTCAATGGTGCAGCGATAAAAGTTAAGCAGAATCTTAGAGTTAGTGGTAAATTCTCTAAATTTCCGCAGAAAGTAGAGACGCTGACGAGCTTTCTTAACAACCCGGTCAGTGTTTTTAACCCATTTCAGGTCGTTAGACAGAGTTAAACCCAGGAACTTGCACTCCTCTACGATCTGTACCTGGGAGTTGTCGATAACTACAGGAGTGTGAGATCTGTTACGACTGAAGCCACAGTTCACATGTTTTGGATGCGTTCAACTGGAGGTTGTTAGTTTGACTCCACTGAACCACATTTTGTATCTCTGCTCTATAAGAGGATTCATCATTGTTACTGATGAGACCGATGATGGTGGTGTCATCAGCATATTTGATGATCAAGTTTGAGAGGTTTGAGAGATTGTGTGTCCTCAGAGGAGGACACACAATCGTGAGTGTACAAAGTAAAAAGCAAAGGACTCAAAATACATCCCTGAGGAGAACCAGTGCTCACAGAAACAACATCAGAAAAACATTGATTTTCATTCTCTGAGATCTGTCAGTTAAAAAGCTAAAAATCCATTTACACATGGCAACACTAAACCGAGAGGCATGAGCTTTTCAATCAGTTTACCTGGGACAAGGCAGTTAAAAGCAGAGCTATAATCGATGAAAAGTATTCTCGCGACAGATTATAGTATTATTATAGTAACATAGACCCGGACAGTGAGGAGCATGAGAACATCTTGGAGCCCTTCAAGTTTGTCTTCTCTCGGATTGAGGACATGGAACTCTTTTCTGTTGAATGTGTTTGTCAGGGATGAAGCAGTTTGGCACACACTGAGCCGCACATCCTCCACCAAATCTGTCAGGGATGAAGCAGACAGAGACGGATCGTGGTGCGCCAAACTCTGGAAGTTTATTTAAGTTTCTCTCAAGTTCCAGTTGTTTCAATTGTTTCTTTTTCTCAGACAGAATAAAGTCAGTACACAGTTTATATAGTCATTGTCACGTCACACATGGAAAGACGTACGTGTCACACAGAGACACCACACCACAAAAGGGGAAAATCCAAAATGTGAGTAGACCTATAGGTCTGGCTAACTCTTATTCCTCTAGAGCAGTGTCTCCCAAAGTGGGGTCCGCGGCCCCCTGGTGGGCCGCGAGGGTACTGCAGGGGGGCCGCGGGAGGTCATACAAAAAAAATAATATATATATATAATTATTTAATGTTAAATTTATAATGTTTTGTTTGTAATATTAAAATATTTGTGTTCATTATTTGACTTGAATAATCCACTGTAATATTTTTTGTATTACAATGTTTGTAGCAGAGGCTATTTCCCCAAAATAAAATAACCAGAAGAGCCTATTCTTAATGTTGTCCTCTTGGTTATTATTTTGGGGGGCCACTCAGACCCGTCAGATTTTTAAGGGGGCCTCGGTGTTACTGAGTTTGGGAATGGCTGCTCTAGAGATTAAAAGAAAAAAGAAATTGGTTACCTATGTAACTTTAATGCTGTTGTGAGAATAATATAGATGAATGGAATAAGAAACTAGAAGTTGCAGCTCTTTGCTATAATAAAGCCTCGCCATGGTATCTCCTACCATATATATTGTCTTTTCGACGTTTTTTCATGTTCTATACTACAGGTGACGTGTAGGTGGCGCTCTTGTAAACAAACAAAAATTGTTTGTTTAAACAAACAACAGAATTGTCCTTTGGCATCCCAAATGCCCAGATGAAAACAGCGATCGCTCATATACATAATACCTGGTCTCAATTTGTGGAACAAACGTCACTATTTTTGTTTGTTACTTAATATATACTATATGTTAAATTAGGGCTGGGCGATAAAACGATAACGATATATATTGCGATAGACACGTGTTCGATATCAATAGAAAACGGGGTCGATAGAACTTCAATAGTTTCACTTCAGTCCGTTCGAAAAAAAACAGGAAAAAAACACAGGAAGTAAAGCCGAGTCAGAAGCGCAAGGCATTCTGGGGGATGTAGGCAAAGACTTCTCGACCTATCACAGCCGACTAAAAACCGCAAAACTTTCTGGGAAATGCAAAAACAACAACCGCACCATGCGTAGCGTCCATGGATCATGGATCTATTATAATAGCCATGGATCTAAAGATTGTGTTTCAGGCCGTGTCAATAGTTATACATGTCCGTGCGAGGAACAGCATGTGCAGCGGGAGAGGCAGTGGGTACAGAGACTCCATGCATTCGACAAAAGCAAGAGATTAACTTTTTCCGGAGCCGTCACGGGGACACAAGACACTCGAAAAGAGCCAAAACAGGAGCTAAACCAGGACTAAACCAGGACTAAACCAGGATTTAACCAGGACTAAAGTGGGGGAGACTGCTTCTGAACATTTGGCTCCAGCCTCATTCCAGTCGGCTAACACAAGGCTGCATGTGTTAGCCGACATAACAAATGTGTTAGCCGACACGACAAATGTATTTATTTAGTTTAAAAAAATAAATAAAAAACAATCAATATATATCGTTATCGACCAATATGAATTATTTATATTGTGATATAGTTTTCAGCCATATCGCCCAGCCCTATGTTAAATATACTGTAAGCTTTATAACTTTATGAAGAAAAACGTTTTCAAGTCCCAGGGAAGTGACGTAACAGTAGCTCATGGCGAAGGTCACGTGACAGGGGCTGAACAAGGAGGTCTGCCAGGGGGGGAGTCTGCAGCCAGATGCCTCTCAAATCAATGGCTTGTGCTCAGTGGCGTATGGGACCTACATGGGGACTGAAAGATTAATCCAGTCCTTCCGGTTCTGTGCAGTGGACAAGCTCCCATGAGGCTTTGCTCCAAATACGCATGTGTGGCTCTCATGCACGTGCACAGAGGGGCACGGCCGCGCTTTGACCAATCAGAGCAGAGCTAGAGCAGGGGCCAAACAACAAAAGGATTTAACAACAACAAAAAAGCCTTTGTGAAAGCTGTAGGTTCTCTGTCAGGTTCTCTGTCAGCTGAGGTCGAGCTGTTTTAGTTTACATTGAGTTCTATGGGACATTTTTCTGGGTAGTGAATAAAATGACAAAGTCTGGGATCGTGTCTTTAATTCAGACAGAAGTTTTATTGTCGATGGAATTTGAGCACGAACAAAGATATATAGGGAAGAATCGTTCTAACAATATGCACGAGGCAGTACTTTTCCACTGCATGTTTTGGTTTGCTGAAGGCCAAGCTCCTTGTACGTTGGCAGCTGCTGATTGGACGGTCTCCATTCCTCCATGCGGTATAACATCACTTTCACTGAGTAACGTGTAATTGTCTGTGCTCATCTACCATCGACAATAAAACATGTCTTCTGTCTGAAGTAAGGACACGACCCCAGACTTTGGTGGAAGATGCAGCAAAAAATAACATTACATAACAGAAGACTTTTCTTTTTTTTATGTCTCACTGCATTTTCATGGAAAGAATAAAAGAGCCTACAACCTATTAGAGCTGGGGTCTGTAACTTTAGTCTCATAAAAAAAGCTCTGGTACCTCTCTTTGGCGTCCAGAAAGGCTTTGGCGAAAGGATTGTACTTGATCTTCAGAGCAGTGATCTGAAATAGAGAGGTGCATCATGGGAGATGTAGTTTGGGGCTGCTGAGAGAGGCCAGAGCGAGACCAGAGAGAGACTAGAGTACAGAGAGAGACCAAAGAGAGACCAGAGCAAGACCAGAGAGAGGCCAGAGAGAGAGACTAGAGAGAAAGAGAAGACCAGAGACACCAGAGAGAGAAACCAGCAAGAGAGAGACCAGAGAAATACCAGAGAGAGAGACCAGAGAGACACCAGTGACCAGAGAGAGACCAGAGAGACATCAGCGAGACATCAGAGAGACCAGAGAGAGACCCCAGAGAGAGGGACCAGAGAAAAACAGAGAGAGAGAGACTGGAGAGAGCTGTAATACTGCAGAGGTGCATGCTGGGAGTACCTCTTCGTTCTGATAGGCTGTGACTGCGATGAATTGTGTCTCGCTGAAGGACACGTCTGACACCAGTCTGTGTCTGGGACCAACACAGACTATGTGGACGTGAGGGACGTATCTGTGCAGTGAGTTCAGCACGATCTACCAGGAAGACACATACCAGCTGTCATCTGAGACACCAGAAACACCAGAGCGAGAGCAGAGAGAGAGAGAGAGAGACCAGAGTGAGACACCAGAGAGACTCCAGAGCGAGAGCAGAGAGACACCAGAGCAAGAGAAGAGAGAGACCAGGGAGACACCAGAGCAAGAGAAGAGAGAGACCAGAGAGACACCAGAGCGAGAGCAGAGAGAGAGACCAGAGAGAGAGAGAGAGAGACCAGAGTGAGACACCAGAGCGAGAGCAGAGAGAGACCAGAGAGACACCAGAGAGGGACCAAAGAGAGAGACCAGAGAGAGACCAGAGAGACACCAGAGAGAGAGACCATAGTGATTATAGTTACCAGGACACACTGTGAAACTATCGCTCTTTGGAACAGGCAGATGTCATCAATGTGAACTATTGGCTGAAAGTTTGTGAATGGCTGTGGTGCTGCGCTGTGATTGGTCGAGCTGGAGTGCTGTTCATGTTTAACGAGCTCCAATTAAATGTGAACAAACATCTCTGACCTCTCTCTCCAAACTGAGCCGCAATTACCATAATGTACAAACCACAGCAATTATTTCATTACGGACACAGTAATGGGTAAACATCAACAAGAGTGTGTGTGTCTGTATGTGTGTGTCTGTGTGTGTCTGTCTGTGTGTGTGTGTCAGTGTGTGCGTGTGTGTCTGTCTGTGTGTGTCTGTCTGTGTGTGTGTCAGTGTGGGTGAAGTGTCTTGCCTAAGGACACAACCCCAGTTTGGCACGGCACCTGGTCTTTGTCTTGGTTCTGGCCTTGTCTTGGTCCTGGTCCTGGTCCTGGTCTTGGTCCTGGTTCTGCTCTTGGTCTTGGTCTTGGTCTTGGTCTTGGTCTTGGTCTTGGTCTTGGTCTTGGTCTTGGTCTTGGTCTTGGTCCTGGTCCTGGTCCTGGTCCAGGTCTTAGTCCTGGTCCTGATTCTGTTCGGGCATCAGTCTCCTGGCCTCTGTCCCATCTTATGATCAAAGAGAAGACCACCCTCACCATAGAGGCAGAAAGTGACTCTTTGGGCTCTTTCTTGTATAAATATATTTATATTTGTTTGAATTTGACAAAAACACTGTTTTTCAGATTTGTAAAAGAAACAAAAATAAAACATAATTTTGACTAAAAGCCTCAATCTGAAGAGTCCATTATGAAGCTGAGAGGCAATTACCCACTCAGAACCTGGACTTGGACCAGACCTGGACCTGGACCAGACCAAGACCTGGACCAGACCAGACCGGAGACCAGAGCTGAGACCAGACCGGAGACCGGAGCTGAGACCAGAGCTGAGACCAGAGACCAGTCCAGGGACCAGGACCTGGGACAAAATATGAGAACAGACCTAAACGTGGACCTGGTCCAGACCTGAGACCAGAAACCGGAGCTGGATCTGGACCTGGACCTGACTTGAGCCTGGACCTCAGAGCAGACTTGCAGACCAGAGACCAAAGCAGAGACCAGGACAAGGACTTGGACTTGGATTAGATTTGAGACTAGGACTGAAATCTGAAGTACATTATTAAGCCATTATCCACTCTGAACCTGGACCAAACCGGAGACTGAGACCAGAGAACAGACCAGGGACCAGACCTGACACTTAATCTGAGAACAAATCTGAGACCAAACCTGAATGTGGACCTGGACCAGACCTGCAGACCAGAAACCAAAGCAAAGACCAGGACAAGGACCAGTCCAGGTCCAGGTCTGGTCTGGTCTAGTCTCTGGTCTCTTGTCTCTGGCCTCTGATCCGAGTCCAGTCCAGTCCTCTCACCTGACCACTCGCTCCGCTCTTATTGGTCAGTTTGACTTTGCTGAAGCTGACCGCCGCCTTCATCCAGTGCGACCCAAAGTTTGGCGAATCAGGATGAATGTAGACACCACCAAAGCCACGCCCCTCTGAAGGCAGGCCCCGCCCCTCCATGGTCAGGCCACGCCCATCCGTGCTCAGGCAACGACCCTCGGCCCGCCCCGCACACGCCCACTCCCCGTTCACAAACTTCCAGCGGTTGCAATCGACGGGCGCAAAGTCCAAGAGGAAGGAGTACATGGACCTGGGATCCAGACCAGAGACCTGGACCTTCAAGACTGGGAACATCCGCCTAAGGAGAGACCAGAGACCGGGTCAGACCAGATAGACCAGAGAGAAAAACCAGAGACTGGGTCTGACTAGAGAGAGAGACCAGAGAACGGGTCAGACCAGAGAAACCAGAAACCAGATCAGACCAGAGAAACCAGAGGATACCAGAGAGACCAGGTGTACTAGAGAGACCTGAGAACACCCTTCCTCAGCCTGCTCCTCCTCTAACCCATCATCGTTAACCTAAACCCACCCACCTCTCTCTGGTCCATTGCCAGAAAAACATCCACTTGTCTGTCCTCCTCCCCTGCTTTCCCCTGCCCCTCTAATCTCTAAACACAAGGAAACACAGTGTCTCTGCTTTGCTGCCACTGACAGTTGAATTAGAGGAGAGACCCAGGCCCTGCGCCATTCCCTTAGTGATAACAGAGATAACAGAGAATACACAACAGAAACCATCTGGAGTCAGATTAATCGACCAAATCTACTTCTTGTACTGTGTAAAAGTTGAACACAACGGCTGACACTGAAATCTTATCTGAAACTTGCTTAAAGGAGCGGTAAAAATCTGGCCAAAAGCGGTACTGCAACATCTCCCTCTCTCCCTGACTCTGGTTGCCAGATATGCAGACGAATCCAGCAGGGAATATAATATCTGAATAGAGTTTTGTCAACAACAAATCTATAACCAACACCTTTTTCACAAAGATATAAATCCTAATTTTATTCCTTATTTTGTCATCAATGATTTTGAGAACAATGGCGAGACCTTTTTTAGTTCTACGGCCTCATGTTACTCTACCAGTGAGATTAGCTCGATGCAATGAGTTCTGGCGCCCGGATCACGGACCCTCTGATTGATAAAACAGTGGAGGGCGGGACATCGGAATGAAAACAATGACAATATTAAAGGGCTGTAAAACTAAATTTGGAATCCAAATTTTGGCTGAACTACTGTTATCAGTTAAAGAAGTATTCAAAAAGAGCATGGTTTATGAATGCCTTTTGACAGATTTAATGATGACTTGACATGAAAATCTACTACGTAAGTAAATAAGTAAGTAATGTTTATTTATATAGCGCATTTTTACAGACCAACTTCACCCAAAGTGCTTTACAATGTTCCGAGTTCAGATATTGTTCTAAAAGCTACTTTAATGTCAGATCTCTTTGAAACAGGTTTTTTTTTTTAATTAATAATTTGTTAGTGCTTATTTTCTTGATTTTATCTTTATGGCTGAAACATGGCTTGACACAAATACAGTAAATGTTTTCGTAGAAGCAACATTTCAAAATCAAAAAGGAATATAAGAAAACAAAAGGCTCCAATGGGACATGAGAAGGCAGCATTTTAGATTCATGCTGCTGAAATCTGGAACAGTCTTCCTGAAAATGTGAGACAGGCTTTTTTCTCTGACAATATTCAAATCCTGTGCCTCACCTCCCGGTCTTAGTCACGATCATCTCGTTGGTGATGGAGTTGAAACGCCTCCACAGATCTGGTTCGTCCAGATTCACCTTCAGCTCGCGCTCTGTGGGATCGCCCTTCTCCTGACCGGCCTCTAGGGAGCGCTCTACCGCAGAGAGGAGACGCCACACCGAACCAGGGGAGACACCAGGACCAGTACCAGCACCAGGACCAGGACCAACCCCAGGACCAGCACCAGCAACAGGAGCAGGACCAGGACCAGCGGTTAGACCGGACTCTGTGGCGCCCTCTACCTTCATCTAAAACAACAACAGTCACTGTTTTATGAACTGGTCTCACATGGGACCCACGGGGAGGGGCTCGAGCAGTAAGTACAGGGGTTGGAGGAGGGGGAGGCAGGAGAGGGACAGGGCTCTAACACTATGCACAGAGGGGGAGGCAGGACGGGGAGAGGGCTCTAACACTAGGGGGAGGCAGGAGGGGGAGAGGGCTCTAAAACTACAGACACTAAACTGAAAATAAGTTCAGGAGGGGGGAGAAAGAAGGGGAGGGGGAGGCTGCATTTCAACAATAAGTGACATTTGAATGAATCAAATAGAAATACGCTTTTTTACTGTTATATAAATACATATATAGTACAACGAGAATAATGACAACAGTAATATATATAAGATAATATGTAAATATATATTTTCTGTGTCTCAGTGAAACAGAAAAAACCTAAACAAATTTGTGGTAAAATATTGTGACAGAAATGGTTGTTTTCTGTGTCTTGTTCTTTATTGAAATCAGAGACGACAGAGTGGAGCGAGTCACAGCGACAGAAAGATGTTTTATTATAATTATTAATTATAAAGAAAATGTAAAATCAATTCAAACAAATCTAAAAGTCTGATTCATAATTTTTGTATTTTCTCTTTTTCAAATCAATCGTTCCATATCACAGCTCCTGACTCCTGCAGACGGCACTTCACACGTTTGAAAATGATTTAAAATAATAGATCAAATATAAAAATAAATATATATTAGATCCTGAAATGTTTAAAGTCGACGATTTTAAATAAATCCACAGACCTGAGCGTCGTGATGTGCTTCCTCTGCCCTCGGCTCCTGGCTCCTCACCGCTGTCTCCTAGCTCCTGGCTCCTAGCTCCTAGCTCCTAGCTCCTTGTCTCCTCCTCTAAACACTCAAACACTCAACAATTACAGAAAATAAATAATGAAAGAACGACACTGAGGTGAATTTGCAGCTGGAGACCAGAGAAAGACAGCTTTAAAGCTCAGGTCTGCAACTTTAGCCTTGTGAATAACACATTTTTAAAGCTGGGGTCTGTAATTTCATTCTCTCTGAGATGATCTCTCTCTGTGACCTCAAGGGCCCCTTCTGTCTCTGTGTCTCAGGAGGATCCTCTCTGTGCTCTCAGGTGTCTCTGTGTCTGTGTCTCAGGAGGATCCTCTCTGTGCTCTCAGGTGTCTCTGTGTCTGTGTCTCAGGAGGATCCTCTCTGTGCTCTCAGGTGTCTCTGTGTCTGTTTCAGGAGGATCCTCTCTGTGCTCTCAGGTGTCTCTGTGTCTGTTTCAGGAGGATCCTCTCTGTGCTCTCAGGTGTCTCTGTGTCTGTTTCAGGAGGATCCTCTCTGTGCTCTCAGGTGTCTCTGTGTCTGTTTCAGGAGGATCCTCTCTGTGCTCTCAGGTGTCTCTGTGTCTGTTTCAGGAGGATCCTCTCTGTGCTCTCAGGTGTCTCTGTGTCTGTTTCAGGAGGATCCTCTCTGTGCTCTCAGGTGTCTCTGTGTCTGTGTCTCGGGAGGATCCTCTCTGTGCTCTCAGGTGTCTCTGTGTCTGTGTCTCAGGAGGATCCTCTCTGTGCTCTCAGGTGTCTCTGTGTCTGTGTCTCAGGAGGATCCTCTCTGTGCTCTCAGCTGTCTCTGTGTCTGTGTCTCAGGAGGATCCTCTCTGTGCTCTCAGCTGTCTCTGTGTCTGTGTCTCAGGAGGATCCTCTCTGATTGGTCGACAGGTGTCTCTGAGCTCTTCTTTGTTGGTCTAAATCCCTGACCTCTTCCCTGATCCGCACAGATCTGGTTACGTTCTCTTCATCTGCGGCAGACGT
Source organism: Knipowitschia caucasica (assembly GCA_964034765.1). Classification (NCBI taxonomy): domain Eukaryota; kingdom Metazoa; phylum Chordata; class Actinopteri; order Gobiiformes; family Gobiidae; genus Knipowitschia; species Knipowitschia caucasica. Next base: position 5,974,206 of record OZ035844.1, on the reverse strand, counting down.
CACAGCAGCAGCCGAACAACTGATGATTCGCCAACAACAGATTAGAAAACCACCCACAGAACAACAGCAAACAGCATCAGCAACGTCTGAGAGCCTCCTGCAACAGACACCTGCTCTGAGGTTTGGAAACATGTCACAGTAGAGCTTACATGGTGAAATGAATAAGGACGAAAATGTAGGTACAGGTGCATATGGACACAGGTACATATGGACACAGAGACACAGGTGCATATAGACACAGGTACATATAGACACAGGTACATATAGACACAGGTACATATAGACACAGAGACACAGGTGCATATAGACACAGGTACATATAGACACAGAGACACAGGTACATATAGACACAGGTGCATATAGACAGAGACACAGGTACATATAGACACAGAGACACAGGTACATATAGACACAGGTGCATATAGACAGAGACACAGGTACATATAGACACAGAGACACAGGTGCATATAGACACAGGTGCATATAGACACAGAGACACAGGTGCATATAGACACAGGTGCATATAGACACAGGTACATATAGACACAGAGACACAGGTGCATATAGACACAGGTACATATGGACACAGAGACACAGGTGCATATAGACACAGGTACATATAGACACAGAGACACAGGTGCATATAGACACAGAGACACAGGTGCATATAGACACAGGTGCATATAGACACAGGTGCATATAGACACAGGTACATATAGACACAGAGACACAGGTGCATATAGACACAGGTGCATATAGACACAGGTACATATGGACACAGAGACACAGGTGCATATAGACACAGAGACACAGGTGCATATAGACACAGGTACATATAGACACAGAGACACAGGTGCATATAGACACAGGTGCATATAGACACAGGTACATATGGACACAGAGACACAGGTGCGTATAGACACAGGTACATATAGACACAGGTGCATATAGACTCAGGTGCATATAGGCACAAAGACACAGGTACATATGGACACAGGTACATACTGTATAGACACAGGTACATATGATATTGACCCCTTGCATGTTACGTCCCGGCCACGCCCACTCTCCATGACAGACGGCAGATGTCTAATTGCGAGCCTTCGGAAACTTGACCAAATGAAGAAGATGACAAAGTCTGGGATCGTGTCTTTAATTCAGACAGAAGACATGTTTTATTGTCGATGGTAGACAGCACAAACAAAGATGTTACAGAATGCAAGTGATATTATACAGCACGGAGGAATGAACACCGTCCAATACAAAACATGCAGTGGAAAAGTACTGCCTTGTGTGATGAGTTATTACTTTAACCACAGTTGCTTCAAAGTATCGTGAAATCTCTAAACAAAACAACCCCTTTCACCGAATAACAGCCAAAGCCGTGATATTTTGCAGTGCGGTTGGTTGTACTAACAGGACATAAGCCAAATGTGTCTTTTTATCTGATACCTGCTCCTGATGAAGACAGAAGACGACAATGGCCAGTGGCAATCAACCAAAAGGACTGGGAGCCATCCAAGGACTCCCAAATTTACAGTGAACACTTTTTTTCTTTTTACAAGATAAATCAATTACAATTTTGTATTTTTTTTCTTTCCATACATTTATTTGGAGGACAATGACACAACAAACTCTTGATGTCAAATGTGTGCTCTTACTACTGTCCTGTATGTGCGCTGCAAGATTGAACTTTCCCCACTGTGGCATGAATAAAAGATCTATCTTATCTTGCACGTCAGTTGCGTTTTTTCACTATTTTCCTCTCCGTCAATATGTATCATGTTTGGTTGTAAACAGAAAAGCCACAGAAAAGTGGACTATGCTAATGCGCTAATGCTACCAGCCAAATGTACATTTAAATCTGCTCCAGTTTAAGGGGATGCATTGTTAACAACAATGATAAAGATCATGTGAGGTGAATTCGGGCAAAGTTGGACATTTCATTTAATCGATCAAATTGACTGTGGGGAGAAAGTACAGGTCAACATCCAGTTGGGTGATCCTTAACTTCTCCAAATACCGCTCTTTGTGAGCCCTGACAAGATGTCCTACTTTCATCAATAACATAATCGAGCATGTGCTTGGAGCAGTCACTTCTCAGTTTTTAAGAGTTGTTTGTTTTGCTCTCGCCACAATGCTAGTTTCCACTACTTCCGCCGTAACCTCCTGCACAATCACGTGACTGGATGACGTCGATGCATCTGGTCAATAGACAGAGACAAAGGAACATATACACACAGGTACACAAACACAGGTACATATAGACAGAGAGACACACGGGTACTGTACATTTAGACACAGGTACATATAGAAAGAGAGAGACACAGGTACATATAGACACAGGTACATACAGTATAGACAGAGAGAGACACAAGTACATTTAGACACAGGTACATATAGAAAGAGAGAGACACAGGTACATACAGTATAGAAAGAGAGAGACACAGGTACTGTACATTTAGACACAGGTACATATAGAAAGAGAGAGACACAGGTACATATAGACACAGGTACATACAGTATAGACAGAGTGAGACACAGGTACATTTAGACACAGGTACATATAGAAAGAGAGAGACACAGGTACATATAGACACAGGTACATACAGTATAGACAGAGAGAGACACAGGTACATTTAGACACAGGTACATATAGACACAGGTACATACAGTATAGACAGAGAGAGACACAGGTACATTTAGACACAGGTACATATAGACACAGGTACATACAGTATAGACAGAGAGAGACACAGGTACATTTAGACACACAGACACAGGTAAATATAGATACAGGTATACGCAGGTGTATAGACGCAGGTTGGGGGTTCAAGTCCACCACAAGACCTACTTCATGACTGATGACTACTGTCATTGTGTCCTTGGGCAAGACACTTTACCCCACTTTGCCTGAAGCCCCCACTGAAAGATCAAGGCTCCTGTGGACTCACCACCTGCAGGAGGATCAGTGAGGGGCTGGTGCTGTGTGTACTGGGTACAGCTCTGACTGCCACCCCTCGACCCAGGATTAAGTGGAAGAAAATGGATGGATGGCATATATAAACGCAGAGACATAGGTGCATAATCAGAATCAGAATCATTTTTATTGCCACGTAAGTAACAGGAGGTCACAGACTTGGAAATTGCTTTGGCTCAGTGCAACAGTCAGAAAGAGATAATAAAAATAAGAATAAAAAACACTTCTAAAGAATAAATTTAAATTTAAAATAGAGTTACAGTTACTATTTACAATATACAAGTGCACATGGTGCACACAATGTAAGGTGACAGCAGTACAGTGAAGTAAAGTGACGTATGATGGGCAGTAAAGTGACTTTATAAAGGGCGGGGGGACAGGTTAAGAAGTGTTCCAGAGTCCAACAGCAGAGGGGAAGAAACTGTTCTTGTGGCGGGAGGTTCTAGTCCTGATGGACCGCAGCCTCCTGCCTGAGGGGAGTGGTTGGAATAGTCCATGTGCAGGGTGAGAGGGGTCGGCTGTGATACGACCAGTCCGGCCTCGAGCTCGGGCGACCTACAGGTCCTGCAGCGATGGAAGGCTGCGGCCGATCACTTCCTCTGCAGAGCGCACAATGACTGTCCCTGACTGTGGCTCCAGCGAACCACACGGTGATGGAGGAGGTGAGGATGGACTCGATGATGGCCTTTGTTGTCAAAAATGATTTGACTGACGTGTTCAGAATTTGGTACAGAAATAAGGCCAAGATTTCAAGAGTTCCAATAGTACATTTATTTCTCTTTACAATTAAATGTTGATACAGAACTCCTGGAGCTACTCCCTAAATCTATCCCTGTGCTCCAACTCCCCACAATGTGTCCTCCCAACGGTTTTATCAGAATGTCCAATGACGTCACATGGTCTGAGGCTAGTCCCAGTCTGGGCCAGTCCAGTTTTGTGTCTCAGGCAGCTAGAGACACGCTATTCCTGAAAATGATACTTTTATCACAGAAGCCTTGTCCTTGGTGCTTGTCTGAATTCCATTAAATCCAGGCTTTAATATTGCACAAAGACATGTTATACAAACACCTACTGGAAATCATTTGTATACAGCATTATAATTCTACAACACCGTGTAGAACTGCACCAACAGGTTGATGGCGTCGTCTACAGATCTGTTGGCTCTGTAGGCGAACTGCAGGGGGTCCAGGAGGGGGGAGGTGAGGGACTTGAGATGGGAGAGGACCAGGCGCTCAAATGACTTCATGACGACAGACGTAAGTGCTACAGGTCTGTAGTCATTGAGTCCATTACCCATTACCAGTATTACCAGTATGGGTATGTCAGAGATTGAACTTTTTAACAAAGACTTTTACTGCTTTTGTTTTTCATGTGTTTTAATGTTTTTATTGCATGCATTTTAATCAGTTCTTTGGACACTTCCCCTAATCACCCACACCTGTTTTTAATCATCAAGACCTTTTAATTGGGGGCGGGCACTGCAGCACGAGAGGAGAGGCGAGACAGAGAGCACACGGAGGACGACGACGACGACGACGACGACGACGACGACGACGACGACGACGACGACGACGACGACGACGACGACGACGACGACGACAACGACGACAACGCGGGACCGGGCCAAGGACGAGGACGAGCACCGCCAGCCAGAGACCACGGGGGACTGAGGCCAGCGGGGGGAGCGGCACCGGTGAGGGGGCGCGCATTGAGAGCGCATGAAGGCGCGTGCGCGCCCGGGCTAGGCCCACCGACGACCGGGATGTGCCGGCTCTCCCCCGCGGGTGCCCGGTGCCGACCCGTGGTCGGCTAGTGGCTGGCGGAACTGCGGCCCGGTCCCGGGGGAGAAGAGCGGAGGCCAGTGGGGACGGACTCTGGGCATTTATCATCTCTTTTAATGGACCTTTGTAAATATTTTATTAAATTTTATCCCCTTGTTATCCCCTTCTGCTTTTTTATTGATCACACCCCCTCAACAGACACTTTTAAACCTGTGACAGGTATAAGAACATTCATGATCACCATTAAAATAAAATAGATAAACAACAGGGTTACATATGTAGTTATGTATGTGAAAACATGTGTATGCTTGTGTGTATAGAGAACATTAATTATTTCATACATTGGTGTACTGAGCAGAGCTGGTGCTTGCCTTGTTGGGGCCCTAAGCAGAAGTCAGCATATAGGGGCCCTACACCTAATTCAAGAAACCATACAAATTAAAGCCCGCAGACGTTCCATTACACCTATATATCACAAATAAATAATTCACACTAATTAAGCAATATAAGAATTGATTAGTGATTGATTCAACGCAAGAGAAAACAACATTTGAACTTTTCAAACACGATAAAAGATAAGATATGATAAGATAGACTTTTGATCTCACACAGGAGAAATGTACATGTCACATTTGGCATAGATAGAATAACTCCGATTTGTACAAAAGACAGTGTGCAAACATGTTAAAATACAAATATTAGTAATATATATAAACATATATTTTATATAAAATATAAATAAAAACTAGTTTCATTATTAACACCTCTAGTATTAGTATATTACCTTGATATAAATATTAGTTGTGCATTATACTAACACTGTAATCTGAATTACAAATGTAACAAAATACTTCCGATTACCAAAGGAAGCACTTTTATTTTGAAGGTGTCAAGCTTAACCACAACAGAGAGCTTGACTGATTAAGTTAAACCAGAAATAAAACATGTCAGACACAATTTTGAACTTTCTTTGCAGACAGTCAATGCATCGGGTCGGCAACCACACGTTTTTTACCCGACTGTTCCCGCAGTTCGCTGTCCTTTTTTCCTTTTTTCATAACTCCGCTTGAATTCACAGCGTCTCAGCCTCTGCTCGGGGCTGCGCGACTGACAACAACAAGGTTGGAGGGAGGAGAGCATGGATCTATTATAATAACTGGATAGGGTATTACTAGCTTGTAGCTGAATAACTCATGTGCTCGGGGGATTCTCGCGGTACTGCAGACTGAACCAGACTAAATTCACGTGGGCTACCCAGAAATTTTCCCCATAGAACTCAATGCATATTTAAACAGCTCAACCTCAGCTGACAGAGAACCTACAGCTTTAATAAAGATCGGATTTTGTGGGGATTTTAGTGTCCCTTGTCATCCTGAAATTTTTTTCTTCTTAAATCCTTCGGTTTTGTTTAAATCCACATTTTAGTGCCACAAACTCTGCTCCTCTGGCTCTCGCTCTAACTCCCGCTCTGATGAACTGCTCTGATTGGTCAGAGCGCGGCCGAGCCCCTCTGTGCACGTGCGTGAGACCCGGTGTGAGACCCACACACGCGTGTTTGGCGCAACGCATTATGGGAGATCATCCACTGCGCAGAACCGGGAGGACCAGACGATGCCCAAATACAGGCGAGTTTCCCATAGATCTTTGCGAGTTTCAGGCAACTTCCGCTAATCTTTCAGCCCCCATGCTGTCACAAAGCGCCACTGAGCACAACCATTCATTTGAATAGGGCGCCATCTTGGATCGCCGGGGCTTGGAGGAGAGGGAGGAGAGGGAGGGGAGGGTTGAAAGTGCTACTTAGAGGACAACTCACCCTCAAATCCACTTTTTTTTGCTGATAAACAATTTAAATGAGTGTCCAATAGTGTTGTCTACATATCCTGGTCATAATTTTGTCACTTTGGTGCAAATTAGTTGAAAGTTAAACTTTCTGCCTAAAACCGTCTGTGAGGCGCCATCTGCTGGCGACCTGTATTACTACATTTGAATTTTGAATCTGGCGCCAACACTGGCGCGGCAGCAAGACCTGACGTCTGAAGCAAGACCTGACGTCAGCAGCCCCCCGCCCAGAGCTATATAAACGGCCCAGTCTCGTTCACGCCCCCTTTAGTCCTCCAGGCTACGCCCATTTAGAGGAAGATTTGAACAGGAACAGTGTTGCCAACTCCTCAGTAAGGAAAGTAGCTATTGGCTGTCCCAAAAGTCGCTAGAAGTCGCTAAATGACGTCATCGCCTAATTTGCATAATTTGCCATTTGCAAATAACTGTAACGGACGCTGTAGGAGAGAGGAATAAGGTCGTGGGAGAGACAAAAGTGAGTAAAAACACCATAAATATGTTTAGAACTACAAATGTACAAAAATAATTTCAACATTAACAACATTTAATGATTTTAATGCTTTGTCTAGATCCACATTACACACATCAGTTTTGTCCTGCATTGTTAAATGTTATAACAGCAAATGTAATCAAAAGATTGTTATGTAGGGTGAAATTGCTAGCTCTACAACCAACCCTCCTCCTTTATCCGGGCTTGGGACCGGCAAAGTGAGTTACTTAGGTTTATTTTTGTAAGTTTTTTTTTTTTTTCATAGTTTGGCATAACAAATGATTTAATGTGACCCACTACTGAGAGAAAACAGAGTCACGGACAGAGCTGCCGCGGATGGAGTGGGGGGTAGTGGGGGGTGGCGGTGGTAGGAGTGGCCGGGGAGCTTTGGATGTGTGGTGGTGGTGGAGCTGAAGTTCAGTCTGCAGCAGCCTGAAAACTTCCTGTGCTTTTGAGTCTCCTCTCTCTCTCTCTCTGCTCCGCCCATAGACTGTAGCTGGGACTGCTGCGCAAGGCTACTGTGAGACTGGCCGCCTGTAAGTGCTTTGGGACGGGGGAGGGGCTCACGTTGAGGACAGCAGAACAATACGTGCTTCACGAGTCTCCAAAACACCAGATAAGTCGCCAAAACACCAGATAAGTCGCCAATAACACCAGAAAAAGTCGCTAGATTTGTCGCTAGTCGCTTTTTTGAAAAAAAGTCGCTATAGGGGTCTGAAAAGTCGCTAAATCTAGCGACAAAGTCGCTAAGTTGGCAACACTGAACAGGAAATGTGAGTGACGTAAGCTCCGAGGAGCAATTTAAATATTGAGAATACAATTCTGCTCGAATGAATAAAATCAATCAATCAATCAATCACTTTACACAACTGTTGAATCTCCAACACTGATCCAAAAATCAAACAGTTCAAACACAGGATATGCGATAATAAAAACACATCACAAATAACAACAGCCTTTGGTCCGTAATGCGCAGAGACCAATGTCCGTAAATGTTGGAGAATGTTGTGTTTCCTGGAACATCATCACTGTCCTCTTAGTTAGAGCTCACGAGACTCCTGCAGTCCCTAGGGTCCGGGGTCAGAGGTGACTCAGCAGCAGATGGAAGAGCAGGCTTTGGACACTCCGGTCCTGGCGTAGGGCACGTAGGACAGCAGGTACCTGGACACAGAGGACGTCACCACGTACAGTATGTATATACAGTATATGTATTCATACAGAAGGGATATCAAGTATTTAGTCAGCCACCAATTGTGCAAGTTCTCCCACTTAAACAAAATGAGGGAGGCCTGTGATTTTCATCATAGATAAACCTGAACTAAGAGAGACAGAATGACTATTTAGTCACCTACAAACAAGCCAGATTTGTGGCTCTCACAGACTTGTAACTCCTTTAAGAGTCTCCTCTGTCCTGGTTATCAGTCTGAAAGACACGAAAAGTTTGCGAAGTACCAAAGACTTAGAGAGGAGCATGAGAGGGCCTGGACAGTAAAGGTGACAGTAGTGCCTGTGGTCTGCTCCCTCTGGTCTGCTGGCGGAGGTTACAGCAGAGCCCTGGTACAACCTCGGAAATCTCGGTCCAGAAATGTGCGAAGCAGAAACGGCAAAGATACTGCGCAGAACTATCAAGCTTCCAGGGTTAGGGTTAGGACCCGAGCTTACAGAGGGATAACCGCCCGCAGAAGGCGAAAGGTCTGTGTATAAATTGTTATTACAATTATTACAATGTTTACCAGAGGAACGCCAGAAACTGGAGGATGCAGAAAACCAATGATGCCACACTGTTGTCCCACTGCACAAATAGAGGACACTGAATATATACATATTCATATGTATTATGTATAAATATATATGTGTATAATACATAATATATATGAATATTTACAGATATATATGGATAAATACATACATATATTTACACATTTCTATATATATAGTTCACCTGAATGGCTGACATCAGAGTGAGGACCAAGAAGAACTGAGGAGAGAAACAACAGAGAAACCATGGGACACAAAACAGGAAGTGACAGCCCTCTGCTCTCTCTGGTCTCTCCCTCCGGTCTCTCTGGTCTCTCTCTGGTCTCTCTTTGGTCTCTCTCTGGTCTCTCTTTGGTCTCTCTCTGGTCTCTCTCTGGTCTCTCTTTGGTCTCTCTTTGGTCTCTCTTTGGTCTCTCTCTGGTCTCTCTTTGGTCTCTCTCTGGTCTCTCTTTGGTCTCTCTCTGGTCTCTCTTTGGTCTCTCTCTGGTTTCTCTTTGGTCTCTTCCTCTGATCTCTCTCTGATCTCTCTCTCTGGTCTCTCTTTGGTCTCTCTCTGGTCTCTCTCTGGTCTCTCTCTAGTCTCTCTTTGGTCTCTCTCTGGTCTCTCTCTGGTCTCTCTTTGGTCTCTCTTTGGTCTCTCTCTGGTTTCTCTTTGGTCTCTTCCTCTGATCTCTCTCTGATCTCTCTCTCTGGTCTCTCTTTGGATACCAGCAGACGTTACCAGAAGCAGGAAGGTGGCGAACGCTCTCTCTTTGGCACACATGGTCAGGATCTGGTTCTTTGGTCCGATCAGAAACGTCACACTGGCAACAGGACAACCATCAGAAAACAGTTTTAATGAAGGTATTACATAGTACTAAATCTAGTACTACACAGTAATATTATCACGCAGTAGAATGACACATGGTACCTGAGGAGGCTGCAGAGGTTTCCCACAGAGAACAGCAGAGCGAAGACTCCGAGACCAACACCAGGAATGTTCAGGGTCACAGTGCCCTAAGAGAGAGACCAGAGAGAGCCAATAGAGCAGGCACGTCCAAACTCAGGCCTGCGGGCCAATTGCGGCCCTCTGTGCCATTTTATGTGGCCCTTCTGCTGCTAACACAATGTCGCCATTGAGGCATTTTGACAGTGCCAACCAACCAACTTCTTCTCCACCAATACAGTCATGCTATTTCTTGTTCCAGTCATTGTCTTTATTGTCACAACATTCCAAATAACGTACCGCTGTGGTGTGATTCAATAAGGACGTATCAAAACCCTTTTTAAATGAAAGAATCCAGTCAATCCAGCTCCAATCCAGGTTTTTTAAATCCAGGTCGTCTGCCCCAGGTCAAGTCTGATGAACTGAAGTGGCCCTCTTGCTTTTGAACATAGAGAGACCAGAGAGATAGACCAGAGAGAGAGAGACCAGAGAGAGAGAGACCAGAGAGACCTGAGAGAGAGACCAGAGAGAGAGACCAGAGAGAGAGAGACCAGAGAGAGACCAGAGAGACCTGAGAGAGAGACCAGAGAGAGAGACCAGAGAGAGAGAGACCAGAGAGAGAGAGAGACCATAGAGAGAGAGACCAGAGAGAGACCAGAGAGAGAGAGACCAGAGAGAGAGACCAGAGAGACCTGAGAGAGAGACCAGAGAGAGAGAGACCAGAGAGAGAGACCAGAGAGAGAGAGAGAGACCAGAGAGAGAGAGACCAGAGAGAGAGAGACCAGAGAGAGAAAGACCAGAGAGAGACCAGAGAGAGAGAGACCAGAGAGAGAGACCAGAGAGAGAGAGAGATCAGAGAGAGAGACCAGAGAGAGAGACCAGAGAGAGAGAGACCAGAGAGAGAGAGACCAGAGAGAGAAAGACCAGAGAGAGAGACCAGAGAGAGAGACCAGAGAGAGAGACCAGAGAGAGAGAGACCAGAGAGAGAGAGACCAGAGAGAGAGACCAGAGAGAGAGACCAGAGAGACCAGAGAGAGCAGAGAAACAGCAAGTTTCATCGTTCTGCTCTAGTTTTCTCATAGAAATCGTTGTAATTTACTGTAAATTTGATAATCATTCGACCAACAACATTCCTGAATTGTGTGATATCACAAACTGTGAGACGTCATTGGATATTAGTTTGCGTCACGTGTTGTACAAACCGCGACGGAGCTGGCCACGCCGATCAGGAAGCAGATGACCGCCGCCTTCATCCTCAGACCACATGACCCGGAAATTAGGCTGGTATTGGCCGCCTGCCGATTACATCATCACCATAACAAACATAGAAAGTGCAGACCAGAGAGTAAGGTCGGCACTAGATCACATACGGAATCGGGACAAAACCGGAAGTAACAATCCTACTGTTGAATAATTTTTAGACTAATAAGTCCTTAAGTGGTGGTTAAGTTTTAGGTGTCTGAGTAAGATGGTTAAGGGTGGTTTGGGTAGGTAGTTTGTTATATTTACATCTGCTTCCGTCCCGATTCTGTATATGATCTAGTGCTGACCGAGAGAGCAAGACGAGCGAGCGACCAGTGAGAGAACAGAGAGAGGACAAAGCAGACTTGAACATTTTTGTCTCAGGTGAATTGTTCCAGGAATTACAGATAAATTATCTTTAAACTAGAATCTGACTCTTGACACTTGTCATAGTTACCAGGAAACATGTATCAGCTATGCTCCACCACAATGTGAAACTGTCCATATTTGGAACGTGGGAAGAACAGTGTCTTACCTGGTCTTTTGGTTTTTTCGTCTCTTGCTGCTGGTCTCTCTGGACTTTCTTCTGGTCTGTCTTCTGGTCTCTCTGGTTTGTGTTCTGGTCTGTGTTCTGATTTGTGTTCTGGTCTGTTTTCTGGTCTGTCTTCTGGTCTCTCTGCTGGTCTCTCACCTGGTCTCTCACTTGGTCTCTCACCTGGCCCCTCACCTGGCCCTTCTTCGCTCTCCCCATGTTCTCCTGATAATGAACCTTCACTGCTGCAGGTAAAACCGCTCTCACACGCCTCTGCAGTACCGCGGCTCACCACTAAACAGCAGTATATGGCTTTTAGGAGGGCGCTGTTTCAATGTTTGTTCAGTGAATACAAGAAGCGTGTTTGCGTTTGTTCAAGGCTGAGTCCTCACTTAAAGACGTGTTTGGGAAGTGTCGATGACGTCATGATTACAAAGTCAACGCTTCAGGGACCAACGACACATTTCACTGTCAAGAAACTTATTTTAATCACAAACACATGGAGCAGGTGGGAGTAACACTGGGGGTCCGGACTCTGGGACCAGGACCTGGGGTGTCCGGACACCGTGATGTCACCAGAACTTGGCCCGGTCCAGAAGCGAAGACCGGACTCTGGGACCAGGGTAGAACTGGTCTCGGACTTCAGCCTCCAGGGTCACACCAGGAACTTTGAAGATAGACTCAGCTGAAAGAAACGAGAAGAACAAGACTAAAACCAGGACTAAAATAGGACAAAAACAGGTCTAAAAGAGGGCTAAAGAAGGACAAAAGCAGGTCCAAAGCAGGTCTATAGCAGGACTAAAGTGGGTCTAGCAGTAGCAGGCGCGGTATTATTTACTGTTTTTTAGTTGGGACAGAGCATGTTAATGAGGATTGTAGACTTAGGATAATTTACATCTGTTGTCCCACACTCATTCATCCTGAACTATTGTAATATTTTTAGTAGAAGAAACCGGAGCACCTGGAGAAAACCTATGCAGACAAAGGGAGAAAATGCAAACTCCACACAGAAAGACTGGGAGGAGGATTGCTGTGAAGCACAAGCTGTGCCACTGTGCTGCCAGTAGCAGTAGTAGTAGTAGTAGTAGTAGCAGTAGTAGTAGCAGTAGTAGTAGCAGTAGTAGAAGCAGTAGTAGAAGCAGTAGTAAAACTCACACTCCTGAAGGCTGTGGACCCCTGGTGGCAGGGAACTGAAGTACTTGTGGCTCAGAGCCTCTTGGGCTGAGATTCGGACCCTGGGATTCGGTCTCAGGAGTATCTGGACCAGGTCCTCGGTCTTAGAGGGCAACAGTCCCAGTCTGCAGAGAGAGAGCTGTCATCAGGAGCTAGTGTTTGCTGGTGATAGTGTCACCAGGAGCTAGCATCCTCAATAGCTAACGTCATCAGGTGCTAGCGTCTTCAGGAGCTTGTGTCTCATCTAGAGAAAATAATACCTTTTCCAGACACTCCTTAAAGGTCGAGGCTCACAGCGTTCAAAACTCACTATGGAGACAAAAAAAAACATGATGAGATCAGCAGGACTAAAGCAGGTCTAAAACAGGTCAAGAGAAGGTCGAGGGCAGGTCTATACCAGGACCAAAGCAGGTCTAAAACTGGACTAAAGTAGGTCTAAAGCTGGACTAAGGCAGGACTAAAGTAGGTCTAAAGCTGGACTAAGGCAGGACTAAAGTAGGTCTAAAGGTGGACTAAGGCAGGTCTAAAGCAGGACTAAAGCAGGACTAAAGCAGGGCTAAGGGTGCTTTCACACCTGTTGGTCCAGTAAAGTGGTTCGATTGGGTCCAAAAGTTGTTACAATGTTGCAGTTCTCAACTTGTTAGGTTCTCGTTCACACCAGTGTTTTGGAAATGAACCAACCACTGTGGATGTTACATATTCTGCCACCCATGTGGTGGCGCTCTTCACAAAATACTGTGAATTGGGTGACGCAGGTAAAGCTAATTGGCGCAGGACGTGAAGGGGGAAAAGATAAACTTGGTTCATTCCTTAATGATGAACTTCTGCTCGTGTTTGTGGCTGTTTTCTGTCATCATTGGTTTGTGCAGCACAAATACTGCTGTTGTTCTTTTAAGCCTAGCGTACATCGACAGAGAAACTGGAGACAACTAGTTGCAAGGCGGCTTTTGGCAACTGAGAGTAGATGATGGAGATGATCAGTTGCCGAAATCGGTAGAGGTGAGCGCTCTTACAACTGGAGATAAACAGTCGATCTCCAGATTCAGTCAGTTGCCCGTGTTCTACTTTTCGGCAACTAGTTGTCCTCAGATCCGGAGATATCACCCGATGTGCACGCTCCTAATAGATCCATGGCGCGCTCCAACAATATGTGTGTATTGCGTGTATTGCGAGCCCGCAACAGTTTATGTCAGAAAACACACTGTAGTTGAGGCCAGTTGCTGTCGATGTACGCGCTGTTATTCCTGAGACTGGTCTGCTACTGGGAGTTGCCCGTTTTCGCCACATTGTCGATGTGTGAGGGGCAGCAACTCATAAGCAACGGATATAATCAGTTGCCAGTCCGATGTACGCTATGCATTATGTCTCTGAGAACACTCTGAGAACACTCTGAGAACACTCTGAGAACACTCTGAGAAGGTCTAAAGCAGGACTAAAGCAGGTCTTACTGGAGCTGTAGTTGGGCAGCAGTGAAACTCCGGGCCACGTCTCTTCAGATGGAACGCCCAAAACCTACAAAAGCTCATGAAGAAACCCAGAGTGACTCCACCACCAGGAGGAGCAGACCATAGGGAGCAGACCAGAGGGAGCAGACCAGGGGGTGCAGACCAGGAGGAGCAGACCAGGAGGAGCAGACCAGAGGGTGCAGACCAGGAGGAGCAGACCAGGGGGTGCAGACCAGGAGGAGCAGACCAGGAGGAGCAGACCATAGGGAGCAGACCAGAAGGAGTAGACCAGGAGGAGCAGACCATAGTAATGAACTCACTGTGAAAATCTTCTTCAGCTGCTCAGAGACGTCCGAGAGTCCAGGAAACGCCGGCGCCCCCTGCAGCATCTCCACCAGAATGCAGCCAGCACCCCTGAAACCAGATCCAATTCAGTCCTGGTTCAGTCCTCATTCAGTCTTGGTTTAGTCCTGCCTTAGTTCTGGTTCAGTTCTGGTATGGTCCTGCATTAGTCCTGGTTCAGTCCTGGTTCAGTCCTGGTTTTAGTACCATAGGTCCAAGGCGCTGGTGTAGTCCGTAGACCCCAGCAGGACTTCAGGAGGTCTGTACCACAGTGTGACCACTTCAGAGGAGAATGTCTGACAGGGGACCGACTTAGACCGGGCCAAACCTTGAACCAGAGACCCCTTTTAGACCTGGTTTGGACTTAGGACCTGATTTAGATTTGCATTTGACCTGGGTTAGACCTGTTTAATGGCTTGAGAGCCTGCTTGGTCTTAGTCTGGTATGGTTGGTCCTAGTTGCGGTGTGATTGGGAATGGTTGGGTTTAATTGGGCCTGGTTGGGTGTGATTGGGCCTGGTTGGGACTTGTTGGGTTTAATTGGGTTTGGTTGGGACTGGTTGGGCCTGGCAGGAACTGGTTGGGACTCATTGGGTATGGTTGGGACTGGTTGAGTCTGTTTAGTTCTGGTTGGGTTATTTTAGGACAGGTTGGGTCTGGTTGTTACTGGTTGGGGCTGATTGGGGCTGGCTGGGTCTGGTTGGGCCTGGTTGGGCCTCACCAAAGTCAGCCAGCTTGAGCTCTCCTCTGAAGCTGATGAGGAGGTTCTGAGGTTTCAGGTCTCTGTGGAGAATCTTCTGTTTGTGAACAAAACTCAGGCCACGGAGCAACTGGAAACTGAAGATCTGCAGAGACAAGGACCAGATTTCAATCAGGTCTGGACCGGGTCTGGACCGGGTCTGGACCGGGTCTTCAGCAGGTACTGACCCTGGTGTTGTGAGGGTGCAGTCCTCCTGGATGCTGCTGTAGATACTGGGACAGATCCGTCTGCTGCAGAGAGAGCAGTCATTATGACTGTTAAAACCTTCAAACACAGAGCACACATGTGGAGCCCCCTGCTGGAGGAATATGGTCACAGCACTGTCCTCTCTACTGTGTCTGTCAATATAACCACAGATGTAGTGTAGTCTGTGTGTGTGTGTGTGTGTGTGTGTGTGTGTGTGTGTGTGTGTGTGTGTGT
Organism: Knipowitschia caucasica; assembly: GCA_964034765.1. NCBI lineage: Eukaryota > Metazoa > Chordata > Actinopteri > Gobiiformes > Gobiidae > Knipowitschia > Knipowitschia caucasica. The sequence continues at coordinate 5,958,520 of OZ035844.1, read as the reverse complement.
GTCTGTGTGTGGGTGTCTGTACGTGTGTGTCTGTATGTATGTGTCTGCGTCTGTCTGTGTGTGTGTGTGTGTGTGTGTGTGTGTGTGTGTATACCACATATTCGAACACAAAGGTGAGTGTGTCTGTTGTGTGGATGATGTCGTGCAGTAGAACCACGTTGTTGTGTTTCAGTTTCTTCAGGATCGAAGCTTCTCTCATTGCAGTGAAGGGAACTCCCTCCTGAACCGATGTCCGGATCTGCTTCAGAGCCACGAGCTGACCATTGATCCTGCACAGAGACCATGACCAGATCTGAACCAGGTCTGAAGCACTACTAAAGCAGGACTAAAGCAGGGCTAAAGCAGGGCTAAAGCAGGGCTAAAGCAGGGCTAAAGCAGGGCTAAAGCAGGGCTAAAGCAGAACTAAAGTACTGTAAGTAAGTAAGTAAGTAATCTTTATTTATATACCGCCTTTCACAGACCAGAGTCACAAAGGGGTTTTACAATTGTTATTTGTACATATTTTTAGTGGTAGGGGAAACCGGAGTACCCGGAGGAAACCTACGAGTACCTAAAGCAGGACAAAAGTAGGACTAAAGAAGGACTAAAGCAGGGCTAAAGCAGAACAAAAGTAGGACTAAAGCAGGACTAAAGCAGGACTAAAGCAGGACTAAAGCAGGACTAAAGTAGGACTAAAGCAGGACTAAAGCAGGACTAAAGAGGGACTAAAGCAGGTCTAAAGCAGACTAAAACAGGTCTTAACCAGACCTGCTGATCCCTTTGTAGACCTCAGCGTAGGCTCCTTCTCCCAGTTTCTCCAGACTCAGATACGAGTGGGACGTCCCGAACCGGAACCCAGGTCTCTGCGTAACAAAAAACAGGTTTGACTCGGCTTGCCAGGACTAGAGACCTGCTCTAGACCCAGTGTGGGACACAGTCTTGAACCCAGTCACTCACCCAGGCACAGGGCAGTTCCGCGTTGCTCCTGAAGGGGTCACTGTTGCTGCGGTCTCTTTGGACTCTGGACCTTCTGATTTGAAGACTGTGGAACCAGCGAGGATCAGAACCAGACTGAGACTGAACCTGGGACCACAAAAAAACAGGGTAAGACCAGAGGGACCAGGGAGAGACCGGAGAGACAAGAGAAAGACTAGAGAGACCAGAGATCAGAAGGACCAGGGAGAGACCAGAGAGAGACCAGAGAGAGAGAGACCATATTGGTCATGACCATCTCATGTCTGCACCAACACACTTCTCCAGCTGAGCCTGAGACCATAGGGTCTCTCTCTGGTCTATCACTGGCTTCCGCAAGCAGAAGATCCTGTCAGATCTCTGAAGCTCTGGAGGGTAGGACCTGGTTAGTACTGTGATGGGAGACCTCTGGGGACAACAGGTGCCACAGTGGAACGGTTGCTATTGTTATTGTTATTGTGCCCATTGGCAAGACACTTCACCAACATTGCCTATAGAATGAGTTTGGTGTGTGTGTGTGAATGGTTGATGGTGGTCGGAGGGGCAGATGGTATAGTGACTAATTGCTTTGCTTCTGTCAGTGTGCCCCAGGGCAGCCGTGGCTACAGTAGTTGTATATCACCACAGTGCATGGAGTGAAACATTAATGACATGTGAAACGTCTTTGAGTGTCCCGAAAACCACTGCAATACTGTTATTATTATTATTATCATTATTACCATAGACATAGAGAGACCAAGAGTGACGAGGGAGAGACAAGAGACAAAGACCAAACATTTCCAGAACAGTCTGAATTCCTCTCACCTCTGTCGGTTCTGGGAGTTGCTCCTCTTCCTCTGGTTCAGATTCCTCTTCATCATTTGTCTCATGTCTGCACCAACACACCCACTTCTCCATCTGAGCCTGAGACCTGGTCCAGACCTGCTTTAGTCCTCCTTTAGTCCTGCTTTAGACCTCCTTTTGTCCTGCTTTAGTAGTCCTCTTTTAGTCCTCCATAAGACCTACCTTAGACCCGTCTCCACTCCCGGTCTAGCCTTGTTTGGGTCTGGACTCATGACTTGGTCCCATGACTTGAAACAGCAGCTCATTCTGTCTGCGTGTGACATCACCATAGCACAAACTCCACAGACACATTCAAGACTTTATCAATAATAAATGTTCTGTTTATTTCACCAAACGTCAAAATAACAGAAACGTCAAAGGCCACTCAGGCAGCACTGAGCGAGGGTCAAGTCAGAAATCAGTGGATTTTCCCCCTTTAAGCAAAAATCCCTGTGAGTGACAAAAGGAAAACTACTGAGACACTGACGGGAGCAGAGGGCGTTTTGGCTCAGATGAATGCTTAAACAGTACGGGACATTCACAGGGGGCGGGGCTTTGAGAGCGAAGGAGGGGCTATGGGCAGCTGGACTTTGCAGTAGAAGTCGAAGGGAGGATGAGCTCGGAGTCCTGGTCTTGGTCCGGGACTTGGTCCGGGACTTGGTCTGGGACTGAGCTGGATCTCCTCATACTGAAACAAACCACACAGTTGTACTTGTCTGTCTGCTCTTTGTGTGCCTGTATGTGTCTGTGTGTGTGCGAGTGTGTGCGTGCATTGTACCTGAACCTCTGTGTGTTCCTGGACTACAGCTTTGGAACCTCTCCTCCTCAAACATAACAGCCCCAACACTGAGAAAACACACACAGGGATTTGTGAGTGTGTGTGTCTGAGTTTGTCTGTTTCTAACCAGAACATAGAACAGAGTTTCACCTGTAACAGTGAGGAGCAGGTTCAGAGCTGCTGAGACCAGGAGGAGCCTGAAGGTCCAGACCTGGTCCAGACCTAGGTCCTGGATTGTAGAGTCCTCATCTGCAAACACAGGGATGTTCATCTGAGCCAGAATGTCCTGCATGTTGGTGAGGAGCAGTGGGTCTAACCTGAGCTCAGCGTGTATCTGTGCCTCTCCTCAAACATCTGGTGGAAGCCGTACTTGAGGTTCTGTGTGGCCCGGACCTTCACGCAGCTGTAGGTCCTCAGGTCGGACTGGCTCAGGTTGTGGATGGTCAGGTTGCTGCTCTCCACAGAGAACTTCTCAGACTCAGAAACTGAGTAGAAGCTGGTTTGATTCAGAGCCAGGTTCTGGCTGATGCAGCTCTGAAGACCACTGTGCACCTCCATGAACCACCAGCTCTGGTCCGGTCTCAGAGAGCACTGCAGGACCACAGACTGACCCAGCTGGACCCGGACCGGGACCGTGGTCTGAGGGTGGACCAGACCCAGGACCAGAAGCCAGATCAGGAGCAGGGGCACCGACATGCTGATGCTTTGTGATTTCTGGTTACAGGTTTTTCTGAGCGACTGGTGTTACTTCCTGTTTGTCATTTTTCATCTTTCTTGTAAAACCGCCACTTTGTGGTTTGTGTAAAGAGGAAGAAATGTTTACAAATATATAGATTTTCTGACTAAAGCTGGGGTCTGTAACTTTAAAACTGATTCTAACTTTCAGACCAATAGAACTCTATTAAATCCAGTTCTGGCTCAAAGAAGTTGCTTCTGGGACTAGTTTCACAATATGTATTTGTGATGTCACATTTTTAGATCAAAGAGAAGACCACCCCCACTGAGCCCAAAGAGTCAGATACTCAGAATCAGAATAATTTTATTGCCACGTAAGTAACAGGAAGTCACAGACTTGGAAATTGCTTTGGCTAAGTGCAACAGTCAGAGAGAATAAAATAAAATGAATAAAAAACACTTCTAAGGAATAAAGTTAAATTTAAAATAGAGTTACAGTTACTATTTACAATATACAAGTGCACATGGTGCACACAATGTAAGGTGACAGCAGTACAGTGAAGTAAAGTGACGTATGATGGGCAGTAAAGTGACTTTATAAAGGGCGGGGGGACAGGTTAAGAAGTGTTCCAGAGTCCAACAGCAGAGGGGAAGAAACTGTTCTTGTGGCGGGAGGTTCTAGTCCTGATGGACCGCAGCCTCCTGCCTGAGGGGAGTGGTTGGAATAGTCCATGTGCAGGTGAGAGGGGTCGGCTGTGATACGACCAGCCCGGCCTCGAGCTCGGGCGACGTACAGGTCCTGCAGCGATGGAAGGCTGCGGCCGATCACTTCCTCTGCAGAGGTCCAGGTCCAGGAGCTCCAGGTTGTTACCACTGCACCAGGACACCAGCCGGTCCACCTCCCTCCTGTAGGCGGACTCATCGTTGTTGGAGATGAGTCCGATGAGGGTGGTGTCGTCCGCGAACTTGATCAGCTTCACGGAGTCGTGGCTGGAGGTGCAGTGGTTGGTGTACAGGGAGAAGAGCAGGGGAGAAAGAACACAGCCCTGTGGGGCTCCTGTATTTATAATCCGAGAGTCCGAGACATTCTTCCCCAGACGTACTCGCTGCTTCCTGTCTGTTAGGAAGTCAGTGATCCACCTGCAGGTGGAATCGGGCACGTTGAGCTGGGAGAGCTTGTCCTGGAGCAGGGATGGCAGGATTGTGTTGAAGGCAGAGCTGAAGTCCACGAACAGGACCCTGAGCAGCAAAGAGCCGTGGCGACCTTACGAGGCGCCATCTTGATCACTGACTCACAGGGCACTTCTTCATGTTACTTATGAGACTAAAGTTACAGATCCCAGCTTATAGTTATTGAAGCTAGTTCCAGAACTGTGGTGTTGGAGCAGCGCCCTCTTGTGGCAGTGACACTAAATCCACTTCATGTCTATATTCAAAAACACAAATTGAACAGATAACTTTCCATATTTAATAGATAGATAAATCACAAGAATTAAACTTTTTGTGTGGAGTTTACATGTTTTCCTTGTAGCTGCGCAGGTTTCCTTCATGTGCTCCGGTTTCCCCGACCAGAGAGAGACACATGTACAATGGAAAGCACTTTCTTTTTTTCCCCAGTTATTTTTATTGAAGACACAGGTAATAAAATACCATGCATAGTCAAATACAATATTACAATGTATTTTTTTTTTTCCCTTGATACAATAATGATAATGGCTGGGGGCGACAGTGGCTCAGTTGGTAGAGCATTGGCCTTTGAGCCTGAAGGTTGTGGGTTCGAGCCCACCACAAGACCTACTTCACGACTCCCACTGATGACTGCTGTCGTTGTGTCCTTGGGCAAGACACTCAACCCCACTTTGCCTGAAGCTCCCACTAAAAGATCTCAGCTCCTGTGGACTCACCACCTGCAGGAGGATCAGTGAGGGGCTGGTGCTATACTGGGTGCAGCTCTGACTGCCACCCCCCCGACCCAGAAATGGATTAAGGGGAAGAAAATGAATGGATGGATGGACAATAATGATACAAAGTTACACAAATGTAGAATATCAAGTTAGTGCGCGGACGTAGCGCTCCTAACTTCTCTGCGCACTAACTTCTCTCCGGAGACTTCTCTCTCGCTGCTACTGTGTGTACTACAAGTCACGCTGCTTCTATTGACGGAAGTGAGCGAGAGAGAAGTCTCCGGAGAGAAGTTAGTGCGCGGACGTAGCGCCCCTTAGATTACTACGCCTCACAATATAGTACCCGTTTTATCCGCTGAGAAAATCGACTGTTACATTTCTGTGTTACTATACTTTGCAGTGTAACACGTCACGTAACTATATACATTTAATAGGGAACACTTGGAAGAGTTTGGTAGCTTCTAGCGGGAGCTACCTTTTGGTGCTACAAAATATACAGAGGAGGCTGCGGTTGTGCTCCCGTTTTTGCTCCGTTTGCATGACAGAGCGCACGGACTAAGACCAGACAGGTACGTATTAACTAGTCTAAGGTAAGGTAAGAACATTTGTCAGTATGTAAAAACGGTGAACTATTCCCTTAAGTGTGTCCTGTACCACTCTGTTGTTAGTATACAAGGATAGTTTTATAGAAATAGAGGAAAAAAAATCAAAGGTGAAAGAGATGAACCTTCACATGATAAGTGTTCTAGTTTGCACGATAGAGTTGTCGGAGATTTTAGTAAGTAGCATAGTTTATGGATGTGAGCTGCCCAGTGATACGATTGGAAATTGGGCAGTGCAAGTCCGCCACTAAGTCTACACCTCTGCAACAATGATTTCCGTACTCTAGGAGGTTTCCCATCCCAAATAAAATCACCCATAATCTTGTCTGATGCATCAAAAAAGATTCTAGGAAGAAAACTGGGGATAGTCTGAAATAAGAAAAGAAATCTGGGCAAGACATTCATTTTGATCACATTAATCTTGCCAATAAGGGATAATGGGAGATAACGCCATTTCTGAAAGTCTGACTTAACCTTTGTGATAAGAGGGGTATAATTAGCTGAAACCAAAGAGGTAAAAGAACGAGTGATGTTTATACCTAAATATTTAAACCCAGATGGGCTAAATCTAAAAGGAAATTCATTTTGTTGAAGATTGCAAGCAGCGTTGTTGATTGGAAAACATACACTCTTTTCAAAATTTAATTTATACCCCGAAAAAGAGCTAAAGTTATTGAGTATCTTCAAAACAGTTGGAATAGTGGTGGTATAATCAGTTACATACAGAAGCAAGTCATGAGCATACAATGATCATTTGTATTGAATATTATTTCGCATTATCCCTTTAAATAATGGAGCAGCTCTCAGTGTGATTGACAGAGGCTCAATTGCAATGGCAAAGAGGAGAGGCAAGAGAGGGCAACCCTGACGTGCCCCGCGTCAGGGTGAAGTCAGAGTAAATGTTGTTGGTATGTACACTAGCCTTGGGTGATGAGTATAGGAGACGGATCCATGCAATTAATCTATTGCCAAAGCCAAATTTAAACAAAGTTGAAAACAAATACTTCCACTCCACTCTATCAAAAGCTTTCTCCGCATCGAGCGAAATTACCAATTCTGGATTATCTGACGTATGTTTTGGATAAATAATGTTTAGTAAAGTACGAGTATTGAAAAATAGCTGGCGCGACTTTATAAAGCCATTTTGCTCGGCTGAAACAATGGAGGGGAGTACATTTTCCATACGGGATGCATTTGCTTTAGCTAGCACCTTAACATCAGAATGTAAAAGTGATAAGGGCCCATAGGACCCACAGAGTGTAGCATCCTTGTCCTTCTTATGAATTAACGTGATTGTGGCTTGTGTGAGCGTGGGTGGCAGACAGCCATTCTCTAGTGATTCATTAAACATGGCCAGAAGCAGTGGTCCCAATTTCTCAGCAAACTTTTTATAAAATTCAATCGGTATCCCGTCGGGTCCGGATGCCTTATTCGATTGTAATGCTTTATCCATCCATCCATTTTCTACCCTTTAATCCATTTCTGGGTCAGGGGGGTGGCAGTCAGAGATGCCACCCAAGTCTCATAGCACCAGCCCCTCACTGACCCTCTGCAGGTGGTGAGTCCACAGGAGAACGGCTGCTCTCTGAGTGTGAGCATAGCCTTGATCTTTCAGTGGGGGCTTTGGGCAAAGTGGGGTTAAGTGTCTTGCCCAAGGACACAACGACAGCAGTGTGGGAGTCCGTGGAGAAGGTGCAGAGGTGGGAATGCTTTAATTGAGTTAAAAATGTCGATGTTGGTGAGTGGGGAATCCATGCTCTCAGCCACGTCAGGGTCAACCACTGGATTATCAAGGTCACGGAAAAAATCATCCATTTTGCAGCTGTCTGGGGGAAATTCTGATTTGTATAAAGAAGAATAAAATGATTTAAAGGTGTTATTTATTTCAATAGGGTCAGCAGTAATGGTATCTTCCGCATTTTTTATACTTGATATACTGCGTGAAGTATTTTGTCGTTTCAGCTGGTGAGCCAAAAGACTGGCTTTATCGCCATGCTCATAATATGTGCCACGGGTTTGTAATATCAAGCGCTCTGCTTCACGAGTAGTTAAGAGGTTAAATTCTTACCGTTTGCAAATCCAAGCGTTGTTTATGAAGTTCTGAGGACGGGTTTATTGCATATCTTTGGTCAGCAATAGCTGTGGTCAATTCGTTCATCCTAAAATCAGACTTTTTCTTTGATAATGCAATTTGGCCCCTAAGATAGCATTTGAGTGTCTCCCATATTAATGAATGTGAAGTAGGAAAAGTTTTGTTAAACAAAAGGAATTCATCAATTGAATTAGAAATGAAATCACAGAATTCCTTATCAGCCAAAAGAAGTGAATTAAACCTCCATCGAGGTGGGGCGTGTATTTGGGTGTCAAACTGAATGTCTAATAATACTGGCGCATGATCAGATATTGTACTATAACATAATCAGATGAAATTACAAATGGGTTTAAAGCTCTATCAATTAAGAAATAGTCAATCCTGGAGAAGGAATGATGCACTTGGGAAAAAAAAGAATATTTCTGACCAGAGGGGTTTAGAGATCTCCATGGGTCGATAAGATCATTGTGTTTCATAAAATTGGAGAAAACTTGTGCCATAGCCGATAGAGTATGAGTGCCTGGATTTGATCGGTCCAAATTTGGACGAAGAACACAATTTAGATCAGCAGCAAAAATGATTGAGTGGGTATTCAGAAAGGGGAGGCTGCTCAATAATTATTGGCAAAGGCAGGGTCATCATAATTTTGAGCGTATGCATTAATTAACAAAACCTGTTTCCTCATCAAAGTACCAGCAACTATTAAAAATCTACCTTGTTTAGTGGAAAAGAATTGTACATTTTTATGGATCAAAATGGCAACTCCTCTCGCTTTTGAATTAAAGTCAGAATGAAAAATCTGACTCACCCAAGGATAGCGCAATCTGTGATGGACATTATTTCTAAGGTGAGTCTCCTGCAAGAACACTATGGAAGGCTTCTGACGTTTCAGATGTGAGAACACTTTAGATCTCTTGACAGGGTTGCCCATCCCTCTGACATTCCAACTTATAAATCTGCAAGGTGTGCCAGGCCCGGCCATTTTAGGATTCACGGTGGTACTAGCCATATGATCAAATAACAGAGCTGAGACGGCCCCCCCTCCCCCCAATTCCCCTAAAAAACAAAAAACACCCAAAGTTACCCAAAAACTTTCCAACAGTGGGGACAACAGTGTATTTAGCACAGACGAAAAACATGCTCACTTAAAGTAAGCACTTCGGAGTCAACTAAACTATTCTAAGAAGCAAGAAATAAAATTAGTTAGCTAAGAAAAATAATGTGAAAGGACTCCCACCGAACACATATCCTAAAATCAAAGTGCGCATTGTAATGGCATTCAAACAGTGTCACAAAAGGTAAGATTTAACTTATATGCGCAGCACAAACTGTACATAAACGTATGCACATAATAGCAAATGTGAATCACCAAATTTCAACGTAAATGAGAAGCTGCATTGTTGATCAGACTTATATTGAATAATGAAAAAGAAGTGAAAGAATGTCTAAGAGATGAGGCCATACCGGTGTATCCTCAAATTACCATGTTGTCATGGTCTTCACGTATTGTCCAGCGTCATCAGCGGAGGTGAATTCCTTCTCTGCTCCCCCGTAGGTGATCCGAAGCCGCGCTGGGTAGAACAGACCATACCGGGTGCCCTCGATGTTTCGGAGTTGTCGCCTCACATCATTGAATGCAGCCCGAGCCACGCCGTCAGTGTAGTCAGGGAAAACAGAGATTGTCATATCACGCACCTTTATCTGTCCCCGCTCTGTCGCTCGACGTAAAATGTCCACACAGTCACTGCAGTAGTGAAGCCGACAGACGATAGCTCTGGGACGCGTGCGCTCTCCTGCTGCTGATCGACGAGGCGCGGTTCGATGAGACCGGTCCAGACGGGGCTCGTTGTCCAAACCGAGGGTCTCTTTAAGCAGGGCAGCGACAACAGTGGTGGTGCAGGTGTTGGGACCCTCGTGGACTCCAACAATTCTTATGTTTTGACGTCTCGATCTGGCCTCGAGATTTTCACATTTACCTTCCAGTCTGGTTACAGTGAGATGTGCCACAGTAGTTTTCAAATTGGTTATATCATCCGTGCATTCAGACAGCGCCGTCTCCATGTCCTCAACTGTACAGTACCTTTCAGTGTAGTCAGTATAGCATCAGTAGCAGCCTTGTTAGCCGCTAGCTGTGCCTGCAAGTCAGACCTCACTGGTGTTAGCGCGGGCACAAGGGCATCCTGGAGCTCTTTCTTGATAATTCCAGCAATGTCTTCTTTAAGCGATGATAAAATCTCAAGTTTCAAGACATCAGTGTCTGCGACGTGTCTAGATCCAGCCTCGGACAGGGTAGCGCCAGGTTCGCTCGATGCTAGCTGCACATCTGTAGCACCAGCGTTAGCCTGCATGCTAGGAGGTAGCTGCGTCTGGATGGTGGTCCGAGACTTCCTAATTGCGTTCTTTCCAAACATTTAAACGTGACTGTACGACTCAATTCAGATGAATATGTGCTTAAGCAACCATGTAAGATTTGTAAATAAAAGCGCAAATAAATGTTACTTTTTAATCGTATTCGGCAGGAGCCCGCAATCACACGTCCTACTCCATGAACAGCTCAGCCACGCCCCCGGAAAGCACTTTCTGACTGTTTGAGAAAGGTGCTAGATAAATAAAGAATAACTTACTTCTACAACGTTAGATTTTAAACACAAAAGCATGTTGTTTCTGTGTGTGTGTTTTAGTAAAATAACAGGAGAAGAATGAGGACGTGAAGAAAGGACCCAATCAGACCCACAGCGCCCCCTGTAGGAACACTCCGGTCCTCTACGTCTGGAACTATCACTTTATCTGAAAAACACAGAAAGAGAGAGATCAGGGAGACCAGAGAGACCAGATGGAGATCCGAGAGAGACTAGCGAGACCAGAGATAGATCAGAGAGAGACCAGAGAGAGAGTCTAAAGAGACCAGAGATCAGAGAGAGAGACTAGAAAGAGAGACTAGAGGGAGACCAGGTGGAGATCAGAGAGAGAGACCAGAGGGAGATCAGAGAGAGAGACCAGACAGAGATACCATGGTTTACACTAGAAACACAATCAACATGAAGGGGGACTGTGTGTATCCATAGACTGTAGATATTAACGCCTATCTCCCCCGTTGAAACTGATGTACCACCACTTTCGCCGTCTTTGGGCTTTTTCAAAATAGCTCCAGCCCCATTCATTTAACGAGTGCATTCGAAAGTCCACAGCAGCTAAACTAGGCTGGTCTGCAAAAAAAACCTCAATGCTGAGGGGAAATCCTAGAGTTGGTCCAAGAGTTGGGACCATCCTGTAGAGATGTTTTTGCGAGGAAAGAAGGCGGCATACGTTACATAAGCATTAGGTAATTGTTATACCATGTCTACCCCCAAGGGCCTGGAAAGAGATTTCAGCGTGTCAGGGCACGTACTCATGGACCTTTTGGAGCCGGGACCCGCCCCCACTGATTTCAACACATATACAGCTAAAAAAATACATACATGCAAACATAAAGCTGTCCCCTGTGCTCTCTGGTGCCCCTGCTGGCTGTGTCTCAGTAGTACTCAGTGTTGAACATGCCTCACCGGTCACGCTCAGCTTCACGGTCCTCTGAAACCTCACGTCCGGGATGTGGCAGGTGTAGGTGCCGCTCTGGCTCCTGCTCACGTTCTTCAGTGTGAGGTTGAAGTCTTTGGAGTTGGACAGAGTTTCTCCTGAGGGGCTTTTCCAGATGATGGTGGGGGAGGGGGGCAGGGGGGGGTCGCCGCGGGTGTAGTTACAGGAGAGGGTCACAGTGTCCCCCACAGAGACCGCTCCGAGCAGCTCTGAGGAAACATATGAGAAGGCTCTAAAGCAGGGGCCTCGACCTGTAGCTCAGGAGTTCCCACACGATCTTCAATGAATATGTTTGGAGTCATTACATATTATTAGTATTATTATGGTATATTTGACATGTGTTCTCTATCTACATAGATTTTAATTACAATTGCAAAAAGGAGTAGCTCTCTGCTTCTTCTGTTGTATAAATGTAGCTCTCCGATTGAAAAAGGTAGAAATGTCACCCTATTCCCAGTCCTTTCACAAATGAACTGCTCTTACCCCAAACTTTACTTGCTTTAGCACATATTTACATTAAAACAAAATGTGAATAATTTTCTCTTCCCACAAAATACCAAGATTTTAGTCCCATTAGATCAGGTGTGTCAAACTACTACAGAGTGGGCCAAAATTTAAAACTGAACAAAGCCGCGCCAAGGTTGAACAAATTAACCTTTTACTAAGGACCCAAACAAGTTTTGCATTGAATATTGAACAAGCAAGGCTTTTATATCTTTGTAGTGACATGCAAAATAGAGTTTAATAATAATAATAATCATTTAAAAATATCAATGGCATATCAAAAAATGTAAATACAAATTGAATATGTCTTTTCCTTTTGCAGCCTTCTGAGGTAAGTATCAACACAGGCTGATAAATTTGAAAATAAAATAACAATGAATAAATCAAACATTCAGGCCTTTTTACTGCTCAGTTTGGTTAGTTTGGTTAGGTGTGCCCGGATACCTGGCATATTTTCTTGGATGCTAGTTCATTAAAGACCTCATGTTGGGGTTCAGGCTTTGAGCTCAGGCAACCTTCATTATCGAACAAAGGTGTTCATCAGTCAGTTTTTGTCATCTTCATTGAGGAGAAAAGTCGCTCATATAGATAAGTGCTGCCGAACATGAGGAGAGGTGGGCGCGCCAAAACATCAGCTGAGTATTATGGGATTTATAGAATTAGCAGTGAATGACCACTGTATAATATCGGCGGGCCAGCTCTAATGTTTATTTGATATTGCTTCAAGGGCCAAATGAAATTACATCAAATTTGCCCGCGGGCCAGTGTTTGACACTCTGCAATAGATCATTCTATAATAGAACACTGAAATCCCAAGATGTCTGCCACAATCCCGCTTTTCTGGAAACACAAGATGGCCCCCAAAAAAAGTTATCTCTAGCGTTTCATACAAATCATGAGAGAGAGGGAGAGAGACACCCTTCAGTTTTCAGGAGGAAGTATGAGCCACTGATAATTGCGACATCACTTTTAAAGTGTAGATGATGAAATACTCACCGTGGACCAGACACGTACAGAGGAGCAGCGCCCAGACGAGCCTGGAGACAGAAAGACGTCATAAAATGAGTGAAAGGGAGTGTACGCATGCTGGACATAAACATAAAGCATAAACAGCATTAGGACTGCGGCGGCCTCATACTCTGCCAAGTTCAGAAAGTTACACTTAAGTGCGTGTGTTCCTGGGTCACGTGGTGTCCCCCACCTTCGTCTGTAGCCCATGTTCTTTAGACAGGGGACTTCTTCTTCTTCTTCTGTAATTTTATGGCGGGCTACGAATCAGCATTGACGTATGCCGCCACCTACTGTATCAGAGCGTAATACTCCATGCCTTTGGTACAATGTTACAGTCTATTTATGATTTTTGTTGAATTTAAAAAATAAAATAGTGCCCTCCATGCCTTCTCCTGATTAAGCCCCTCTCCCAAAATACCCTCCATGCTCCACTCCCGCCCTGCTTCTATCCCTTTGCACACTGTACTTTTCACATTTCAACAGCACATGCTCAACTGTCTCACTTACATCACACATGTCACACTTATCTGTAGCAGACTTATATATTCTAAACAATGTTGAGTTCAGGCCTGTATGTCCGAGCCTTAGGCGGGTAAGTGCTGTATCGTTTCTCCTGTGATAACTGGCAGGTGTTAATCTATAAGCTCTTATTAGTATTAGATAGCAATATGGCCTACGTGCAGGACTGTACAAGGACTCTACAAGGACTCCATGTTATGACTATGATGTGACTGTCTCTGTGTGACACGTATGTCTTTCGATGTGTGACGTGACAATGACTATATAAACTGTGTACTGCCTTTATTCTGTCTGAGAGAAAGAAACAGAGGAAACCAGTGGAACTTGAGAGAAACTTAAATAAACTTCCAGAGTTTGGCACACCACGATCCGTCTCTGTCTGCTAAATCCTAACAGATTTGGTGGAGAATGCGCGGCTCGGTTTGTGCCATTCTCTGGATTGTTTTGAGGGAATTTCCTCTGTTTCTTTTTTTCGGCGTGTGGGAGCAACAGCACGTTATCTGGAAGGGGAGAAATCCCAGTGGACGCTGAAAGGGCTCGCTTTTGGATGGGCTTGCTCTTGCTCCCTCACTTTCTCTGTTTTGTGTTTAAATTGAATTTTTCGACGCGGAAAAGATGTTGGTCGACCTCTCGAACAGTCCGGACAAAGAAAATAAGGTAAGCAGACACCTTTTTTAATATGTAAAGTCTGCATAATTGGATACTAGCTAAATTTTGAGCTGTCCCGGAGGTCTGTCCAAATCTCTCTAAATCAAATTTTCTTTGTTTTGTCTTTGTCACGTCTTTGTCATGTCTTATGTTGTAGAAAACAGGTTAGCTGTGTGGGTAACCAGTCCCTATAGGAAAAAGGAACCCCTTGACGTATCGGGGTCCCTGTCCTTTGAAGTAGTCAGGGCAGAGAAAGAGTAATTACAGGGTAGAGGCCCTTTTTAGAGTAATTACCGGGGTAGAGGCCCCTTGAGAAAAAGAGTAATTACAGGGTAGAGGCCCTTTTTGAGTAATTACCGGGGTAGAGGCCCCTTGAGAAGAGAAAAAGAGTAATTACAGGGTAGAGGCCCTTTTTTGAGTAATTACCGGGGTAGAGGCCCCTTGCTAGCCAGAGAAAAGTGTTGGATCCAAAAGTGTAAAATTAAGGCTATATCCACACGAAGACAAAACGCTTATAATTTCAGAAACTTTTTCTGTAAACACGGAGTTAGCTCAGTAAATGTGTGCGTCCATATGAATGTAGTCAATACGCCTGAAAACGCTGTGAAACTATGCCAGACCTGTTGGTGGCGCTGTGACGCAATGACGGGATCAAGCCCAAACTTCCGTGGGCATGCGCGGAATTTTGTAAACAGACAACATGGCGAGTGGGCGAGCTGGTACTACATTAGTATGGACGGACGATGAGGTTGAACTGTTGCTTCGGGTCACACTGGATTACAAAACCAACAAGCTACATTGTTGTTGTCATTATTTTCGGAGTGCGGCGCATGCGTGCTTTAACAAGAGGCGGGGCGATGACGCAAGCGTCTCAGATACATTGCGGAGAGGCAGTAACCACGGAGCGGCATATACGGAGTTTTGAAATCTTTCCACTCTGGGACCTAGTTTCAAAAATGTTCGTTTACACCCCCCCAAAACGCCGGCCTCGTATGGACGATACACTGGATTGATAAAGTATTTTTGCGTTTAGGCCTGAGCTTGACTTCGTGTGGACAGGGCATAAAAGCAATAAAAAGGGAAACGTGTTAAGGAGGCCTTTGTTACAAAAGCTTTGAAATTGACGAATTTCAGGCTTGATAAATGACAAAAGTAAAGAAGCAACAATATTTCAGTGATCACGGTTTAAATTACATACAGAAAAAGGGAGTTTTTGTTTTTGGAGTGAACAGAGTTCACCGGAGAATGCAGAGTTTTATCTAAAGTTGAGCTATGAGAGCTTTCGTGAGTTATTTACATTTTTTGCCGAGTTTTATCTACAGTTGAGCTATGAGAGGGTTGTATCCAACAGTTGTTTTTGTTTTTTAGAAAGAGATTTTAAGTTTAAATTAGTTTGCTACCTCGATAAAATAGAAGCGTAAACGTTAAAGACAAGAGTGCCTTTTGTTACTAGTGTTAAAATGGACCATTTCTATACTTAGATGACAAAAGTATAAAGAAAACCATCAGACATATTCTTGAAATTGAGTGTAAATTGCATATATTTGGTCTTTAGTATAACTTCTTGTGAATTATAGGAATTTTAGTTTGGTTTTATGTTATATTTGCTTAACAAAGTAATCTTGAAAGTTATTCTTCTGTATCTTTTTGCCTGTGTGTGTGCGTCGCTCTATCTGCTGCCGTTGTCAGGGAAACGGCCCCCACCTTCGCTGCTCTGGCTCTGAATCTGAAGCAAAGCTACTGCTTTTAGGATTTAGGCTTTTCATAGTTGTTATTCCGTTAAATTTGCTAAATTTGCAATTGAACATTGTGTTATGACACAGTTAAACGTTTTTAAACACCATTAGTGAATAAGTTTTGAATATTATATGTTTTTTGAAACCCAAAGATTAGTGCTAAAGCTGTGCAATTCTTTTTAGACCTAACATATTTCTAGATTCCATTCTTTTAAATCTGCTGCTTATTTCTTAACTTTTTGTGAGTTGTGTTTGTTTTTATGTTTTTATTTTAGTTACAAAAGCCGTTTTTCAAACATTTAAATTAGAATCCGTGTTAAAAGTGATTAGAATGATTGATTTATAGAGTTTGTGTAAAAAAGAAAGAGGGAATTAGGAATAGAACAGGATAGCTGTAAAAGTATTATTAAGTTAAACTGTGACCCAATTTACAGTCTAAAAGCTGCGAGTTTTGTGAGTTTTGTTTTGTCTATAGCTCTGGCCTTGCAGCTGCTGCTCACTGCAGAGCGAGCAGAGTTTGATTACGTCCGTTAATTCAAAATGTTTTTAAAAGTTTATTGAGTGCATTTGAAGAATGCAGCCATTATCTTAAATTAGAATATATGCTTTAAATGTTCAAGTGTAAAAGGGAGATTTTTCATACAGTTTTAGTTGCGATTTGAGTAATAATAATAATTCATTCTATTTTATGGCGCATTTCAAGAAATCCAAGGACGCCAAGATTAAAAACATCACACAGTACAGAAGTACAAAATAGAATACATTTTTTAAAGTTTAAAAGGTTCAAGAGATTTGAGTCTTGTTTTTTATTAAGAGTTTCTGGTTTTAAAAAGTTTCACATTAGTAAGATAATAAGTAATCTTTTATTTACATAGCGCTTGGGAAAACCCAGAGCGCTCCAAAATTGTTTTGACTTCAGGGAGAAAAACAATCTCATTCACAAACTGATACTGTATCTGTTGTTTTTAAATTGGCCGTCTCAAGGATTGTTTTTCAGACTCTGGCACACTGTGGGAGGGGTCACTGCTGGACACTGGACAGCGCAAAGCCCACCCAGCCACAGGCCACAGAGCTAAGAGCAAAGGGAAATGCCACCTCCTTGCCCCTCCCCACGCCACTGCAGAGCTGAGTGGGTGTGAGAGAGACCGGGGTAGAGAGAGGTTTCTGGAGGCAGTGATTGGTGGAGCATCAGGTAGAGACCTGAATGAGAGTTGGAAGTGTGTCCAGTTGGTTTACATCACCACAGTGTGACCTTTGACACCTACGGGTGGTTCGAGGAGTCTGGAGAAACAACCCCAAAATTCACATACACACACACACACACACATACACTCACACATTCACATTTACATATAGATACATGAAAAAGCAGAACATGAGAAAAAAGCATTTTAAAAGTTTACTCCAATGTAAACACATATTTTTAATTGTCTATCACTTGAATCTTTAGTTGAATCGGTATTTTTTGAGACCAGAAATGTTCATTTGAATTCTATATTGTCATGGACTAATTGACCTCTGTCCTGACACTTTTGATTTGTTGATTTTGTACTGTGTGAAGTAATTACATTGATTAGGATTACATCTGATAAAAACACAAATTAGAGAAGTAAACTGAATCATTGCGCTTGCTTTTTGTCTGAGAGACATTAGCAACAGCATGAATAGAAATTGTCTTTAAAGTAGAATCAAAGTGACTTAACCATAGAGAGTAACTACTGCATTACAAGCTGTGTACAGGAACTGAGACACTGCACCATTGACCAGAAGTGCATCGCAAATGACCTGATGCGCTTCAAGTGAAAAGACTGTATCTGGAGATCTGATGTGCATCTGGAGAGACCGAAACCATGGCTTGGACCCTACTGATGTCCAAGATGACATCTCTATATGACCTGACCTGATGACGACTGAGACTCACCCTCAGGGGACCCTGAGGATCTGAGGACCTGAGGACCTGAGAGAGAGAAAACTGGGGAGTGATGTTTATATTTTTGAAATCATACATTGATGAGTGCTAAATGAGAGAGATACTCATGATTCTTTCTTTTGTTTTTGTTTGTCCCTAGCTTCTGGACATCTGATGATCTATTGGACACAGCCATTTGCAGAACAAGAACCAGCCAATGAAAACGTCTATTGCCGATGCTATTGCTACAACCGGAACCTGTGACCAAATGCAATATACATGTTAAGTATTCAGACATCTGACAGACAAAAACTTTGAAAATGATAAAGTATGAGTATTGTAGCATTTTAGTAGATGTTAAATAGTAGTAAAAGATTAGAATTGTCCTTCCTTTGTTGTTCATAAACACATTTCCACGTAAGAGTTAAAATAGTACCCTACAATGTTATCCTTTTGATAGATCAGCTAGAATATTAGAATCAGAATCATGTTACAGCCACTAAAAGTGACAGAAGTCACAAACTAGGAATATGCCTTTGCTCAAGCTGCAACCAAGCTTTGGAGTTAAAAAATAGAGTAAAAATAGAGATAGATAAATGCATCAACCATAGATGCTTTCAAAAATAGAGAATATTCTTAGCCAGTGCTAATATCAAATGGTAAAGGGACCATTTCACAAACATTTACTTCAGAAGTAGATAAAGTTCATTACAGTTTATGTACAGTTTTATTAGATACTGCCAAATTCACTTGTGTTCAAACATCTGTGAATGTTGACAATACAAAAAGTTCATATGAGTGTAGCCTAGATTAATGCCTAGATTAATGAGATAGATTAGAACCAACAGAGATTCAAAAGCATTTTGATGTATTTGGGTGTAGCCCAAATACACAATAGTAGATATTTAGATATTGAGAAGTTTCCAGCACAAACACCATTGTAGAATAACTGACCCCAAACCTGCTAAAATAGATTAGCTCTTGTAAGGATAATACTAATTTGATTAATGATGTACATTCATCCCAAATGCCTGACAATAATATCTTTAGATAATAAAAAGTAATAAATCACTGACCACTATAGAAGTGTAAATGTTGACCATTTGCCTTACTGTGTTCACAGTTTTATTCCTGAGAATGTAGAAGAGAGATAGAACAAAATCCCATTAGCACAAAGCCACTGATAATGAGAGTATAATACCACAGAGAGATTTATTAGATTAAAATGTATGTTTAAGAATATGGCTCAATAGAAGCAAATATACAAACATATTTGTAAATAGATTAGAATAGTTTAAACTATAGTGAATAGTGAAAGTAAAGTACACAGTCTAAGATTGAAAAGTGAAAATAATACAGTGAAATAAGTGAAGTGTAGTGTAAACAATTAGCATTAGAATAAAAGTATAGAGTAATAAAAGTGAAATTAGCTTCTAATTTGAGACTCAGCTCGTTTTTGTCTGTGTTTTGACTGAATCTGCTGAGTTCTACTGTGTCCAATAGTGTTTGTTTGTTTTTTATTTTTGATTTGTTTTTGTTTTTTTTTGTTTGTTTATTTTGTTTGTTTTTTCCCAGGATAGAGGATAAAATCCACTGATATTGATTTGATGATTATGAGTTTAATGCATACATTTTCTTTGTTTTTAATAATTTTTGAAAGTTTTTTTTTAGAATTTTTTTTTTTCTTTTTCCACTTTATTGATTGATCGATTTGAGTGATCACATGTGATTATGTGATCAAAGGGGAGGGTATTAGTATTAGATAGCAATATGGCCTACGTGCAGGACTGTACAAGGACTCTACAAGGACTCCATGTTATGACTATGATTTGACTGTCTCTTTGTGACACGTATGTCTTTCGATGTGTGACGTGACAATGACTATATAAACTGTGTACTGCCTTTATTCTGTCTGAGAGAAAGAAACAGAGGAAACCAGTGGAACTTGAGAGAAACTTAAATAAACTTCCAGAGTTTGGCACACCACGATCCGTCTCTGCCTGCTAAATCCTAACACTCTGACACTCTTTTTGATCCCGTACAAATGTCGTCCTTTAACATCATGGTCCCATATCTCCTGCCACACTGCAACAATGCTCTGATTTATTACACTTTTTATCTCTGATCCTCCAAATGGAATTGCAATAATATTCTCTTCTCAAAGTGCTCTTTTTGCCAGTTTATCTGCCACATCATTCCCAAAAAAATATTAACATGGGCAGGGATCCAACAAAACTGCACTTGGATACCCATCTGTTGTAGATTCAATAGTATCACATTTACTTCAATAATCAAATCATTTCGACAAGTCATTCCTGAAGTCAGACTTTGCAGCACTGCTGCAGAGTCTGAACAGATAACCACCCAAAGCGGCTTCACTTCCTCAACCCATTGCAGGCCAAGTATTATGGCGAACAGTTCTGCAGTGTAGACTGAAAGATTGTCCGTGAGTCTCTTTGAGAAGCATTTTTCAAACTTTGGAATGTACACACCCACTCCAACACGACCATTGCTACATTCCTTAGATCCATCAGTAAAAATAGGCAAACAATACGAGTACCTTGTATCCAAATACTTTTGTGACATATATCCCAAGTCACAATTCTTACCCTTCCATTCTTTCTTTTTATTCAGCAGACTCAAATCTACTTTTGAGTCTGCTGAGGAAGCATCCATGGAGCAATGTTACAGTACACTGTAGCAGGAGACAAGGGAACATTATGAGCTTTCACCAGCTCTTTAATTCTCCATCCAAATCTCCCATTAGGATATTTTTCATACTCCCAGCAATTCTGTAACACAGTATATGCAGTATTACATTCCTTTTGTCCTTGAAGTCTGATCCAGTATGAGAGAGCAACCTTCGATCTTCTCAATGTTAATGGGAGTTCCTGATTCTACAAGTAGCGCATTGATTGGGGTAGATTTCATAGCACCAATACACACTCTCAATGCCCTGAACTGTACTCAATCCAGCTTTTCAAGATGGGATTTAGCTGCAGAATCATAAACCATGCAACCGTAGTCCAAGGTAGACCTCATGATAGCTCTGTACATCTTTAATAAAAGAATTCTGTCCGCACCCCATTGAGAGCCTGATATACATTTTAATAAATTCACAATCTTCTTACATTTTGTCTCTGTGTTCTCTACATGTTTACCCCAGCTGAGCTTCTCATCAAACCACATCCCCAGATATTTGAAATGAGTTACTTTTTCCATCTGACAATTGTACAGATGAAGAGCTGGAAAGCATGCAATCTTTTTCCTACTGATTACCATGTAACATGATTTCTCAATTGAAATCTTAAACTCCCACTCATACGACCATTTTCCCACTGCACAAATAGCTTTTTGCATACATTTAAATAAGTGTTTAATATTCTTACCCCTTTTCCACACTGCTCCATCATCTGCATATAGTGAAGACTGAATGCCATCTCCAATCGAATCAAAGATATCATTAATCATCAAGTTGAACATAACTGGGCTTACCACACTACCTTGTGGAATTCCATTAACAATGTCAAAATTCTCAGATATAGCACTGCCCACTTTGACTTGGAATTTTCGTTCAGATAAAAAACTTTTCATCCAATTAAACATTTTCCCTCCAAGACCCATTCTACTCATTTTAATGAGCAGACCCTCTCTCAACATTGAATCATAAGCCTTCTCAATATCAAAGAAGACAATGACAAATACCTCTTTCATTTTCAGAGCCTTTTCTATTTCATTGCTGACTTTAATCAAAGCATTTGCCGTTGATCTACCCTTTCTGAAACCATGTTGATATTTACTGAACAGACTATTCTTCTCTAGATAATAAGCCATTCTTGCAACAATCATTTTTTCCATCCACTTACATAAGTGAGACGTCAGGGCAATTGGTCTATAATTCTTGGCACTATTTGCATCTTTCCCAGGTTTAGCAAAGTGTAAGATAACTGCAGTTTTCCAGCTTTCTGGTAATGTACCCTAGTCCCAGATTATATTAAAACATTCCAGCACAATTTTTAAGGCTTCATTGGGAAGGTTTCTGAACATAACATAACTAAGCTGGTCACTCCCTGGAGCTGAATTCTTACTACCTTGCAGCGCACCTTTAAGTTCTGCCATAGTAAAATCTACATCCATAACAGAGTTACTCTCACACTTCCTCCTTACTTCATTTTCAAATTCAGTGAGCATCTCACATTTCCTCTGTCTATGCATATCTGTCAAGTGATTTCCACTATGCACACCAGCAAACTCTTTCCCTAACAGACTAGCCTTATCTGAATCTATTACAGCTACATTTCCACCATCAACCAGAACTGGAATCCTAGTAGCAACTCTCATTTTCTTCATCATACTGCAGACCATCCTGCTGCTTGTCCTTCCAAGGTTAGCACAAAACTCCCTCCATGTATTCTACTTTGTCGTTTTAATGATTTTACGTGCCTTAGCTCTTTTCTTCTTGTACTCAATTACATTTTCAATACACACATTCTCCTCAATGCTTTATTACGATCCTTAACAGCTAAGCTGTACTCCTCATTCCACCAAGGAACAATTACCTTTAATGGTATTTTTGGGAATATATTCCAAAGCAGTAGTACTTAGCATAGTTGATACTTCTCGCACACACTCATCAATATCTAAGCTCAGATTAATATCCAAGGCTAATTGTCTACACTTTTCCTTAAATGCCTCCCAATTTGCCTTTTTAAAGCACCACCTGGAAAGACTAGGGCCGTTTTGCAGGTGCTTACCAATATTGATTGTACAATAAATTGGGAAATGGTCACTGCCATGACTGTCACTTCCTACATTCCACACACATGAATTGGCCATACCAGCAGACACTAATGTAACATCAATACATGACATTTTATTTCTATATATATCCATTCTTGTTCCATCCCCATTGTTAACACATACAAGATTTCTCACATCCATAAATTCCTCAACCGCAGAGCCATTTCCATCAGTGTGATCACTTCCCCAGAGACTGCTGTGAGCATTGAAATCACCACACCATATTTCTTTAAATTGCCCTGGCCCACTTATCTCATCAAACATCTCCGGCCCTAATCTTTTACATGGGTTATAAAAGTTTATCACTCTCAATGGATGCTGCATGTCAAACAATTCCACAATAACACATTCATGATTTCCCTCAGGGAGGACTCTTTTGAACGCTATGCCATCCTTAACAAACGTGACGCACCCTCCTCCAAGGCTCTCTGCCCTATCAAATCTAACTGAATGATATCCTGGGATAACAAAATCAAGGTGAGGCCGTAGCCACGTTTCTTGAATGCATACCAATTCAGGCTTAACCTCTAGATCACTAATAACTTTTTTTAGTTCCTGTCCATTCGCAATCAAACTCCTAGCATTCCATTGTAATACGGACAGAACCATAATTAGTTTAATCAGACAAGTCATATTGAAATGGATGGATCATTTCTTGAATGGTACAACACTCCACGCTCGAAATTCCCAAAAACTGCTTTGCAGCTTCCATTATAGTATCTGCTTTGTCATCCTTGTCAGACTGTTCCATTGCAATAAACACGATTTTGCAAATAAATGCAACAAAGTTGACTCTGTCCACTATCATTGTTCCTTCTTTTACTTTACACTTGTGCACATCTCTAGGTTCTCGTGCCACCTGAGCTCGAGGAGCCTTGCTTGTTGAAATCATATCATTATCGTGCCCACCTCTCTCTCTCTCCCCCTCTGCTGCAGTACCTGTGCTCACCTCTCTCTCTCCCCACCTTTGCTGCAGTACCTGTGCTCACCTCTCTCTCTCCCCACCTTTGCTGCAGTACCTGTGCTCACCTCTCTCTCTCTCCCCCTCTGCTGCAGTACCTGTGCTCACCTCTCTCTCTCCCCACCTTTGCTGCAGTACCTGTGCTCACCTCTCTCTCTCACAGGTTCCTGCTGCTGGAGGGAGTAGGGGGCGCTGTAGCTGAGCGCAGTCACGTCTTTAGCAGCTTCTTCTACAAACAGCTGAGTAAACGACGTGCGGCGGGGGAAGATGACATCACAGCTGTGCCGTAAGCCCCGCCCTTTCAGACATACACAGAAATATAGACCCACACACATGTTCCCAAAACACACACACATACTAATGGCGTCTATTATGCTGCTGTTCCAGAGACCGCCACACGAGGCACCAGAGAGTCCGGACTTGGACCCGACAGGTCGACATCTTCAACAAGGACTTCCTGTTCGTCCCAGTCAACCAAGAGTAAGACCAGAAGGAGACCAGAGGGACCGGAGAGAGAGACCAGAGGGACCAGAGAGAGATACCAGAGGGAGAGACCACAGGGAGAGACCAGAGAGAGGGACCAGAGAGAGAGACCAGAGAGAGAGACCATAGTGAGAGACCAAAGAGAGAGACCAGAGAGAGAGACCATAGAGAGAGACCAAAGAGAGAGACCCGAGAGAGAGACCAAAGAGAGAGACCAGAGAGAGGGACCAAAGAGAGGGACCAGAGAGAGGGACCAGAGAGAGGGACCAGAGAGAGAGACCAGAGAGAGAGACCATAGAGAGAGACCATAGAGAGAGACCAAAGAGAGAGACCCGAGAGAGAGACCAGAGAGAGAGACCAGAGAGAAAGACCAAAGAGAGAGACCAGAGCGAGAGACCAGAGAGAGTCGTCCTTCCTCATGGTATGTGTGGTCTTTCTCAGGTCTCACTGGTTCCTGGTGGTGGTGTGTTTCCCTGGTCTGGAGGAACCTCGACACGAGGACTTCAGCCCCAGCTCTGGTAGGAACACTCTGATGTGTCTGATGAGTCTGATGTGTCTGATGTGTCTGATGTGTCTGATGTGTCTGATGTGTCTGATGTGTCTGATGAGTCTGATGTGTCTGATGTGTCTGATGACTCTGATGTGTCTGATGTGTCTGATGACTCTGATGTGTCTGATGTGTCTGATGACTCTGATGTGTCTGATGAGTCTGATGACTCTGATGTGTCTGATGACTCTGATGTGTCTGATGTGTCTGATGACTCTGATGTGTCTGATGAGTCTGATGACTCTGATGTGTCTGATGACTCTGATGTGCCTGATGACTCTGATGTGTCTGATGACTCTGATGTGCCTGATGACTCTGATGTGTCTGATGACTCTGATGTGTCTGATGTGTCTGATGAGTCTGATGTGTCTGATGAGTCTGATGACTCTGATGTGTCTGATGACTCTGATGTGCCTGATGACTCTGATGTGTCTGATGACTCTGATGACTCTGATGAGTCTGATGACTCTGATGTGCCTGATGACTCTGATGTGTCTGATGACTCTGATGACTCTGATGTGTCTGATGTGTCTGATGAGTCTGATGACTCTGATGTGTCTGATGACTCTGATGTGCCTGATGACTCTGATGTGTCTGATGACTCTGATGTGTCTGATGAGTCTGATGACTCTGATGTGTCTGATGACTCTGATGTGTCTGATGAGTCTGATGACTCTGATGTGCCTGATGACTCTGATGTGTCTGATGACTCTGATGTGTCTGATGAGTCTGATGACTCTGATGTGTCTGATGACTCTGATGTGCCTGATGACTCTGATGTGTCTGATGAGTCTGAGTCCTGATGCTTCCTGTTGTTGCAGATGTGCAGGTCCCTGGACTGCGCTCCCAGACTCTGCCGGTGAGGACGACACTGATCAGTGATATTTATTTGTATAGAACAAGTTTCTAATGATGTGTGTTTCAGGAGTGTTCTCTGAGAGGCTGCAGGAGCAGCACAGTCCTCAAACGGTAACTCTCGGTTACACTCTACTAACCCACACCTGGTCCAGTCTTGGTCCAGGCCTGGTCCAAGTCCTGGTAAAGGGCCTGGTCCAGTCCTGGTTCTGACCTCTCTCTCCTCAGCCCCTGTCTCCTGGTAATGGACTCGCTGAAGATGTGTCTTCATGAGAACGTGGGCAGACTGCTGAGAGAGTGAGTCTTGTGTAACAGACCTGAGACTGTGTTTGGATCCATCCAGACTCAGTCCTGGAACAGTAATGTAATTGTGCCATCATGACATCACTATGACATAACCATGATATCACTATAACATCACCATGATGTCATTATGACATCACCATTACGTAACAATGACATAGATAGATAGATACTTCCTTGATCCCCGTAGGAGAAATTCAGGTGTCCAGCAGCGGAAGAAGACATCACCATTACATCACAGCAACATTGCCATGGTGTCACTAACATCACCATGATGTCACTAACATCACCATGATGTCACTATGACATCACAAAACGTCATGACATCACATGATGTCACTATAACGTCACCATGACATCACTATGATATCAGCATTACTTCACTATAACATCATGAGGTCACCATGCTGTCATGATGACATCACATAACATGGCTGATATTCCCAATAACGACATTATGACGTCACCATGACATCACTGTGATAACACTATGTGTCATCTGTTGCCTGCGTTGCTATAGTGACCTGTTGTGTTGCCTGCATTTCCATAGTTACCTGACGGTGGAGTGGGAGGTGCGGCGCGGTTCCAAGCGTCTCTTCTCGTCAGACACATTCAAGAGCCACAGCTGCAGAGTCCCCCAACAGGACAACAGCTCTGACTGTGGGGTCTACCTGCTGCAGAACGTTCATAGCTTCTTACAGGTACCAGAGACCAGAGAGAGACTAGAGAGAGAGAGACCAAAGAGTGGCTAGAGAGAGAGAGACCAGAGAGAGACTAGAGAGAGAGAGACCAAAGAGTGGCTAGAGAGAGAGAGACCAGAGAGAGACTAGAGAGAGAGAGACCAGAGTGTGGCTAGAGAGAGAGAGACCAGAGAGTGGCGAGAGAGCGAGAGACCAGAGAGAGGCTAGAGAGAGGGTAGAGAGAGACCAGATAGAGCAGGGGTGCTCCCACTTTTTTAGCATGCGAGCTACTTATAAAATGATCAAGTCAAAATGATCTTCCTACTACAAAAATGCAAAACATATTTATTTCTAAATATATTGAGGATTCTTTATATCTACAATGTATGTTGATGTACATGCAAAACCGCATGATTTATGAAATAATTTGCATTTAAGCACCGCCTCTGGCGGTCATCCAGGATTCATAGAACCATAGTTACATTCGTAACTTTCGTTCTGTAGTGGTACTTACAGTCATAGTAGAAACTCAGGGTGAAGACGTTATTATAGATCCATGGTGAAGACATGTGTTTACAAGCATTGACCCCAGTCCTCAGCCCTGGTTTGATCCTGGTTTAGCTCCTGTTTTGGTTGTTTTCGAGCGTGTGTGATCACTTTGCTGCTCTCTGATGTGGAGCGAGGATCGCTGCTGTGAACCGCAGTATGATCCATGCTTCAGTGATCAGAGGTCGCACGTTTTGTTTGTTGTTGTTGTTTTGGGGGCAAACTGTGGCGTGCAAAAACGCAAAACTCCGGTTATCTCTGTCCACACGCAAATGCATAAACGGATTTTTTTTTTAAATGATGTAATGCGATCTTCCAATACTACCTTTGCGATCGACTGGTAGATCGCGATCGACGTATTGAGCACCCCTGAGATAGAGAGAGACTAGAGCGAGACCAGAGAGAGGCTAGAGAGAGACACCAGAGAGAGACCAGAGAGAGTGAGAGACACCAGAGAGATGCCAGACCTTTCCTGTTCTTATCTTTTGCTTAGAACCCGGTGGTGAACTTTGAACTCCCGCTGAGACTGGAGACCTGGTATCTAAGGCAACAAGTCCGAAACAAGAGAGACCAGATCCGACTTCTGATCCTAAAGTTGCAGCAGGAGCAGAGGCTGAACCAGATCTGAACCAGGACTGAACCAGGTCTGTACCAGGTCGGAACCAGAATCAGAGGCTGAGCCAGGTCTAAGCCTGAACCAGGTCTGGACCAGGACCAAAGACTTTCATAGGTTTTTATCTGAAGGATTTAGTGACTCAAATGTAAATGTCGTTCTAATAAAATCATGTGAAAAACGGTCAAGTGTTCATGTCTGAGGTGATGGATAAATTTGTCGCTTTTTCAAATAGAACTCTCTCTGGTGTCTCCCTCTGGTCTCTCTCGCTCTCTGATGTCTCTCATGTCTTTCTCTAATCTCTCGCTCTGGTCTCTCTATGGTCTCTTTCTGGTTTCTCTCTGGTCTCTCTCGTTGGTCTCTGGTCTCATTCTATTATCTCTCTCTCTAGTCTCTCTCTGGTGTCTCGCTCTGGTCTCTCTGTCTGGTCATTCTGTTGTTTTTCTGCTCTAATCTAGCGCCCTCTGCTTTTTAAAGCAGATTACAGCCGTCTGTGGCAAAGGATCATCAGAGAAATGGTCAACTGGAAAGCCACATACAGAGACCAGAGAGACCAAACCAGCCAAAAATAAAATGTGTAAATGTGTGATAGGAGCAAACCGTTATAGAGCCAGGATGTAGAGTTTTTTTTAGAGTTCTGTTGTGGTCTGGAAGTTAGGTGCCTCAGCTTTAACAGTAGTTTGTCTCACACTGTGACCCTGCGGTGAGGCGGCACTGTGCCACAGGTGAGTCTGACTCTGATCCAGGACCAAAGAGGATTAAGTCCAGAGACCAGAGACCGGCTCCATCTGCTACTACTGCAGTGCTACACAGACCTGGGAACAGACCAGGACCAGAGACCGACTCCTGCTACTCCTGCAGTCCGACAGAGACCGGACCAAAGCCTGGACCAGAGACCAGCTTAATCTGCTACTACTACAGACGTACAGAGACGGACCAAAGCCTGGACCAGAGATCGGAAAAGGAACCTCTTCTTCTGTAGAGACAGAGCAGGAGCTGAGGAACATCCACACTGCTGAAGACCGAGACCCAAGACCAGGACCCGAGTAGTGACTGGGTCTGATCCAGTTGAGGACATCTGGAGGTCATCAGAGCTGCTGTTCCAGGTGAGTCTGATTCTTCATGATATTTTAACTCGATTCTGTCAATACTGTGGGACTCCAGACCCGAACCAGACCCAGACCTGAACCAGAACTAGAAGCAGACCCAACAAAGATTCAGATGATGTCACACATCTCTCACACAGGGTAATGTTTCTACACATTTCTTGGAACCTCTTGCTGGTCTCTCTGGTGTCTCTCTGGTCTCTCTGGTGTCTCTCAAAGACACATGTTAAACTGAGGGTCAAATCATCCTCTGAAACATGTTCTGATTACAGGTCTGCGGAACCAGGACTAGGGTCTAGTCCAGG
This sequence comes from Knipowitschia caucasica, assembly GCA_964034765.1. Classification (NCBI taxonomy): domain Eukaryota; kingdom Metazoa; phylum Chordata; class Actinopteri; order Gobiiformes; family Gobiidae; genus Knipowitschia; species Knipowitschia caucasica. Next base: position 5,929,597 of record OZ035844.1, on the reverse strand, counting down.
GTCTTACAGCAGCACAAAGCAGTAATGGATGTGAGTCCTGCTTGAGACATGACTGAGGCTGGACCCAGATCCAGGACTTAAGGAGGACTTTCCTCGATCCAAACCAGGACTGAGCCCGGTCTAAACCCGGTCTATACCAGGACTAGGCTGGATGTGGGAATGACCATGTCTGCTTTCACAGCTCTGGTCCCATGTCTTCTTGCCTTTTCAGGTTGGTCCTCACAATAACATACAGCCCTCACCATAACTTTAAAGCTGGGGTCTGTAGCTTTTAAGATGGAATCTGTAGCTTTAAAGCTAGGGTCTGTAACTTTTAAGATGGAATCTGTAGCTTTAAAGCTGGGGTCTGTAACTTTAAAGATGGAATCTGTAGCTTTAAAGCTGGGGTGTGTAACTTTTAAGATGGGATCTGTAGCTTTAAAGCTGTGGTCTGTAACTTTTAAGATGGAATCTGTAGCTTTAAAGCTGGGGTCTGTAACTTTTAAGATGGAATCTGTAGCTTTAAAGCTGGGGTCTGTAACTTTAAAGCTGATAAAGCTGGGGTCTGTAACTTTAAAGCTGGGGTCTGTAACTTTAAAGCTGGGGTCTGTAACTTTCAGACCAATAGAACTCTGTGTTAATCCCATGAGTCTTGTTCAGGCGTCTGACTAGTTTCACATCATATATTGGTGATGTCACATCTTTAGATCAGCTCTCAGCCCAAAAAGGCAGATAGGGCGGTCTTCTCTGTGAGACACTATTTGATCGATGATTCGTTATTTTATCTTCACAGTGATCTCTGCAGACCTCGGCTCCACAGGTCTAAATGTGTATTATTTACAAAACCAGGACATCCGTTTGGATCAGGACCTCCGTCTGGACCAGGACCAGAATCTCCGCCTGGAGTCCTGGACTTTTGAGAGTCCTGATCCCTCTGCTTCCCCTGGTTCCTCTGGGTTTTCCTCAGATGTCCTGTTGTCTCGGTCAGAGTCGGGTCGAGCCATGAGGAGGAAGAGGAACATTTTGTTTCCAAACGGAGTCAAACTTTGCACCAAAGAGACGTACGAACAAGTGGTGAACAACCACCTGCAGTACTTCTACCTGCGCGGTGAGTGCTCTGATCCATACTGAAGCTACTGATGCATCAGGGGTTAGCGCTTGTAAGCATTAGCATAAGGAGTTAGCGGCTCGTTAGCATTCAATTCAATTTATTCCAATACCTGGCGATCCAAGATGGCGCCCTATTAAAATAAATGTCTCAGTGGCGCTGGTGCCACCTTAGGGACCGATATATTAGCGGAACTCGCCCACATTAGGGCATTGTCTGGTCCTCCTGAGGTCGAGCTGTTTTAGTTTTCTAAGATTTCTCAGATTTCTGGGTAGCCAACGTGAATTTAGTCTTATTTAGTCTGCAGTACCGCAAGCATCCCTCAGCTCCAAGCTAGTAATACCCTATCCAGATATTATAATAGATTAATGATATATTCCTGTACAGCCCTAAATTACAAAACTGTTGATTCTCAAACACAGATCAGAGAATCAAACAGTTCTAACACAGGAAATGCAATAATAGAGAACACATTGGTCCTTAAGGGGCAGAGTCCGTAGTGTTGATAACATAACATTGAAAGCATAAGTTATCGCTTGTTAGCATTAGCATCCATAAGAACTTACCGCTCGTTAGCATTAGCCTAAGGACTTAGCGCTTGTTAGCATTAGCATAAGGACTTGGCGCTGGTTAGGGGCTGTGTGTGGAGCATACTGTTGTGTTGAACATAAACAGATTATGAGATTAAAGAGAAGCTCTGTGGGTCAGGGTTCAACAGTGACCAATTCTCACTTCTACTATCAACCAGGGACCAGAAACCAGAGAGAGAGAGACCAGAGAGAGAGAGAGAGACCAGAGAGAGACCAACCAGAGACCAGAGAGAAACAAACCTCATTGAACTCCCACTAAAGACTCCAAGCTGTCAGTTCAATTTAATGTATTTGTGTCTGGTCCTAATTTACCACAAGCTGTGGATTCACTAGCAACAGATCAGAGAATCAAACCGTTTCAATTCAGGAAATGCAACAATAACAAACACACGCAGGCATTAGTCCTGTTAAGAGGCTGTCACAAATAATCAATCAATCATTTATTTGTATGGCACTATTCGTGTTCAAGGCAATTCAAAGTGAAAAGTCAATGAAATCTACAATAATTTCATATCAAAAAGCAGCATCAAAGTATTGGGTTTAAAAATCTTCTTAAAAAGGGGGATGGAGACAAGGGTGATGGAGACTTCTGCTCAGGATCAGGGTTCAGGCGTCAGGGGTGGAGGTTAACCTGAGCGTGTGTGTGTGTGTGTGTGATCTCCTGCAGTCTGCCAAGAGACCGTGTGGGAGGCCTTCAGAGTCTTTTGGGACCGTCTTCCAGAGAGAGACGAGTACAGACTGTGGGTGAATCTGTGTCTGAATCAGACTCTGGACATCAGGGGCATCGGACTGAACTTCAGCCAAGACCAGGAGCACAGGCGGCTAATCCTGAGCGTAAGGAGGTCTCTCTCTGGTACCTCTCTGATCTCTCACTGGTCTCTCTTGTCTCTTTCTGGTCTCTCTCTGGTCTCTTTCTGTTCTCTCTCTGGTCTGACTGTTTTGTTATTGTTGCAGAGACTGAACTCTGCTGCTGTGAACAGGTGAGAAATTCCTTTAGATTCATGTTTGTCCCGTGAGCTTTGAGCATCACTGAAGAGGCCCTCGAATGCCGCTTGCTGTTTTAATTTCCCTTCTCTTTGTCTCCAGTTCTGGTTCAGAGTCCACACCTGCAGCTCCAGTGACAGGTAGATAGTTCATCTACTGTATGTATTGCTGTAGTGCTTTAGTCCTGCTTTAGACCTGCTTTAGTCCTGCTTTAGGTCTGCTTTAGTGCTGCTTTAGTCCTGCTTTAGTCCTGCTTTAGACCTGATTTAGTCCTGCTTTAGACCTGCTTTAGACCTGCTTTAGTCCTGCTTTAGTCCTGCTTTAGGTCTGCTTTAATGCTGCTTTAGTCCTGCTTTAGTCCTGCTTTAGTCCTGCTTTAGTCCTGCTTTAGTCCTGCTTTAGACCTGCTTTAGTCCTGCTTTAGACCTGATTTAGACCTGCTTTAGAACTGCTTTAGTCCTGCTTTAGACCTGCTTTAGACCTGCTTTAGTCCTGCTTTAGTCCTGCTTTAGTCCTGATTTAGACCTGCTTTAGTCCAGTTGGGTCTGATCCCTGTTCCTGTCAGGATTTGTCGCTCCTCAGAATAGAATTAATCTCCTTAAGTCCAGTCAATGAACCACCTCCGGATCAGACTGAAAACGAAACCTGGTTTAGCTTCAGTCAAGACCTGCTTTGACTCTGTCTGCTTTTGAGTCCTGGTTTAGTCCAGATTCAGGTCTGGTTTAGACCTGGTTTAGTGCTGGTTTAGTCCAGGTTCAGGTCTGGTTTAGACCTGGTTTAAAGCTGGTTTAGCCCTGGTTTAGACCTGGTTTATACCTGGTTTAGACCTGGTTTAGTCCTTGTTCAGTCTGCTTAGTCCTGGTTTAGTCCGGGTTTAATCCTGGTTTAAATGTACTTTCTCTTCCTCACAGTTGATGAAACCAATCGACCCCAAATCGAATCCACTTCTCAGACTCTAGTCCCAGAACTGAACCAGGACCGGAGTCCAAATGGACCCGGACCTAAACCCGAACCCGGATCACAGAGTTCTGAGATTCCCCCAGATTCCCCGACTCTCACCATTCAACAGGAGATCCAGCAGTTCTTTCAAACCACAGACCGAACCATCACAGACCGGCCTATCCCTGATCAGACCATCATAGACCAGACCATCCCAGACTGGACCATCACGGACCAGACCGGACCAGACCAGACCATCCCAGACCAGGCCCCTCCATCTGTGCGTCTCTCTTTATCTGAAGCAACATCAAAAACACTGCCTGAAGATCAGGAGGAACCTCCTCTAGAACCGATCAGAACTCAGCAGGATCCATCAGACAGAGCTGACCTTCAGACCGTCTCTCCTCACAGGGACAGTCTGAGGAAACCAGTCCAGGACTTTGGACCATCTCCAACGACGCCTGGATTGGAGCTCCTCTCTGCTGAAGTCCAACCAACGCTCCTCCCTCTGCAGACGACGTCTGCTCCTGAGATTCAAGAGGAGGTCCAAGAGGAGGTCCAAGAGGCGGTCCAAGAGGAGGTCCAAGAGGAGATTCAAGAGGAGGTCCAGGAGGAGATTCAAGAGGAGGTCCAGGAGGAGATTCAAGAGGAGGTCACACAGGAGATTCAAGAGGAGGTCACACAGGAGGTCCAAGAGGAGGCTCCAACACACAAGGTTCTCCTCCAGGTGGAGGCTCCAACAGATCAGGCTGCGGATCTATTGGACCAGGTGGAGGTCCAAGAGGAGGTCCAAGAGGAGGTCCAAGAGGATTCACATCCACAGGTGTCTGAAAGCTCTGCCCACAAACCTTCACAAGACGATTCAGTTTCAGAAGACGTTGTTTTGCAGCCGACGTTTGCAGCGACTGGAGCCGTGAGTCCAGATCTGAGATCTGAGACCACGAGGAGCCCGGGGACACAGACCATGAGGAGCCCAGAGACACAGACCATGAGGAGCCCGGAGACACAGACCATGAGGAGCACAGAGACAGAGACCATGAGGAGCCCGGAGACACAGACCATGAGGAGCACAGAGACAGAGACCATGAGGAGCCCGGAGACACAGACCATGAGGAGCACAGAGGCTTCAGGAGGAGACGAGAATGTCTCCAAACAGGTTCCAGAACAAACAGGAGAACAGAGAGAAGAAACCGGACCCAGACAAGTGCAGATTATGGAAGGAGAAGGTTCAGACAGATCTCCTACTGCAGAGAGGACCAGGACCAGCAGACGGACCAGCAGAGGGACCAGCAGTGGGACCAGCAGACGGATCAGCAGACGGACCAGCAGAGGGACCAGCAGAGGGACCAACAGTGGGACCAACAGTGGGACCAGCAGAGGGACCAACAGAGGGACCAACAGAGGGACCAGCAGAGGGACCAGCAGAGGGACCAGCAGAGGGACCAGCAGAGGGACAAGCAGAGGGACCAACAGACGGACCAGCAGACGGACCAGCAGAGGGACCAACAGTGGGACCAACAGTGGGACCAACAGAGGGACCAGCAGAGGGACCAGCAGAGGGACCAGCAGAGGGACAAGCAGAGGGACCAACAGACGGACCAGCAGACGGACCAGCAGAGGGACCAACAGTGGGACCAACAGTGGGACCAACAGTGGGACCAACAGAGGGACCAGCAGAGGGACCAGCAGAGGGACCAGCAGAGGGACCAGCAAAGGGACCAGCAGAGGGACCAACAGAGGGACCAACAGAGGGACCAACAGAGGGACCAGCAGAGGGACCAACAGAGAGACGAGCAGAGGGACCAACAGAGGGACCAACAGAGGGACCAACAGAGGGACCAGCAGAGGGACCAGCAGAGGGACCAACAGAGGGACCAACAGAGGGACCAACAGAGGGACCAACAGAGGGACCAACAGAGGGACCAACAGAGGGACCAGCAGAGGGACCAGCAGAGGGACCAGCAGAGGGACCAGCAGAGGGACCAGCAGAGGGACCAGCAGAGGGACCAACAGAGGGACCAACAGAGGGACCAGCAGAGGGACCAACAGAGACCAGCCTGAAGCCTGAGAGACCAGAGCGAGATGGAAGTGTGAGTGCAACACCACCAGTCTTTGAACGCTGGTTTAGAAGTGATTCTGTTTGGTCCGGAGAGAAGATCAGAGAGAGAGACCAGTGAGAGACCAATGAGAGACCAGTGAGAGACCAGTGAGAGACCAGTGAGAGACCAATGAGAGACCAATGAGAGACCAGTGAGAGACCAATGGGAGACCAGAGTGAGAGTCCTCTAAACTGATCACTTTGGTGCACACCAGCCACAAAAGTGTTGGCGGGACTTTAAATGAAGGAAACATGATTTTATCATTTTAGAGTAAGGACCAGTGAGGACCAGCGAGGACCAGCGAGGACCAGTGAGCACCAGTGAGCACCAGTGAGCACCAGTGAGGACCAGTGAGCACCAGTGAGCACCAGTGAGGACCAGTGAGCACCAGTGAGGACCAGTGAGGACCAGTTAGATCCTCCACAGAATCTCTTAAACTGTTGTTTTATTCAGGAGACTGAGCAGAATGGCGGCTTTGTGAACAAAGTGGAAGAACCAGAAGAAGACGTGAAGAAAGACGAGGAGACGAGGACTGACCAAGATGGCGGCGTGGAGGGTGCGGGCACAGACCAGACTCAGGTCACCGTGGCGAACGTGATCGAATACAACAATGGAAACTTTGATGACGTCACAGAGCCGAGTCTGGACCTGGACCTGGTCCAGAACCGGTTTGGAGCCGAGGACGAGGACACGGTGAGCCACATACACAACACAGAGAGATTGGTTTGCTTTAGACCTGTTTTAGTACTGCTTTAGACCTGTTTTAGGCCTGCTTTAGACCTGATTTAGTCCTGCTTTAGACCTGTTTTAGTCCTGCTTTAGACCTGCTTTAGTCCTGCTTTAGACCTGTTTTAGTCCTGCTTTAGACCTGCTTTAGTCCTGCTTTAGACTTGCTTTAGTACTGCTTTAGACCTGATTTAGTACTGCTTTAGACCTGTTTTAGGCCTGCATTAGACCTGTTTTAGTTCTGCTTTAGACCTGTTTTAGTCCTGCTTTAGACCTGATTTAGTACTGCTTTAGACCTGTTTTAGGCCTGCATTAGACCTGTTTTAGTCCTGCTTTAGACCTGTTTTAGTCCTGCTTTAGACCTGATTTAGTCCTGCTTTAGACCTGTTTTAGTCCTGCTTTAGACCTGATTTAGTCCTGCTTTAGACCTGCTTTAGCTCTGGTCTGGCCTGCTTTGGTCTGGTGTGACCTGCTTGTGTCTCCACAGATGGGGAATGAGATTGGCCTTGTGGAGCTAAGACCTCTCAGACCCTCAGACCAGGTCCTGGACCTGAGCCTCAGACTCCGAGATGAGACCTACACCGACGCCTTGAGAAACCCCAGTAGTCCCCAGTACCAGAGACTGGAGAAAGGAGTCACCAGGAGGGTAAGACCGTGACCAGGAGTGAGACCAAGAGTGAGACCAAGAGTGAGACCAAGAGTGAGACCAGGAGTGAGACCAGGAGTGAGACCAGGAGTGAGACCAGGAGTGAGACCAGGAGTGAGACCAGGAGTGAGACCAGGAGTGAGACCAGGAGTGAGACCAGGACTGAGACCAGGACTGAGACCAGGACTGAGACCAGGACTGAGACCAGGACTGAGACCAGGACTGAGACCAGGACTGAGACCAGGACTGAGACCAGGACTGAGACCAGGACTGAGACCAGGACTGAGACCAGGACTGAGACCAGGACTGAGACCAGGACTGAGACCAGGACTTACCCAAATCAGTAAGAGTGCTAAGAGTTCTATTGGTCTGAAAGTTACAGACCCCAGCTTTAAAGTTACAGCGTTGTTGTTGACCCACATTTATAATTACAGTTTTGAAGCGGTTTTATTACGGCTGTGAAATAAACATCTGGGATTAATCACTTTTAACAAGAGAAGCGCAGAATTACTAGAACCAAAAAGCAGGACTAAAACAGGACTAAAGCAGGTCTAAACCAGGACTAAACCAGGACTACAGCAGGACTAAACCAGGACTAAAGCAGGACTAAAGCAGGTCTAAAGCAGGACTATAGCAGGAGTAAACCAGGACTACAGCAGGACTACAGTAGGACTAAAGCAGGACTGAAGCAGGTCTAAACTCAGTCTAAACCTGGTCTCATACTTCAACAGAACATGTGTTTGTCATTACTTTGGAGGAAAGTCCCGAGTTTCCCTGTTTTACCCACAGTTCTGCAGAAACCACACTGTGTTTCAGATCAGTGTGTGGGGGGGCCTCTGGTCTCTCTCTGGTCCCTCTTTGGTCCCTCTCTGGTGCCTCTCTGGTCCCTCTCTGGTGCCTCTCTGGTCTCTCTCTCTGCTCTCTCTCTGGTCTCTCTCTCTGCTCTCTCTGTGGTCTCTCTCTCTGGTCTCTCTGTCGTCTCTCTGTGGTCTCTCTCTGTGGTCTCTCTCTCTGCTCTCTCTCTGCTCTCTCTGTGGTCTCTCTCTGTGGTCTCTCTCTGTGGTCTCTCTCTCTGGTCTCTCTGTCGTCTCTCTGTGGTCTCTCTCTGTGGTCTCTCTCTCTGCTCTCTCTGTGGTCTCTCTCTGTGGTCTCTCTGGTCTCTCTGTCGTCTCTCTCTCTGTGGTCTCTCTCTCTGCTCTCTCTCTGCTCTCTCTGTGGTCTCTCTCTGTGGTCTCTCTCTCTGGTCTCTCTGTCGTCTCTCTCTCTGCTCTCTCTCTGCTCTCTCTGTGGTCTCTCTGTGGTCTCTCTCTGTGGTCTCTCTCTCTGCTCTCTCTGTCGTCTCTCTCTCTGTGGTCTCTCTCTCTGCTCTCTCTGTGGTCTCTCTGTGGTCTCTCTCTGTGGTCTCTCTCTCTGGTCTCGCTGTCGTTTCTCTCTCTGTGGTCTCTCTCTCTGCTCTCTCTCTGCTCTCTCTGTGGTCTCTCTCTGTGGTCTCTCTCTGTGGTCTTTCTGTGGTCTCTCTCTGGTCTCTCTGTGGTCTCTCTCTGTGGTCTCTCTCTCTGGTCTCTCTGACCTCTTCTGATCACCTTCCAGATCCTGGAGGCCTTCCATCGTCTTCCTGGTTTCAAACATGTCCATGTGGTGGAGTTCAGGTCAGAGACGCTCCTCGTAAATGGAAGTATTCCACATGTTAAGTTCTTCTCACGTTGTTCTTCTTTCCTCAGGCCTCAGAAGGATCTGGAGCGGTGAGTGACAGCTTTAACCCTAACTTTAAAGTCTCACAAACAGATTTAACCTCAGGAGGTTGAGAGATACAGTCTAGAGATAGTCGGCCTCACCTCCACACACAGCTCTGGATCTCATATCTTTGGTCATTCTCATTGCCCCCCATCTCAGCTCCACGTGTTGGAGTTCTTTCCGGTGAATGAGAGGGTCGCGTCCCTCTGCCTCCGGTTGGGGACAAGTCTCTCACTGTTGTGACGGCATACGGGCCTAAAATCAGTGCAGAGTACTCAGCCTTCTTGGAGTCCCTGGAAGGGGTACTGGACGGTGCACCGACCAGGGACTCCGTTATACTCCTGGAGGACTTCAACGCCCATGTGGTGAACGCCAGTGACACCTGGAGAGGGGTGATTGGGAAGAACGGCCCTGATCTGAGCCTGAGTGGTGTTCAGTTGTTGGACTTCTGTGCTAGTCACGGTTTGTCCATCACGAACACCATGTTCGAGCAGAGCACAAGAGTGTCCACCAGGTGGCACCATGACCTGAGGTCTGAGGTCGTTGATTCACTGGATGGCGCTAAAGAGAGGGGCGGAGCTAAAGAGAGGGGTGGAGCCTCAAGAGAAGGGCGGAGCTAAAGAGAGGGGTGGAGCCAAGGAGAGCTGAAGCTGAAGAGAGAGGCAGATCTGTCACCGATCCCCACCTGGTGGTGAGTTGGATCAGCTGCAGGAGGAAGCTGGTCAGACCTGGCTGACCCAAGCGACCCCTGCTGTGTCTCTCTGAGTGCCCTTTCAATAACCAGTTGAGGTGGCTCGGGTATCTTTTCCAGATGAGACTTTAGCCCTAACTTCAAAGTCTCATGAACCAGCTTCAACTGTAACTTTAAAGCTAAAGCTTTAGTCTGTGGTGATGCACATTGAAAGTAATGGGAGAGAGTGTAAATCCGAGAGTAAAACAGCGTGTCCGGCTTTGACCTCGTCATCAACACATTTGGATTAAGTCCTGGTCTTAAACTGGACTAACAAGGTCTGACAGGTCTGAGGACCGTCTGTTCCACGCCAGACGATGTCACTGTTTTGTGACATCACTGAACTTCCCTCTGAACCCTGTGAAGTCGCTGTATTTATGTCACTGTCCACCATTTTCAAGGTCAAAGATCAAAGGTCATCTCAAAACACGTGTGATGTCACACTCGGAACGTGAGGTTTCATTCCCAGAGCGCCTGAAGGTGCATTAGCTTTAGCAGTGGTAGTTGTAGCAGCATTAGCTTCAGTAGCATTAGCACTTGTAGCTTTAATCTCATTATTGCAGGTGTGTGGGGGTCTTATCCTCTTAAGTCTTTAGTTTCACATTAGTGGTCAGCGCGGTCACTGCCTCATTTCACACATGATTGACACTCACCGCAGTCCAACTCTCTCATAGGGAAGTGCTCAAGGTGAAGTTTAGCTCCTCTCTCTGGCTCCTATTGACTGTTTCAGAGAAACTTAGGACTTGCAGCAGTTTTCCAGCGCATTCAAAACTAAAGTAAAAGTACATTTCTTTAAATCTGTGTTTTAGTGCTCTCAGTGATCCTGGTGTTTATATTGTGAAAATCCAGATATGAGCCATATCTGGTCTTTATGATCTCGCTCTGGTCTCTTTCTGGTCTCTCTGTAGTCTCTCTCTGGTCTCGCTCTGATCTCTCTCTGGTCTCTCTGTAGTCTGGTCTCTCCCTGGTCTCTCTTTGGTCTCTCTGGGAGCGCTTCAGTCCTGCACCGGACCTGTCCCCCATCTGCGGCCGCTGCGTGGCATTGGTCCTCGTTCTGTAGCTTAGGTCTTGGATCTATAGCCCGTCTGTCGTCCGTGTCGGAGCGGATCCCTTTCTCCGCTCCCCGAGTGAGTCTCCCCGAGGTTTCTCACTTTTTTTCCCACTGGGTTTTTGTGAGTTGTTCCTTGCCGATGTAGGAGGGTCTGTTGGACAGTTAGTGTCCAACTAGAAGGACTGTGGTGATGATCCACACTTTTATCAACATTCATGGACATTGGTCTCTCCATATGGACCAACTCATATGTGTATATTTTGTGTCTTAACAGTTGATTCTCTGATCTGTGTTGGTGATTTCAATGGTTTTGTTAAGTCCTCTGAGATGATACTGTCATGATTTAGGGCTATACAGGAATAATCTCTTGTTGTTGTTGTTGTTGTCTAGTCTCTCCGGTCTCTTAATCTCTTCTCTTTCACACAGGGGTCTGGTGGTCTCGGTCCACTACACAGTGACTCTAGAGGTGGCCCCTGGGGGCCTCTCTAACGACACAGTGGACCTCATTGCGCAGCAAAAGGACCAGGTGGAGAAGAACCAGGTGGAGAAGAACCAGGTGGAGAAGGGCTTCCTGCAGTCAGAGCAGCCAACGGTCCTCTACACCATCTCTGAGTTTGGGAACTATATCACAGAGGCTCTGCACCTGCACGGTGAGACCCCAGGAGGGTGAGGCTCCCCTCAAGTGGGCTGGTGCTGTGCTACTGCTATGCTAAGGTCGTGCTAACACTGTGTTAACGTTGTGCTTACATGCTGTTTTCCAGAGAACCTGCTGCCCACGGCTAAACCCACCACACCACCCTCAGACAACATGGTAAGAGATTACCCTGCAGGTCTCGGTCTGGAATGGACAGGGTCTGAACTGGACCTGGACCTGGACTTGGACTGGGCCTAGACCTGGCCTGGACCTGGACTGGACCGAGTATTAGTACTATGTGACCCCTTTCTCCTCTCGTCTGTCATCAGGACAACGTGTTGGCCGCAGAAAAACCCCCTGATGCCCCGCCACAGCAGGAGCAGGACAAACCCCCTGATGCCCCGCCACAGCAGGAGCAGGACAAACCCCCTGATGCCCCGCCACAGCAGGAGCAGGACAAACCCCCTGATGCCCCGCCACAGCAGCTGCTTCTGAACAAAGAGGACTTTTTCCTTGGTGCGTTTGACTCAAAACTGAAAGGAGTTAGCGAGAATGACGTCATCAGTGACGACCAAACACCTGCTGCTGATACTTCTACTGCTGCTTATACCGATACTGCTGCGGATACCGATACTGCTGCTACTGCTACTGCTGATACTGCTGCTGATACTTCTACTGCTGCTGATACCATTACTTCTGCTGCTGATACCGATACTGCTGCTACTACTGATACTGCTGCTGATACTGCGGCTGCTGATACTTCTACTGCTGCTGCTGATACTTCTACTGCTGCTGATACTGATACTGTAGCTGAGACTGCTGCTCGAACGCCAACCACAGGATGTGAGTTTTTCAGCTTTACAATCAATCAAACTACTCCTGATCTCCTTTAAACATGTGTTATTTATGAGACTAAAGTTACAGACCCCAGCTTTAAGATCATGTTTGCATATGTATTTATTTCTCTAAACTAAATGTTTGTTCTGACAGACGCTGCTGAAGACTCGGCCTTGGACTCGGCCCTGGACTCAGCCCTGGACTCAGCCCTGGACTCAGCCCTGGACTCAGCCCTGGACTCAGCCCTGGACTCAGCCCTGGACGACACTTTGGGCTCAGGTTTCTCTGGAGAAGGTCCGGTTCAACTCAGTCCAGATCCAGGTCACATCCAGACCACGAACCCAGAAGTCCTGCCTCCTCCGGATCTGGAGACAGAGGACGAGACCGAAGAGACTGACGAGACCGAAAACCTACTGGAAATCCAAGACTTCCTCCTGTCAGTCCTGAGGACAGACCCGGTCCCCGCTGTCAGAGAAAGTGAAACTGAAACCTTTACAGCTGGAGGTGAGGGGAGTCCAGTCCCAACAGCAGAACCAGGACCAGAACCACCAGGACCAGAACTGGAACATGCATCAGCAGAACCGGGACCAGGACCAGGACTGGAACATGCAACAGCAGGACCAGGACCAGGACTGGAACATGCAACAGCAGGACCAGGACCAGGACTGGAACATGCAACAGCAGGACCAGGACCAGGACTGGAACATGCAACAGCAGGACCAGGACCAGGACTGGAACATGCAACAGCAGAACCAGGACCAGAACTGGAACATGCAACAGCAGAACCAGGACCAGGACTGGAACAGCAAGAACACATTTGGAGCAGAACTGAATCTGTGTCTGTCATTGAACCTGTAAATATAACTATGTCAAATTTGGAAGCTGCAGAACCTACAGAAGGCTCTCTGACTGTTCCTCTCAGTGTCGTGACCTTCACCACAGAGAATCCAGATTATTATTCTGAAGGAACCGTAACCTTTGAACTGTTGGAGCCCTTCACACACCAAACACGAGCAGTTACAGAGATACCAGCACTGAATGTGGCAGAGGATCCAGCAGAAGACCAGGGTTTGGATCCTCCTCAGGTCTACGATGTTGTGGAAGAACCAGAAATAAAGACCATGACTCCCTTCACTCCCATGAGTCCAAACAAACCAGGACAGGTGCAACAATCCACTGAGACACCAGTAACAGAACTCCAGAGTTCTGCCAAAGACCTGGAGGTCCTGGACCAGCAGCTGATGGAAGAACCTGCAAATCCACCAGTTCAAACTGAACTTTCTGGACTTCCTAATGAAGATATGAACATGGACCAAGTCATCGCAGTAACTGTATCTCCAAAAACTACTACTACTGCTACTACTACTACTGCTGCTACTGCTACTACTACTACTACTACTACTGCTGCTGCTACTGCTACTACTACTACTACTACTACTGCTGCTGCTACTGCTACTACTACTACTGCTACTGCTACTACTACTGCTACTGCTACTGCTACTACTACTTCTACTGCTGCTACTGCTACTACTACTGCTACTACTACTGCTACTGCTACTACTACTACTACTACTACTGCTACTACTACTTCTACTGCTGCTACTGCTACTACTACTGCTACTACTACTACTACTGCTGCTACTGCTACTACTACTACTACTACTACTGCTGCTGCTACTGCTACTACTACTACTGCTGCTACTACTACTACTACTACTGCTACTACTGCTGCAACTACTGGTCAGACTTCTGCTGTAAAAATAATTGAACAGGAAAAGCAGAATCGTTACGTCCTACACAGTGAAGTGAACGATGTCCCAAAAACTACAACCATGGCTCCTCACATAGTTCCAAAAACTACAACAATGGCTCCTCCTAGAGTCCCCTCTGCCCGGACGCCTGAGGACCAGGAACCTTCTGAATTCTCTGAGAACATGGTGAAAGTACAAACTCCCAAAGCTCCAACTGCAGAGGCTCCATGGACTACAACTCTGCAGCTGCATGAAACTACAAAGATGGCCACCACTGCATCCTCTTACGTCATCTCTGAGCCAGAAAAGGACTCTCCATTCACACGAGTTTCAGATTCGTTCCTGGAGTACGAGGATGAGACGCCGGTTAGCACGCTAACGCTAACGACGCTGGTCCCGACAGTGGAGTCCATAGAAGTGATACCAGAAATCCACACACAGACATCACCTGGTACCAGCTCAAGTCAAAGCAGTCCTGTGCATGGAGCGGTGAAACCATTTGGACCAAAACAAGATAATTTTGAAGGATCAACTCTAGATTCTGAGACTGGAACGACTTTAGAGCCGAGTGAGAGTCCTCAAGTGGAGGTGATCATCTACTCTGTCCTGTCCACTGCTGGAACCGTGTTTCCTGTGGAGGAGGCCAATCTCCACGTTGCTTTTCCAAATCACAGGCTTCAGACCGAGGCCCCGACTTTGGCTCTGAACCTGGAGAGAGAGACAGAAGGATCCAAGATGGCCGCCGAATTCAACCAGATCAGGATCACCGCAACAGTTTCCAGTACGTCACAATCTGATTCTGCCTCTCCAGTGGAAGAGTCCCGGTTCTCTTCAGAAGGTATCTACACAACACACACTCTGGAAACATCTCCCACTAAAGGAACCAGAGAGGACACCAGAGAGGACACCAGAGAGGACACCAGAGAGGACACAGTAAATATAGAAACATCTCCTCTGTCCACTGTTGAGTTAGTACCAACCACAGCGACAAAGATGGCCGTCGCTGAATCCCCAATCTCTGAACCAACAGCAGACGATTCTAAAATTGACACAACTTCGCCTCAAGTTCCACCGTCTGATGGACCCAAAATGGAGGCTTCTTCACCAGTTGCATCTTTGGTTGAAGATGCAGAAATCACAGCTAGAGTTCCAGAGGGTTCTCAAACAGAGGCTCCCGCACACACAGAGGGTTCTCAAACAGTGTCTCCCGCACACACAGAGGGTTCTCAAACAGAGGCTCCCCCACACACAAAGGGTTCTCAAACAGAGGCTCCCGCACACACAGAGGGTTCTCAAACAGAGGCTCCCCCACACACAAAGGGTTCTCAAACAGAGGCTCCCGCACACACAGAGGGTTCTCAAACAGAGGGTTCTCAAACAGAGGCTCCCCCACACACAGAGGGTTCTCAAACAGAGGCTCCCCCACACACAGAGGGTTCTCAAACAGAGGCTCCCCCACACACACAGGGTTCTCAAACAGAGGCTCCCCCACACACAGAGGGTTCTCAAACAGAGGCTCCCGCACACACAGAGGGTTCTCAAACAGAGGCTCCCGCACACACAGAGGGTTCTCAAACAGAGGCTCCCGCACACACAAAGGGTTCTCAAACAGAGGCTCCCGCACACACAGAGGGTTCTCAAACAGAGGCTCCCGCACACACAGAGGGTTCTCAAACAGAGGCTCCCGCACACACAGAGGGTTCTCAAACAGAGGCTCCCCCACACACAGAGGGTTCTCAAACAGAGGCTCCCGCACACACAGAGGGTTCTCAAACAGAGGCTCCCGCACATACAGAGGGTTCTCAAACAGAGGCTCCCGCACATACAGAGGGTTCTCAAACAGAGGCTCCCCCACACACAGAGGGTTCTCAAACAGAGGGTTCTCAAACAGAGAGTTCTCAAACAGAGGCTCCCCCACACACAAAGGGTTCTCAAACAGAGGCTCCCGCACACACAGAGGGATCCAAAATGTCCGCCGGCACAGATGTGGTTGAAAACAGTGGCAGTGTCCGTCTGTTCTCCGATGACTTTTCCAACAGCTTCGACGTCAGCTTTGGTCTCGTCCCATTCGGCTCTGAGGGGAAGGAGGGGGGGGAGGGTTCGGCTGTCTCCCCAGGGGATGGACAGGTTGTGGGTTCAATTCCCGGAAAGGCAGAGACTCTTCACACGCGACCGGAACGAGACCTGACTGTTTTCTTCAGCCTTAGAGTCACCAACATGGTCTTCAGCCAAGATCTGTTCGACAAGAACTCACAGGAGTACAGACGTCTGGAGGAGAGATTCGAGAATCTGGTGAGAGCGCCCTCTGGAGGCCAGTGTTAGACCTGCTTTAAACCTGCTTTAGACCGGCTTTAGACCTGTTTTATTGCTGCTTTAGACTTACTTTAGTTCTGCTTTATTCCTGCTTAAGACCTGCTTTAGTCCTGCTTAAGTCCTGCTTTAGTCCTGCTTTAGACCTACTTTAGACCTACTTTAGACCTACTTTAGTCCTGCTTAAGACCTACTTTAGACCTACTTTAGTCCTGCTTAAGACCTACTTTAGACCTACTTTAGACCTGCCATAGACCTGCTTTAGACTGGCTTTAGACCTGCTTTAGACCTGCTTTAGACCACTCTAACCTAACTGTGGTCCTCATAACCCTCCCTGGTCTGTGTTCCCAGCTGGTTCCATACCTGGAGGCCCACCTGCAGCACTTCCAGGCGCTGCAGATCCTGAGCTTCAGTAATGGCAGTGTGGTGGTGAACTCCAGGCTCAGGTTCCTGGCTCCTGTCAGACGAGGCCTCAGCACCGCTGTCCTCCTGCTCCTGAAGGACTTTGCCTCAACCGCCCAGAGGACCATGGACCTGAGCATTGACAAGAGCTCACTGGACGTGGAGCCAGGTACCCAGCCATACCAGACCAAACCAGACCAGGTTGGGCCAGACCAGACCAGGGACCAGACCAGAGGCCAGGGACCAGCGACCAGACACCAGAGACCGGACAAGGCCAGCCCAGACCATACCAGAAACCAGACCAGGCCAGCCCATACCAGACCAGACCAGTTAAGAGCAGGCCAGACCAGGTCTCTGTCTCGCTGCTGCACGTGGAGCTGGGGTTAATCTGATCATAATCATCAGATTATAATCCAATAAATATGTCTGAGACAAACGTGAGGTCAGAGCAGGATACTAACAATCCATAACAACCTGTTAGACTAAAGTTACTAAACATGTGCTATTTATGAGACTAAAGTTACAGAGCCCAGTTTTAAACATGTGCTATTTATGAGACTAAAGTTACAGTCCCCAGTTTTAAACATATTTATGAGGCTATAGTCACGTGACCAGGTCATCTCATACTCCATAATTCTTCTCCTCAGGCTTCCGTGCAGACGCCTGTAAGTTCCTGGCCTGTAACCAGTTCTCACGGTGCCATCTGAACGAGGTGTCGCGAGAGCCCGAGTGTGTGTGTTTGCCCGGATACCAGAGTGTGTCAGGTCTGCCGTGTGCCAGTCTATGCCAAACCCAACCAGACTACTGCCACCACCAGGGGACGTGTGCCGTGGTACCAGGGAGGGGCGCCACCTGCAGGTCAGTAAATACACTGTGTACTGATAGACAATGCTAACCTGCTAGCTCAAGGATAACCTGCTGGCTCGATGCTAACCCACTAGCTCAATGCTAACCTGTTAGCTCAATGCTAAGCCGCTAGCTCAATGCTTACTTGCAAGCTAAAGGCTCTGATTCTGGTTACTTCTGGTCTCACCTGGTCTCTCCTAGTCTCTGCAAGTGTCTGGTCTTGGATTCTCCTGGTCTCTGCAGGTGTCAGGTCCTGGTCTCACTTGGTCTCTCTTGGTCTCTGCAGGTGTCTGGTTGGTGATTCCTGGTACTTCCGTGGAGACCGTTGTGAGGACTTTGTGTCTGAGAAGCTGGTTGTCATCGGCGCTGTGGCCTCCATCCTCTGTTTCCTGTTGGTTACCGCTGTGATCGTTTACTTCCTGTCTAGGTTTCTACGGCAACTGGAGTCTGACGACTACAGCGACGCGTTCAGGTGAGACTCTGGCATCACAGGTACCTGAGAGCACAGAGAGGATCCTCCTAAGACACAGACACAGAGAAACTTGAGAGAACAGGGACAAGCTGGATATTAGAATTGTGTCTCTCTGGTCTCTCTCTCTGGTTTCTCTGTGGTCTCTCTCTCTGGTCTCTTCCTCTGGTCTCTTCCTCTGGTCTCTCCCTCTGGTTTCTCGCTGTCTCTCTGGTCTCTCCCTCTGGTCTCGCTCTGGTCGCTCTGGTGTCTCTTTCTCTCTGATCTCTCTCTGGTCTGTTTCTGATCTCTCCCTCTCTCCAGTCTATCTCTCGCTCTGATTTCTCTATGGTCTCTCTCGCTGGTCTCTCTCTGGTCTCTTCCTCTGGTCTCTCACTGGTCTCTCTTTGGTGTCTCTCTCTGGTTTCTTTCTGGTCTCTCTCTCCGGTCTCTTTTCTCTTTGGTTTCTTTCTCTCTGATCTCTCTGTGGTCTCTTTCTGGTCTCTCTCTCTCTGGTCTCATTCCAGTTCGTCTGTTTCAGTTCTGATAGTCCAAAGTGGTCCCGGTCCCAGTTCCCAGTTCAGTCCGAGTCTCCGGTTTTGCCTCAAGCGTATCGTCGGCATGACGACCAGCTGCAATCCCCGCCCCCTTACACACAGGCACCACCCCGTTTCCCAGAGTACAGCGCCACCAGCAGACAGGTACTGGAACTGCACCACATTCAGACTGATGTTTGAACAGCTTTGAACTGATTTGTTGTGTTTCAGGATCGACACTTCACAGGCCCGACTGATGACCTCATCCAGACTACACTGTAAGTAGTTCTACAACTCTGCTGCTACTACTGCTGCTGCTGCTGCTACTCCTGCTTCTACTGATACTACTGCTGCTGCTACTACTTCTGCTACGACCACTACTACTACTGCTACTGCTTGTAATACTACTGCTGCTGCTACCACTGCTTACTGCTACTACTGCTGATGCTGCTGCTACTACTACTACTACTGCTGCTACTACTACTACCTCTATTACTACTACTGCTACTGCTACTACTGCTGCTGCTGCTACTACTACTGCTACTGCAACTACTACTACTTATGCTGCTGCTGCTACAGCTACTACTGCTGCTACTGCTGTGAGTACTACTGCTACTACTGCTACTGCTACTGCTAATACTACAACTGCTACTGCTACTACTTGTACTTCATGTATTGTGTGTATTGCAGGTACCTGGAGCGTCGCGGCAGCTCGTCCACATGAGCGCATTCAGTTGAGTGTCACGTTTACGAACCAGATCTGTGTCTTTGGCCCACTCCTCCTGCTCTGCTCTGGTGCAGTTTTGGCCCACTCTTCCAGCTCTGCTCTGGTGCAGTTTTCGCCCACTCCTCCTACTCTGCTCTGGTGCAATTCTGGACCACTCCTCCTCTGCTCTGGTGCAGTTCTGGACGACTCCTCTGCTCTGGTGCAGTTCTGGCCCACTCCTCCTCTGCTCTGGTGCAGTTCTGGCCCACTCCTCCTCTGCTCTGGTGCAGTTCTGGCCCACTCCTCCTCTGCTCTGGTGCAGTTCTGGCCCACTCCTCCTCTGCTCTGGTGCAGTTCTGGCCCACTCCTCCTCTGCTCTGGTGCAGTTCTGGCCCACTCCTCCTCTGCTCTGGTGCAGTTCTGGCCCACTCCTCCTCTGCTCTGGTGCAGTTCTGGCCCACTCCTCCTCTGCTCTGGTGCAGTTCTGGACCACTCCTCTGCTCTGGTGCAGTTCTGGCCCACTCCTCCTCTGCTCTGGTGCAGTTCTGGACCACTCCTCCTCTGCTCTGAATCGCCGGTGCCTTTCCTTTGACGCTGTTTGGACTTCACTCCTCACGTTTCTCTTGTTTACATCACCACGGCTCGGACCAAAGGGACTGCTGCTCGGCTGTCTTGTAATGAGACCGGAACAGTGTTGATAGATGTGTGCGTCTCGTGACCTTAATTGTTCTGTTTGTGTCGTTGTCTTGCACATGATCAAGGTGACCCTCACTGGACTGTGTGTGTGTGTGTGTCTGTGTGTGTACTGTATATGTGTGTCTGTTTGTGTATGTATGTGTGTGTGTCTGTCTGTGTGTATATGTGTGGCTGTCTGTATGTGTGTGTGTGTGTGTGTTTATCAGAGTTTATAATAAAGGATCCATATTTTGTACAAAGGTCAAGTGTCTGATTTACTTTTGTGTTGCATTTGGAATTACAGACCATCTGAGTGTGACATCACAGTGTGACATTACCACAGTGTAAGCATTAATGCAGGAGAAGCTGATTTGAACATAAACTGCAGCCAGTTTCCTTATATGATCATATGTTTGAGGCCGTTGGCTCAGGGCGGACGGTTGTTAAAGCCGGAGTTTCCCCCTGAACTAAGGCATCTGATTTGTCAGTCCTTATATGGCTCATATCTGGATTTACAAATACGATATAACATAATCTGCAGAATCACAGAGAACGATAAACCACAGATTTAAGCACAAAATGGTGAGTGTGACACAAACAGTTACAGAGTTAGAGGAGTTTACTTTTCCATTTGAAGTCAATAGGAGCCAGAGAGTGGAGCCAAACTTCACCATGAGCACTTCCCTATTGAACCTCAGGGAGCTAGCGGCTTAGCATTGGGTGATTCTTCAACTATGAACAAATCTTTATCCTGAATTGATATGAATAAAAAAAAATCATGATTTTTTTCCATTTTCCAAAATTCGTTCAACGCAAGATAAGCTGTGAGACAAAAAATATATATATATAATATATATATATATATATATATATATATATAATCATTTTTTATTAATAAAAAGTTGTTTTGAAATTTGAATAATGGTTTTATATTAGAGTAGCCTTGTCCCTGAGACCAGTTTTACACTTTCAATCCATCATAGCATGTTATTCAGTGGCATGGAGTAAAAATGTGTAATTTTGTCTAAAATATTATAATTATAAATACATTTTTTTTAAAGCATAGCTGTCCCTGAGGTTCAGTTGGTCTTAATTCTTATTTTCTGCAAGTACAAGATGGCGCCCTATTCAAATGAATGGCTGGTGCTCAGTAGTGCATGGGACTTCACAGAGACCAAAAGATTAGCTGAACTCACCTGTATTTGGGCATCGTCTGGTCCTCCCGGTTCTGCGCAGTGAACGAGCTCCCATGATGCGTTGCCCCAAATACGCGTGTGTGGCTCTCATGCACGTGCACTGAGGGGCTCGGCCGCGCTCTGACCAATCAGAGCTGCTCATCAGAGCAGTGGTAGAGCGGAGCCAGAGCGGGAAGGAGAAGAGCAGAGTTTGTGGCAGTAAAGTGTGGATATAAAGAAAACCGAAGAATTTAATAAGAAATAAAGTTCAGAATGACAAGGGACACTAAAATCCCCACAAAATCTGATCTTTATGAAAGCTGTAAGTCAACTGAGGTCAGCTGAGGTCGAGCTGTTTTAGTTTACATTGAGTTCTCTGGAACTTTTTTCTGGGTAGCCCTCGTGAATTTTGTCTGCAGTACAGCGCCCCCTGTGTCCATTGGTGGGACAGCTATAAGCTAGTAATACCCTATCCAGTTATTATTATAGATCCATGGTCTCTAAGCAGTGTTAGCCAAGTAGCAGACCCACGTCCAAGAAAAAGTCAAGGTAAAGTTTGAAAATTGAATTTCCAAACACTTTTCTTTTGAATGTACAGTACAATGTATCAGTTGTTGTATTTTGTGTATTTTAATGCTAAAGCAAACACTAGAGACTAGCATGCTAGAAAAGTTTACGGAAAAAAAAACCCAAAGCTTACAATTTTGTAGTAAATGTAACATTTCATCATTTCCATTACAACAAAAAATAATAGCAATAATAAAATGTAATAGTAATAAAAAAAAAACGATCACAAAGGAATACAACACTACAGTAAACAACATTTTTTGGAAATCTTTTTTTTTTTTTTCACAAATTGCAGACCCAGATTTGTCCATAGTTGAAGAATCACCCATATACAGTCTGTGCCAGTACCAGGACCTTCTTTAGTCCCTCTTGGTCCTAGTTCTATCCAGGCCGAGCTGGTACTAAAGTGACTCAGACCCAGACCCAGACCTGCTCCTCCACAGAGCGACATCAGGAGCAGATCAGAGTGAAGCATGTGTGAAGGTGATGTCACATGTCAAACACGTGTAGCTGCAGAAACTGTTGTGTTTGCTTCATACCTCTCATTCTTCCTCTCTCCTCTCTTCTCACCTCCTCTATCCTCACCTCCTCTCCACTCTCTCCTTCTCTGGGAGAGACCGGAGAGAAACTAGAGAGAAATCAGAGAGAGACCAGAGCGGGACCAGAAAGAGACCAGAAAGAGACCGGAAAGAGACCAGAGAGAATGAGGCTCTCTCCTTTAACAGTGTAATGATTCTGAGTCTGTGATGTCACACTTAATTTAAGGGAACAGTATGTAAACTGTTCTAAAAGTAAATAGAGAGATTCAGTAAATAGATAATTGATCCACTGTGGGAGAAATGCAGGTGTCTAGTAGGAGCAGAAACACATGCTTCCATATAAACAAAACAAATAAATAGATCATTCTAAAGAAGCCAGAGACCAGAGAGAGACCAGAGACAGACCAGAGAGGGACCAGAGAGAGACCAGAGAGAGACCAGAGACAGACCAGAGAGGGACCAGAGAGAGACCAGAGACAGACCAGAGAGGGACCAGAGAGAGACCAGAGACAGACCAGAGAGGGACCAGAGAGAGACCAGAGACAGACCAGAGAGGGACCAGAGAGAGACCAGAGAGAGACCAGAGACAGACCAGAGAGAGACCAGACAGAGACCAGAGAGAGACCAGAGAGAGACCAGAGAGAGACCAGAGAGAGACCAGAGAGGGACCAGAGAGAGACCAGACAGAGACCAGAGAGGGACCAGAGAGAGACCAGAGAGAGACCAGAGACAGACCAGAGAGGGACCAGAGAGAGACCAGAGAGAGACCAGAGACAGACCAGAGAGAGACCAGACAGAGACCAGAGAGAGACCAGAGAGAGACCAGAGAGAGACCAGAGAGAGACCAGAGAGAGACCAGAGAGAGACCAGAGAGAGACCAGAGAGAGACCAGAGAGAGACCAGCGAGGGACCAGAGAGAGACCAGAGAGAGACCAGAACCTGTTGTGTTTGCTCCATACTTGGTTCATAACTGTCATTCTTCCTCTCTCCTCTCTCCAGTGGAAAATGCGAGAGCGCCCCGAGAGTCACTCTCTGACTCTATGGGCTGAGACTTGAAACAACTGTTTCAGACCTGGTTCAGTCCTGGTTCAGAGCCTCTTTGGTTGCTGCTCTGTGATTGGCTGGAGCCTCTCAGTGGGCGGGTCGTCTGGTGTGTATATATTCTCTCTCTCTGGTTTCCCTTCCACTCGTCTTGTGCCTCTGAGCCGAACACTTATACACTTCACAGGTTTTTGTCTTTTTCCAAACGGACCCTTGTTTGCGGACCTCTGTTTGCAAACCCCTGTTATCGGACCTCTGTTATCCGATCCCTGCACTGTGATTGGAGGGCTGCTGCTGTCACCATGGCAACGCCAGTGATGGTTCTGCTGTTCATCATGGGATGGACGGAGACGCAGACGCAGCTCGTGTCCAGAGGTCAGAGTTTGCGGCGAAGCAGCACAGGCACTGTCAGTGCAGGGATGGTAGACATATTGAGACATATTTAGACATGGAACCACTGCAAACTTACCCACACATGCCTCTCCACTTATACTCTCAATAGACACACACACACGCACACACACACGCGCACACACGCACACACACACACAGACACACAGGGGGCAGCATCATGGAGCATGTTAGAAGTCCAGACCTAATTCACTTTAAAGACCAGAGCTGTTCTGTAAAGAGGAATGGGCAAAGGTTTCAGTCTCTGGTTTGTGCATAGTGTGTGAGTCAGACCCTGAACCCTGGAGCAAGACACTTAAACATCAAGTGGTCCTCCTCATGTTTGTGACTGTTAAAGCTCAGATTGTAAAACACTCCACACACAAGACCTCTGTGCAGAAGAGGACTCAAACATGAGGTTGTGTTTCACTCATGGAGGAGGAGGAGGAGGGTGAGGGGGAGATGAGGGGGGTGAGGGAGGATGATGTCATCAGCTCCTGTTTCAAACATAATTATTGTTACATCATCTAATAATACTGTAACAGTAGCACAAAGAGAACACAGGGAAAAAACTACTACTACTACTGCTAAAATATAAACATGTCCAATCAGACCACAACCTCCACATGGGACACACACACACAGATACACACACTGTAAATACCACAGTGTAAATTACAAACATGAACATTCTTAGACCAGTTGGTTCCTGTTTCGCTCAAACTTTAAACAAACGACAAAAATCTGTTCATTCAGAGGAGAACACATCTGTAACTTTAAAGCTTGGGTCCGTAACTTTAAAGCTTGGGTCTGTAACTTTAAAGCTGTGGTCTGTAACTTTAAAGCTGTGGTCTGTAACTTTAAAGCTTGGGTCTGTAACTTTAAAGCTTGGGTCTGTAACTTTAAAGCTGTGGTCTGTAACTTTAAAGCTGTGGTCTGTAACTATAAAGCTTGGGTCTGTAACTTTAAAGCTTGGGTCTGTAACTTTAAAGCTGTGGTCTGTAACTTTAAAGCTGTGGTCTGTAACTTTAAAGCTGGGGTCTGTAACTTTAAAGCTGTGGTCTGTAACTTTAAAGCTGGGGTCTGTAACTTTAAAGCTGTGGTCTGTAACTTTAAAGCTGTGGTCTGTAACTTTAAAGCTTGGGTCTGTAACTTTAAAGCTGTGGTCTGTAACTTTAAAGCTGTGGTCTGTAACTTTAAAGCTGTGGTCTGTAACTTTAAAGCTGGGGTCTGTAACTATAAAGCTTGGGTCTGTAACTTTAAAGCTGTGGTCTGTAACTTTAAAGCTGTGGTCTGTAACTTTAAAGCTGGGGTCTGTAACTATAAAGCTGGAGTGTGTAACTTTAACCTCTTAAGCTCCTGCATCATTTTGGCTCATGTACAAAGTTGGACATACCCAAATGTCTTGGCTTTTTTAAAAACACATCTTACATGTCACATGCTTGTGTGAGGCATCATTTTAAAGCTAGAGCCTTCAAGTTTATGTAAATATACACTAAAATAATGTTTGTCATTCCTATTTCACTCTGCATCCTTTGAAGTTTGGGGGGAAAAAAACCTGTTCTTTTTTTGTGCCTCGCCTAAAATATTCAATGTATAAATGCCCTAACAAAGGCACAATATTCAAAGCCTATATGGTCATCGTTTTAAAAAAAATTTCAAAATAAATTTTTTAGTAGTGTAAATGCATATAAAATATGCGCAGTACGCTTGTACTGTGAGAACATGTCCCACCCCTTGCTACGAAGCTTTTTTTATTGCCTATATACTTCAATCATTCAGTAAAAGAACACTTCCCTAGCCTTCTGGCTAACATGCTGCCTGTCATATTCACAAGGGGATTGCGAGCGGACACCTGCTCCTACCTCTTCAGGGAAGCTCTCATTTTGTAGCTAACGAGTTGGGGAACATGAACATACCCTGTTTGTGGGTGATGAACAAGGCTGATTGTCCGCTAACAGTGAAAGAGCAGCGCCTGTGTTTTTTCAGAACTTTTTTTTGCTAAACATAAATGCACATGCATATTGGATGATTTCTTCAGAATGGATAATCCATTCTGAAGAAATGGAAAATACAAGTTTGGAAAACACTTTGGAAAATACAAGTGGATATTCTTTTTTCATGGACATTTACAGAGCAAATGAGCCTAAGCAATGATGGGAGAAGTCTAATTTGTTTAAATTAAGGAGCAGAAGACAAAAGGTAAATAAGATTTAAAATGACATATAGCTTGTGGGTTATGAAGTTCAAAATACATCTGCTATTGCCAGCAGATTAATTTTTTTCTTGTTTCTAGTTTCAAAAGTGGCCAAAATGACGTGCGCTGACATGCTTGCAATACCACGCCGGGCCGATGGGGGTGGACCCGGAAAAAGAATTAGCCAATGCTATATGTTAGCATTGGCAGACCGCTCAAAGATGTCTTTACAGGATGGACCAAAAGTTGGCTCTCGGCCCAAAGCTCTGTTCCTCATGTGTGTCAATGCTGAGGGGGGTGAATGTTTTTGGACCACTCTAGTTTTGTCGCTATGAATTTTTGAAGGCACTCGTTGGGGTCTATGGGGAAAAAGTCTATAATGGGGTCTATGACTTTAAAGCTGGGGTCTGTAACCTTCAGACCAATAGATTTCTGTATTAAACCCAAAGTTCTGGCTCTAAAGCTTTTTTTTCTGTCACTAGTTTCACATTATGTTTTTGTGATGTCACATCTTTAGATCAAATGAGAGGACCACCCTCACTCAGGCTCCCTACCCAGAGAGGCAGATGGTGACTCTCAGGGCTCTCTCTCTCTCCCTCAGGCCCCTCCCCTCTGCGTGTCCTGGTGAACGTCTCCGCTGACACCATCGTGTTCCGGTTCCTGCGTCCGGCGGGTGTCCGGTTGGAGGGTCATGTGATCGGCTACGGCAGCGGAACCAACAACCTGCAGTTCATCAGTCTGCCACCAGAGGGCAGCTACATCACTGAACTAGGTATACACACACTCACACGAACGCACACACACCTAGACACACACACACAGACCTGCATTAGTCCACTTGAGACCTGGTTTAGACAGAATTCAAACCTGGTTCAGACCTGATTCAGACCAGGTTCAGACCTGGTTCAGACCTGGTTCGGACCTGGTTCAGACCTGGTTTAGACCTACTTTATTCCTGTTTAGACCTAGTTTAGACCTTGTTCAGACCTGTTTCAGGCCTGGTTCAGTCCTGGTCCACATCCATCATCTCTTGTTAAATTTACTGTAAACATTGAGAGGAAACATGAACCAAAGTTAAACACATGACGTCTGCGCTAACAGCTGATTGGCCGAGAGACGGGGGTCCTCTCTCTGATCTATACATGTGACAGAGGCCAAATATACATGTGAGAACAAGACCAGGATTGAGACCAAGACCAGGACCAAGACCAAGACCTGTTTTAGAGCCTGGAACTCGTCACATGGGTTTATTACAGAGTTGTAGAAGTGAAAGTCACATCCCCCAGCTTTAACCTGTATAATTGTGTGTGTTCTGTTCCAGACGCGGAGCCCAAGTACCTGCTGTCGGTCCAGTCTGTTCCTGAGACCGACCTGCACCCACTCTGCACTGGTGAGACTCTACACAGTACACACACTGGTCTGGGTCCTGGTCTCTCCTCAGGTCTGGATCCAGGTCCGGGTCTGGGTCCTGGTCTCTCCTAAGGTCTGGGTCCAGGTCCGGGTCTGGGTCCTGGTCTCTCCTCAGGTCTGGGTCCAGGTACGTGTCCAGGTCTGACCCTGGTCCTTCTCAGGTATGGGGTCTGGTCTCACCTGGTACCTCTGATCCTACCTAGTCTCTCTCTGGTTTCTCTCTTGTCTCACCTGGTCTCACCCGGTCGCTCTCTCCTTAGGTACTGTGGACCTGAAGTCTTCCCTCAGACTGTTGGTCCGCTCCCTCAGTCCCTCAGCGGCGCTACTCTCCTGGGCTCCTCATCCTCACACTCCTCTGGGGGACATCCTGGGACACTGTCTGAGGGACGGGTATGGATACATATGATCCTCTTCCCATCTCTGGTCTCACCCAGGCTCTCTCTGGTGTTTCTCTGGTCCCTCTCTGGTCTCTCACTGGTCTCCCTGTAGTCTCGCTGGTGTCTCTCTGGTCCCTCTCTGTTCTCTCTCTGGTCTCTCTCTGGTCTCTGTCTGATCTCTCTCTGGTCTCTCTCTGGTCTCTCTCTGATCTCTCTCTGGTCTCTCTCTGGTCTCTCTCTGGTCTCTTCTGGTCTCTTCTGGGTCTCACCTGGGCCCTCTCTGGTCTCACCTGGTCCCTCTCTGGTCTCACCTGGTCCCTCTCTGGTCTCACCTGGTCCCTCTCTAGTCTCACCTGGTCCCTCTCTAGTCTCACCTGGTCCCTCTCTGGTCCTCAGCTTCTACACAGTGCGATGGCGAGAGCGTTCCAGCAGGTGGCAGTATGAGTGGTGTCCGAGCAGCGACACCGTTCTGTCCGACCTGAAACCAGACTCTGTCTACGAGGTCAGCGTGAGGGCCAGTCGCCATGACAACACACAGTACGCAACTTTAAACATCTGACCTGACCTTTGACCCCTAACCTTGTCTTCTCTGACATCTGACCTGTTATTGCCTTTCAGTGGAGAGTGGAGCAAACCGGTTTATCACAGCACTGGTGGCAACCGTAAGTCTAACCCTCACTGTTAGTTTGACGCTAACCTGCTAGTTCAATGCTAACCTGCTAGTTC
Source organism: Knipowitschia caucasica (assembly GCA_964034765.1). Lineage (NCBI taxonomy): Eukaryota > Metazoa > Chordata > Actinopteri > Gobiiformes > Gobiidae > Knipowitschia > Knipowitschia caucasica. The sequence continues at coordinate 5,901,444 of OZ035844.1, read as the reverse complement.
AATGCTAACCTGCTAGTTCAATGGTAACCTGCTTGTTCAATGCTAACCTGCTAGTTCATTGCTAACCTGCTAGTTCATTGCTAACCTGCTAGTTCAATGCTGTCGTGGTGTAAGGCTTTGGCTCCTCTCTCTTAAAGGTGAATCTGAATGAATACATAACTGCACATTTGAATCTGTTTCAGACAAACCTCCCTTTAAGACGTTCAGACTGAGGAACCCTCTGGGTCGAGCACTGGTAATACTACTCTGTACTCAAATACTTTTTCTCAGTACTCTGATACTCTTTAGCTGCTCCCTCCTCTGACTTCTGACCCTGACCTGCGACCCTGTCTCCTCAGAATCCTGGAGGTCGGTCCTTGTTTCCTCCTCGTCTCGGTGAGAACATTATGAATCTATCTACAGCCGGAAACCATGTCCAGATCACTCATTCGTCCAAGCATTTCATTTCAATCACATTACATTTCTTCCTTCTTCACTTTCTCTCATACCTCACGTTTCCACATCACACAACAGTCGGCACTTCATCACCCTCTCATCAAGCACTTCATCACCCTCTCATCAAGCACTTCATCACCCTCTCATCAAGCACTTCATCACCCTCTCATCAAGCACTTCATCACCCTCTCATCAAGCACTTCATCACCCTCTCATTACACACTTCATCACCCTCTCATTACACACTTCATCACCCTCTCATTACACACTTCATCACCCTCTCATCAAGCACTTCATCACCCTCTCATCAATCACTTCATCACCCTCTCATTACACACTTCATCACCCTCTCATAACACACTTCATCACCCTCTCATCAAACACTTCATCACCCTCTCATCAAACACTTCATCACCCTCTCATCAAACACTTCATCACCCTCTCATAACACACTTCATCACCCTCTCATAACACACTTCATCACCCTCTCATCAAACACTTCATCACCCTCTCATAACACACTTCATCACCCTCTCATTACACACTTCATCACCCTCTCATCAAACACTTCATCACCCTCTCATAACACACTTCATCACCCTCTCATCAAACACTTCATCACCCTCTCATAACACACTTCATCACCCTCTCATCAAACACTTCATCACCCTCTCATAACACACTTCATCACCCTCTCATAACACACTTCATCACCCTCTCATAACACACTTCATCACCCTCTCATAACACACTTCATCACCCTCTCATAACACACTTCATCACCCTCTCATCAAACACTTCATCACCCTCTCATCAAACACTTCATCACCCTCTCATCAAACACTTCATCACCCTCTCATTACACACTTCATCACCCTCTCATAACACACTTCATCACCCTCTCATAACACACTTCATCACCCTCTCATCAAACACTTCATCACCCTCTCATTACACACTTCATCACCCTCTCATAACACACTTCATCACCCTCTCATAACACACTTCATCACCCTCTCATAACACACTTCATCACCCTCTCATCAAGCACTTCATCACCCTCTCATAACACACTTCATCACCCTCTCATCAAACACTTCATCACCCTCTCATTACACACTTCATCACCCTCTCATCAAGCACTTCATCACCCTCTCATTACACACTTCATCACCCTCTCAGGGAATTAAAATGAATATGAAGAGATCCTTTATTCCTCCCATAGTGGGGAAATTTCAGTGTTGTATCACCAGTTACAGAACAGTTTGAATTAGGAGCACAACACAAGATAAATGATCACAATAACTCTTTTCTAAAATTAAATTAAATCTCTAACTTTAGCATAATAAAGAAGCTAGTATAAAATCTCTAACTTTAGCATAATAAAGAAGCTAGTATAAAATCTCTAACTTTAGCTTAATGGTACTGTGTATGTGCTATAGGTGATGACGCAGCGTGAATGTGAGGTGTTGGAAAAGCCTATAGAAAAACATACGGACGTTTTCTGTGCGTTTATCGATCTGAAGAAGGCGTCTGATAGAGATGACAGATGCATTGTGGGCAGTGAGGTGTTTGTACGCCTTCGGTGGAATGTTGTTTAAAGAAGTGAAACGTTTTTTGTTGAATCTTTTATGACGCTTAAGTTTAGTTTAGTTTAGAGTTGTAGGTGAGGGAGCAGTAAGGATGTGGATCTTGTGTGAGGGCAGTGGACGGAGAGAGTGAGTGAATTTGGGATTACATCGAGGGTGTGTGATGTCACGTGGCTGTTCAGAACATGGATGGAGTAGTGAGAGAAGTGATGCAAGAATGTAAGTTGGTAGTTACTGTTTGAGGATGATACAGCGCTGGTGGCCGATTCAGAGGAGAAACTGAAGATAGAGTTTGAACGACAAGGAAGTGGAATGTGTCGGAGTGAAGTGATGAAGCACAAGGGAACAGCAAAATGTGTTTTAATATGACAAGTTTTGTTGTTTTTTATCAACAGCTCTTCACAACAGAACTCACCCACGTATTTCTCCACGGAACCAGAGCCTGCGCTCCGGACCAGGTTAGACATACACTATCACAAACTGGACCAGGATAGACATACACTATCACAAACCGGACCAGGATAGACATACACTATCACAAACCGGACCAGGATAGACATACACTATCACAAACTGGACCAGGATAGACATACACTATCACAAACCGGACCAGGTCTGTAACACAGGTGTAATGTGAGGAAAACCGGTGTAATGTGATTAGCACATGTGCATCACAGCAAGAAGGTCCTGGGCTCCACCTCCAGGCTTTTCTGTGTGGAGTTTGCATGCGCTTCCCATGTCTGCTCCGGTGTAGCAGGCCAGTTTAACCCCCCACCAGTATATACCCAGGTATAAAGTAGCCTAGGCCAGATTATACCCCGGGTATAAACTGGCCTAGGCTAGTTTAACCCCCCATAGGCCAGATAAGGGGGGGGGGGGTTAATTTTTTTTAATTTGATTTATTTCTTTATTTCTTACAAAATACATTTAGGGAATGTATATGATTTATGAAATAAACTATTCTATTCTAGAAAACAAAGTACTGTAAGAAATCAGTTAAGAAATACAATAGCTAAATGCTGATAGACCATATTGTATTTATTTGATAAAACTATAACAATGTCCCAATACTCCTGTACTGTACTGTACAGTACCATACTACACCATACTACACCGTACTACACCACACTACACCATACTACACCATACTACACCATACTACACCATACTACACCGTACTACACCGTACTACACCATACTACACCATACTACACCGTACTACATCACACTACACCACACTACACCATACTACACGTACTACACCGTACTACACCGTACTACACCATACTACACCGTACTACACCATACTACACCGTACTACACCATACTACACCGTACTACATCACACTACACCACACTACACCATACTACACCATACTACACCGTACTACACGTACTACACCAAACTACACCGTACTACACGTACTACACCATACTACACCGTACTACACCACACTATACCACACTACACCGTACTACACCGTACTACACCATACTACACCGTACTACACCATACTACACCATACTACACCGTACTACACCACACTACACCATACTACACCATACTACACTGTACTACACCACATTACACCATACTACACCGTACTACACAGTACTACACCGTACTACACCGTACTACCCCATACTACACCATACTACACCATACTACACCGTACTACACCACACTACACCATACTACACCGTACTACACCTCACTACACCGTACTACACCATACTACACCGTACTACACCACACTACACTGTACTACACCACACTACACCGTACTACACCTTACTACACCACACTACACCGTACTACACCATACTACACCATACTACACCGTACTACACCACTACACCGTACTAGACCACACTACACCGTACTACACCGTACTACACCGTACTACACCATACTACACCGTACTACACCACACTACACCGTACTACACCACGCTACACCGTACTACACCACACTACACCATACTACACCGTACTACACCACACTACACCACACTACACCATACTACACCATACTACACCATACTACACCATACTACACCGTACTACACCGTACTACACCATACTACACCATACTACACCGTACTACACCATACTACACCGTACTACATCACACTACACCACACTACACCATACTACACGTACTACACCGTACTACACCATACTACACCGTACTACACCATACTACACCGTACTACACCATACTACACCGTACTACATCACACTACACCACACTACACCATACTACACCATACTACACCGTACTACACGTACTACACCATACTACACGTACTACACCATACTACACCGTACTACACGTACTACACCACACTACACCACACTACACCATACTACACCGTACTACACCACACTATACCACACTACACTGTACTACACCGTACTACACCATACTACACCGTACTACACCATACTACACCACACTACACCATACTACACTGTACTACACCACATTACACCATACTACACCGTACTACACCGTACTACACCGTACTACCCCATACTACACCATACTACACCGTACTACACCACACTACACCATACTACACCGTACTACACCACACTACACCATACTACACCGTACTACACCACACTACACTGTACTACACCACACTACACCGTACTACACCACACTACACCGTACTACACCACACTACACCGTACTACACCGTACTACACTATACTACACCATTCTACACCGTACTACACCACACTACACCGTACTACACCACACTACACCGTACTACACCACACTACACCGTACTACACCACACTACACCATACTACACCATACTACACCACACTACACCACACTACACCATACTACACCATACTACACCATACTACACCATACTACACCGTACTACACCGTACTACACCATACTACACCATACTACACCATACTACACCGTACTACACCATACTACACCGTACTACATCACACTACACCACACTACACCATACTACACGTACTACACCGTACTACACCGTACTACACCATACTACACCATACTACACCGTACTACACCATACTACACCGTACTACATCACACTACACCACACTACACCATACTACACCATACTACATCGTACTACACGTACTACACCAAACTACACCGTACTACACGTACTACACCATACTACACCGTACTACACGTACTACACCACACTACACCACACTACACCATACTACACCGTACTACACCACATTACACCATACTACACCGTACTACACCGTACTACCCCATACTACACCGTACTACACCACACTACACCATACTACACCGTACTACACCACACTACACCGTACTACACCATACTACACCGTACTACACCACACTACACTGTACTACACCACACTACACCGTACTACACCATACTACACCGTACTACACCACACTACACCGTACTACACCACACTACACCGTACTACACCACACTACACCGTACTACACCACACTACACCGTACTACACCACACTACACCGTACTACACCATACTACACCGTACTACACCATACTACACCGTACTACACCATACTACACCGTACTACACCATACTACACCGTACTACACCATACTACACCATACTACACCGTACTACACCATACTACACCGTACACCACACTACACCGTACTACACCACACTACACCGTACTACACCGTACTACACCATACTACACACACTACACCATACTACACCATACTACACCACACTACACCGTACTACACCACACTACACCACACTACACCATACTACACCACACTACACCGTACTACACCATACTACACCATACTACACCACACTACACCGTACTACACCATACCTTACATTGCAATTATTACCAATTATTACAAATGTAATAATTTCATCTTATGAAAAGCAATACTAAAGCGTTGTTCCGTTAATTTACAGAAACAAAAGGACTGCACTTTATGCGTAGAGCAACAGTTGACGGATCATTTATCTGTAGCTTTAGTGCTTATCTACTGAAAGCTTCACACTGAGGAAGCGAGATGTAACGCTCAAGAGTGAAGCAGCGGATGCAGAGTCCGAGACACTGACACGTTTGTTACGTGACCGGTTGTTTTGATACACGCTCCAACGCAGTGTTTTGAAACAGTTTGCTTCGGAAAGAGCGACACAAGTTCCAGAGCATCGGTGTCATTTGCCCATAACTATTATCTACTCAAAAGTTTCATGTGAGAAGTATACATTGACTCATCACCTCACAAAGTGTGAAAAGCAATCACACTAATAATTAGGGCTATAGAGCAGCCATTCCCAAAGTCAGTAACACCCAGTCAGTGCCCCCTTAAAAATCTGACGGGTCTGCGCGGCCCCCTGAATTACTAACCAAGAAGACAACGTTAAAAATAGGCTCTTCTCGTTATTTTATTTGGGGAAATAGCCTCTGCTACAAACATGTAAATGATGCACCCCATTTTGTAATACAAAAATGATTACAATTTGATTATTCAAGTCAAATAATGAACTCAAATATTTTAATATTACAAACAAAATATTATTAATTTAACATACAATAATTATATAAAACATTTTTATTTTTTATATGACCTCTCGTGGCCCCCCTGCAATACCAGACCCCACTTTGGGAGACACTGCTATAGGGTAATTAACAAACTACTTCTAACTGGTTAAAAATAGTTTTGAAGTTTAATTTTTTTAATTATTATTAGATAAAACAAGAGGGGGGTTAAACTGGCCTAAGTGGGGTAAAAATAGCCGAGGCCAGAATATACCCCGGTGTATAATCTGGACTATAGATCTTTTTTATACCCGGGGTATAAACTGGCCAGGGGGTATAAAACGGCCTGTTACACTGGTTTCCTAAATCAGAATCAGAGTCATATTTAAAAACATGTCCTGAAGGCGACCTCACTCCCATGTGTGGAGTGAGAGACAAATGCTCACAGAAAAATAGTTGTTGTAAAGCTCTCTCTGAATCTGGTCTCTGAAAGCCGCTATATAAATAAAGATGACTTACTTACTAATGTGAGTGTGAGAGAGCACAGGTACAAGTGTCAGAGGTGATGACCTGCAGCAGTGTTTCTCAGAGCTCATGTTTGGAGACTCTCAGATGTTTGAATGTTCTGGACTGAAGCCAAAAGCTGTAAACGTCTGGAGCCAACGCTTTATGAAAACTGTAAAAGTGGAATCCAGCTGCAGTTCAACTTATATAAGACTGGACCAGGTCTGGACCTGGACCAGAGTCTGGAGCTGGACCAGGTCTGGACTTGGACCAGAGTCTGGACCTGGACCAAAGTCTGGAAACGATCTCCTGTACTCATCTCAAACCTGCTACTATTACTATCACTTCTTCCTCGGTGTCTCGGGGACATCTGTGTCTGATCTCAAACATCGATGAAACTGTTTGAACTTTTCATTTACTTTTGGAGAAAAGTTATGTAAGAATAAAACATGTGGAAGAGAGACACAAGGGACATTTGAACAGAGGAGAGTCTCTCTGGTCTCTCTCTGGTCCGTCTGGTATCTCTGGTCTCTATCTGGTCTCTGATCTCTCTCTGTTCTCTCTGGTCACTCTCTGGTCTCTCTCTGCTCACTCTCTGGTCTCTCTCTGGTCTCTCTCTGGTCTCTCTCTGGTCTCTCTCTGGTCTCTCTCTGGTCACTCTCTGGTCACTCTCTGGTCTCTGGTCTATCTCTGGTCACTGGTCTGTCTCTGGTCTCTCTCTGGTCTCTCTCTGGTCCCTCTCTGGTTTCTCTCTGGTCTCTCTCTGGTGTCTCTCTGGTCTCTCTCTGGTCTCTCTGGTCTCTCTCTGGTCTCTCTCTGGTCTCTCTGAAATCTCTGGTCTCTCTGAAATCTCTGTCTGGAGTCTGGTCTCTCTGGTCTCTGGTCTCTCTCTGGTCTATCTGGTCTCTCTCTGGTCTCTGGTCCCTCTGGTCTCTTTCTGGTCTCTCTGGACTCTCTCTGGTCTCTCTCTAGTCTCTCTGGTCTCTCTCTGTTCTCTGGTTTCTCCAAGCTGTCTGGTCTCTCTGGTCTCTGTCTGGTCTCTGGTCTCTCTGATATCTCTGGTCTCTCTGGAGTCTGGTCTCTCTCTGGTCTCTCTCTGGTCTATCTGGTCTCTCTCTGGTCTCTGGTGTCTCTGGTCCCTCTCTGGTCTCTCTGGACTCTCTCTGGTCTCTCTCTAGTCTCTCTGGTCTCTCTGGTTTCTCCAATCTTTCTGGTCTCTCTGGTCTCTGTCTCTTCTCTGGTCTCTCTGATATCTCTGGTCTCTCAGGCCTCTGTCTGGAGTCTGGTCTCTCTCTCTGGTCTCTCTCTGGTCTATCTGGTCTCTCTCTGGTCTCTGGTGTCTCTGGTCCCTCTGGTCTCTCTGGACTCTCTCTGGACTCTCTCTGGTCTCTCTGGTCTCTCTCTGGTCTCTCTCTGGTCTCTCTGAAATCTCTGGTCTCTCTGAAATCTCTGTCTGGAGTCTGGTCTCTCTGGTCTATCTGGTCTCTCTCTGGTCTCTGGTGTCTCTGGTCCCTCTGGTCTCTTTCTGGTCTCTCTGGACTCTCTCTGGTCTCTCTCTAGTCTCTCTGGTCTCTCTGGTCTATCTGGTCTCTCTCTAGTCTCTGGTGTCTCTGGTCCCTCTGGTCTCTCTCTGGTCTCTCTGGACTCTCTCTGGTCTCTCTCTAGTCTCTCTGGTCTCTCTGGTCTATCTGGTCTCTCTCTAGTCTCTGGTGTCTCTGGTCCCTCTGGTCTCTCTCTGGTCTCTCTGGACTCTCTCTGGTCTCTCTCTAGTCTCTCTGGTCTCTCTGGTTTCTCCAATCTTTCTGGTCTCTCTGGTCTCTGTCTGGTCTCTGGTCTCTCTCTGGTCTCTCTCTCTCTCTGGACCTGGCCTCCACAGTCACCAGACCTGAACCCAATCCAAATGGTTTTGGGGTGAGCTGGACCACAGAGTGAAGGCGAAAGGGCCAACAAGTGCTAAGGATCTCTGGGAACTCCTTCAAGACTGTTGAAGACCATTTCAGGTCTTCTTGAAGCTTATCAAGAGAATGCCAAGAGTGTGTGAAGCAGTATCAGAGCAAAAGGTGCTACTTTGAAGAACCGAGAATATAAAACATATTTTCTGTTGTTAGTACGTGTGAATCTGCAATTTTCATAAAAATAAAAAACTCTTTGAATGAGTACTGTATGTGTCGTATATTTCAGGTTCTGGAGTTCGTCCGTCCATCGCTCTGAACAAACGTCCAAACCTGGTCCTGACCTCTGACCTCCACAGCGGTGAGGTCCCTCTGCTCTACTCTACACTGTTCTACTCTACACTGCTCTACACTTCTCTACACTGCTCTACTCTACACTGCTCTACTCTACACTGCTCTACTCTATACTGTTCTACTCTACACTGCTCTACACTTCTCTACACTGCTCTACTCTACACTGCTCTACTCTACACTGCTCTACTCTACACTGTTCTACTCTACACTGCTCTACACTTCTCTACACTGCTCTACTCTACACTGTTCTACTCTACACTGCTCTACTCTACTCTACACTGTTCTACTCTACACTGCTCTACACTTCTCTACACTGCTCTACTCTACACTGCTCTACTCTACTCTACACTGTTCTACTCTACACTGCTCTACACTTCTCTACACTGCTCTACTCTACTCTACACTGCTCTACATTATACTGCTCTGCTCTACACTGTTCTACTTGCTGCTTTACATTACACTGCTCTACTCTACTCTGCTGAAACAGGCTGTTGGAGCACATCACTCCTGTGCTGAGCTGGTTTGAAGCTAACGTGATTTCAATGTTTTTGTGATTATTCAGATACAATCGAGAATTTAAAAGATGGCGACCAGCTGAGGCTCTTCAGGATAAAACCCAAGTCACACAAGACCTCCACCACCTCCACTACTACTAATACTCCTACCACTGCTACTAGTACGACTGTTACTACCACTACACCAGCACCTACTACTACCACCACCAGACCCTTCAGACCCACCAGACCCTCTGGCGGCTCCAAGACCCAGGGGGAGTCCCTCAGTACGACCCCAGCCTTGAGGCACCCGTCCTGGGAAGAGTCAGAGCTTTTCCAGCCTCAGCCCTCCAGCGACGTGGACGCTCAGGGGAAGAAGAGATACACAGGTGACAGATAACATTAAATTAAAGCTGTGGAATGTAACTTAAAAGCTGGCGTATGTAACTCTAAAGCTGGGGTATGTAACTTTAAAGCCTCTCCTCTGGCTCGACAGCGCCTCATGTGGTGTATCGGACCGGTAAACGGCCGGATGAACCCTGCTCCATCACCTCCTCTCTGGACTATTTTCCGCCCGACAACAGCAAGGAACACCAATCAGAAGCCTCCGCTCCCCCCAAATCTCCACCCTCTAACGTCACCGTGGTAACCGTGGAGGGCTGTCCGTCATTCGTCATTTTGGACTGGGACAAAAGTAACGATACGACAGGTAAAACCCTAAACCAGGTTTGGACCAGATCTGATCCAAGTCTGAATCAGGTCTGATCCAAGTCTGGATCAGGTCTGATTCCGGTCTTCTTCTCCAGAGTATGAAGTGATCTCCACGGCTAAAGGTCCAGACGGAGAAAAAGTCTCAGTTCTGACGACGAATCAAACTCACACTGCAGTGGAGAACCTGCGACCGGAGTCCAGGTCAGAACACAGCTGATAGGACCATGTTAGCCCTATATTAGCATCACCTTAGCACCATGTTGGCATCAGGTTAGCATCATGTTATCAACATGTTAGCACCTGGTTAGCATCATGTTATCGACATGGTAGCATCATGTTAGCACCATATTAGCATCATGCTAGCACCATGTTAGCATCATGCTAGCCCCATGTTAGCATCATACTAGCTAAATGTTAGCATCCTGTTATCAACAGGTTAGTATCGTGTTATCAACATGTTTTTAAAATAATAGCATCACTTTAGCAGCACAATAGCATCATGTTTGCATAGCCTTAGATTACCTTCGTGTTCATCTGTGTTGCAGTTATGAGTTCAAAGTGAAGCCAAAGAACGAGCTTGGGTCTGGACCCGAGTCTGAGCCAGTGGAGTTCAGCACCGAGTCTGGTGAGAGCCTTCATCTGAGGCAAAATGTCTCATGTGAGCCAATTTGGTGTTTGATGTGTGCTCTTATTTCCTCCTTTCTTATATTCTGCTGTAATGTTCACAACGTTGACCAATTTCCCGACTGTGGGACAAATAAAGGTCTATCTTATCTATCTTGAAATGTCTGTTCATCGGAGGCAAAATGTCTTCCAGCTGACCCGCGCGTCAGTGAGCGTGCTCCTGGGAAAGCTGCCCTCTGGACAGAGTTCCCCTTTGCCGCAGCTCCAGCCTCAGACTGCAGGGGGCGCAAGTTTGTGAAGAGGACCTGGTACCGCAAGTTTGTGGGCGTCCAGCTCTGCAACTCTCTTAGATACAAGATCTACCTGAGCGACACACTGGGAGGTCAGCAACACAACTACGCACAACACACATACACAGAGAGACTCACACACACAGAAATACAAATCACAACAATATATACACACACACACACACACACACACACACACACGGTTGGGGTGGATTATTTCCGCTCAGGAGAGAGAAGTGCTCACAGTCTCTGGTGCAGGTCAGTTCTTCCACATCGGAGACCAGCAGGGCTTCGGAGAGGACCACTGTCAGTTCGTCGACTCGTTCTTAGACGGAAATACAGGAGAGCGACACCAGCAGGACACACATGGTACTGCACTAGGACTGAGACCAGAGACCAGGACCAGACCAGACACCAGCAGGACACACATGGTACTGCACCAGGACTGAGACCAGAGACCAGGACCAGACCAGACACCAGCAGGAAACACATGGTACTGCACAAGGACTGAGAGCAGAGACCAGGAACAGACCAGACACCAGCAGGACACACATGGTACTGCACGAGCACTGAGACTAGAGACCAGGACCGGACCAGACACCAGCAGGACACACATGGAGCTGCACAAGGACTAAGACCAGAGACCAGGACCAGACCAGACACCAGCAGGACACACATGGTACTGCACAAGGATCGAGAGCAGAGACCAGGAACAGACCAGACACCAGCAGGACACACATGGTACTGCACGAGCACCGAGACCAGAGACCAGGACCGGACCAGACACCAGCAGGACACACATGGTGCTGCACAAGGACTAAGACCAGAGACCAGGACCAGACCAGACACCAGCAGGACACACATTGTACTGCACAAGGACTGAGACCAGAGACCAGGACCAGACCAGACACCAGCAGGACACACATGGTGCTGCACGAGGACTGAGACCAGAGACCAGGACCAGACCAGACACCAGCAGGAAACAAATGGTACTGCACCAGGACCAAGACTGAGACCAGAGACCAGGACCAGACCAGACACTAGCGGGACGCACATGGTACTGCACCAGGACCAGACCAAACACCAGGACAATCCTGGTACCAGACCTGGACTCAGACCTGTGTCTCCTGCAGGTTTCTACAGAGCGCTGCGCCAAGAGCCAGTTCACTTCGGCTCCATCGGGGGACGCTCGAACATCAACTATGTGTCCTGGTACGAATGTGGGACCCCCATACCAGGGAAGTGGTGAGACCGGACCAGGACTGGAGCCGGACTGGAGCCGGACTGGTGCAGGACAGGACCAGGACTGGACCAAGACTGGGCATGGACTACAGCACAAGTTGTATTTCTCTCATTTCATAATGAGTTTCAGGTTTTTACATGGATTTCGTCTTGAATCTGTAACAACACTGTTTCTGGTGTTCTGCTGGTGAAATCTCTCTCTGGTCTCTCTTTCTGGTCTCTTTCTGGTCTCTCTCTGGTCTCTTTCTGGTCTCTTTCTGGTCTCTCTCTGGTCTCTTTCTGGTCTCTCTCTGGTCTCTCTCTGGTCTCTCTCTGGTTCAGAGCAGAGGTCTTCAGGGGACCTGGAGTCTGTCGCTCTTTTGCACAAATGTAAATTGTTTTATGTCGGAAATAAGGGTTTGTACATAAACATGTTTGTATCAGGTTTAAATAAAGAATATAAATATCCTTTTGTACAAAAACTGCTGTCTCATCATTATTGAAGGGTCAGGGAAAGGTTTCTCCCTAGTCTCTCTCTCTCTGGTCTCTCTCTGGTCTCTCCCTGGTCTCTCTCTCTGGTCTCTCTCTGGTCTCTCCCTGGTCTCTCTCTCTGGTCTCTCCCTGGTCTCTCTCTCTGGTCTCTCCCTACTCTCTCTCTCTGGTCTCTCCTCTGGTCTCTCTCTCTGGTCTCTCTTCTTTTCTCTTTCTGGTCAAACTCATTCTAACAATATAACAATACAAAGTTAATGGCAGGTCTCCCCGCGGCCTGCAGGGGGCGCATATGCTCCTACAGCGGACGCGGAAGTGGTGAGAGAAGGGCAAGCCCCGGCGATCCAAGATGGCGCCCTATTCAAATGAATGGTTGTGCTTGTCACTCCCGGATTCATCCGGAAGTTCAGTTTGCGCATGTCAAAAAGTTTAATATGTCTTTAAGTGGTGACTGGTTAAGTTTAGGTGTCTGAGTAAGATGGTTAAGGTTAGGGTTAAGGCTGGGCTGGGGTTATTTTATGGGAATGGATGGTTAAGTTTAGGCATGAATAGGTAGTTTTTTTTATTTACTTCCGCTTCCGTCCAGATTCCGTGACGTAATCTACTGCTGCGTATGCTCATTGGATCAAACTGAACTTCCGGACAAATCCGGTTTCCGGGACGAATACGGAAGTGACAGTGCTCAGTGGCGCTTTGTGACGGCATGGGGGCTGAAAAGATTAGCGGAAGTTGCCTGAAACTCGCAAAGATCTATGGGAAACTCGCCTGTATTTGGGCATCGTCTGGTCCTCCCGGTTCTGTTCAGTGGATGATCTCCCATAATGCGTTGCGCCAAACACGCGTGTGTGGGTCTCACGCACGTGCACAGAGGGGCTCGGCCGCGCTCTGACCAATCAGAGCAGTTCATCAGAGCAGGAGTTAGAGCGAGAGCCAGAGGAGCAGAGTTTGTGGCACTAAAGTGTGGATTTAAACAAAAATGAAGGATTTAAGAAGAAAAAAAGTTCAGGATGACAAGGGACACTAAAGTCCCCACAAAATCCGACCTTTATTAAAGCTGTAGGTTCTCTGTCAGCTGAGGTTGAGCTGTTTTAATGTGCATTGAGTTCTATGGGGAAAATTTCTGGGTAGCCCGCGTGAATTTAGTCTGGTTCAGTCTGCAGTGCCGCGAGAATCCCCTGAGCACATGAGTTATTCAGCTACAAGCTAGTAATATCCTATCCAGTTATTATAATACATCCATGGAGAAGGGTCTGTCTCTATGGCCCAGTCCCAATACCCACACTGCACCCTACACACTTCTACGAAGTGTGCATTTGTTCGTAGTAAATATAACTTTATTAGAATTTAGTAACACTTTTTCATTGATTGATATATGGAGAAACAAAAATCCCAAGCCTAATGGAGCAATAAGGTCTCGGATTGATTTATGGTTAATTACCCCTGAATTGTGTAACCACGTCTCAGAGATAACTATTTCAAATGCACCGTTAACTGATCACTGTCTCCTTAATCTTAATTTAAAACCAAACATAAATACTAACAAAAGGAATGCATACTGGAAATTTAATGCAGATTTATTGAAAAACCAGGAATACTGCAACCAAGTTAAGATTTTGATAACAGAAATCAGATATGATGTAAATATTGGTAACTATTGTTGTAGATGGGAATTCTTTATATTTAAGGTCAGACAGATGTCTATACGTTTTGGGAAGCAAAGAAGTAAAACTTTAACCTCTTAACATCCGCCTCATTTTGGCTCGTGCACAATGGTTGGGCATACCCAAATGTCTTTGCTTATTTAAAAACACATCTTACATCTCACATGCTTGTGTGATGCATCATTTTAAAGCTAGAGCCTTCTAGTTTATGTAAAAAAACACTAAAATAATGTTTGTCATTCCTATTTTCCTCTGCATCCTTTGAAGTTAGGGAAAAAAAAACAATTTTTTTAGCCTCGCCTAACATTTTCAATTTCTAAAGGCCCATTGTGTTGTTGACAACAACTGTCTAAAGTTTCAGACTTCTAAGTTTTATAGTTTTTATGCAGTTTCTCCTTTTCATCAAGTAGTGCACAAGTGGCACAATTTGGCACAAGTGTGCCAAATTGTGCCAAATATCTTTACTTACATTTAATCATCATAAAAACAATATTTTTTATTATTGGTACTTATAAGTTACTAATCTATGTGTGTTTTTCTTTTTTAAATGTCAAAGTTATTTTTTTATGTGTGTGTAAATTCATTGCAGCTTCGAGAGCGTCTTTTGGCTTCCATTACGCACAATTGTCCAGGCACAACATAAGACAGGACACCATTGTCCCACCCCTTGTTCGAAAGCTTTCCTCATTGGCTACAAGGACATGTCAATCGTAAATCCCGGAAGTAAAAGCAAACAAGTTGGGATCACAACAAAGATCCGTGAACCATGCGCAAACAGCAGCACTAGCTGTACTTACGGGAGCTATTGCAGACCCAAAAATTGGTCTAGCTTTTCGGGAGTAGTCTCATTTGAAAGATAAGGAGCTAAGGAACACGTAGATACCAGATGTTTGGGTGAAAAACAAAGCTAAAAGTCCGTTAAAAGTGAAAGAGTAACATCTGTGCTCTTTTTTTTCGCTAAAGATAAATGCACATTTTTGGATTATTTCTGCAGAATGGATTTTACTTTGGGAAATACAAATGGATATAATTTTCCTTTGGACTGTTCCAGAGAGAATGATGTATTGCAAGCTGGGAGGAGAGCTGATTTATTTGTACAGCACAAGCCCAAAGGTAAAAAAATTTCGGAATTGATTTATTTTGTGCCCACATTATGTGTTATATCTTTTGAATGCAAAGTCTGATGTAGTTTACATAAAGAAAATAAGCTTTAAAATGATATACAGCTTTTGGGGTTTGGTGTTCAAAATACATCTGCTATTGCCAGTGATGGGAATAACGGCGTTACTAGTAACGGCGTTAGTACTTTTTTCAGTAACGAGTAATCTAACTAATTACTTTGACAGTAACTATGACGCCGTTATCATTTCCGACATCCCGTTACTGCGCGTTACTCAAGACGCACAATGAACGTGTTGTCATGAGAGAAGGGAGGATGAGAAAACCTCTCAGCAATTATTGGCTGATGTAAATCATATTTCCTTTACAATCCACATGTCTACAGTTGAGAGGATGGCTCATAAATTGTGTTTTTGAAACAAATATGGGTCTTAATCGCGCTCAACCACGGCTTGTATCACCGTGAGGTCAGCCACAGAGGAGCACATGTGAGCGCAGAAGTCGGCTGCATACAATTCCATCGATAAGCTCCTTGCTCTTCCTGGTTTATCTGCTAAGGACAGCAACAGGTTTGGCTAACATACATATAACACATTTTTACATAATCTAAAATGCACATAGGGTAATTTTTCAATTACTATAGGAATGATAAGAAAGAGAGGTGAAGTGTAAGACGGTTGATTTTAGAAATTGGATGCAGCCGGCTGCAGCAAAACAGAGGAGTTTTTTTTTTTTTTTTTTTTTTTTTTTTGAGGTCTTCATTTAATTAGGGTTAGCTTAAATTAAGTTAGACTTCATAACTCATAGTTTGCGTGTTGTATACAAACTATCGGGCATAAAACATTTTTTGCCTTACCAAACTATTGTCCACTTGATTTATTATGATGTATATGTTTAATTCTGATTGGACTGAAGTCCAGTGCTTCACCACCTCGACCGCTCGTCACCGTGGGTTTCCACAGTCTAATGGCCTTTACTGCACAGACAGAAAGATAAGTGTACAGGGAGCGAGTCAGCAGCAAAACAGACTTTTCTTAGATTGAAATATTGGCACTGTTTAAAGGTAAATATCGCACGTCGGGTTGCAATTATGGGTCCAGAACTAAACGAAAAAGTAACGCAATAGTTTACTGAAAGATGCAAAGTCTGGATCGCGTCCCTTTAATTCAGACAGAAGACATTTTTATTGTCGATGTAGAGACAGCACGAACAAAGCACAAAATCACAGATACTAAGAAGCAGTGTAATTATACTGAGCGGAGCTTGGAGACCTCCAATCAGCAGCTGCCACGGTCCATTTATGCTTGGCCTTCAGATAGACTAAAACATAAAGTGGAAAAGTACAGGCTTCTGCACATTGATAGAATGATGATTTTTAACTTAACAAAAGTTCTTCAAGTGTTTATAAATCTCATATTCCCACTCGTAATTCATCACGGTGACCATCAGAACGACAAATAAACAGCTACAGAACACATAACGCAATACTTCAAAAACTTCATAAACTCGGTACTTCAAAAAATCTCAGAAACTCGGAATACTGCAAAAACTCAGAAAACTCATAAAACAGTTCAGATCTTTCATAAAACTGTCAACAATCTTCGTAAAATACCAAACTGCATCAGTCGACTGTGGTTCCGATATGCTTTCTGAAATCAGTCTCTCCCACTTCTACCTGTTGTTTCTCAGCTGCATTTTGTGTCGAGCCATGAATTCTTCTGTGACGTGTCTTTCAATCTCACGTTCAGCTTCAGTGTCCAGTTCTGCATTTTCAATTCAGTCCAATTTATGTCTCGAAATTCATAACTCCAGATTGTTCCAAATATTCCAAAGTGTGTTTTCCAATTGGTTCCAATATGGTGTCCATGGCAAAAGAGAAGGTGGTGTTGTCCATTCCTCAGCGAGCTCACAGCCTACTGAATCAGGGCTGTGCTGTTGTCCAAGTTGCGGTCAGATGCATTCTCTTGAGGTTTTTCAGTTTGGCTTGAAAAAAAAACACATTTTTGTGTAAATAAAAAAATTCTTCTGTTCTCTAGATGTTACAGACAACATGCCCAGCATTCGCCACCACCTGTAAAGATACATAGTCTTGATTCAGGCTTCTTTATTCATACAGAAGAATAGTATTTTATTGTCGATGGTAGAGACAGCACTACAAAGCACACGATCACAGAACAAATAAAGGCAAGTGTATTAACAGAGCGAGGCATTGAACCTCCAATCAGACACTTCCACGTTGTGCAGTACTTGGCCTTCAATTAGACAAATAAACGGAGAATTACAGGCTTCTGCACATTGATAGAATGATGATTTAACTTTAACAAAAGTTTGCTTCAAAATGTATGAAATCTCATATTAATTTACAGGTAACTAGTTACTTATAGTGGAGTATCTCCGTTTAGAACTCAGTGTACTTTTGGAGAAGTAACTATAACTATAACTTATTACTTTTTTTCAAAGTAACTGCCCAACCCTGTAATTAGCCTTACTAGAGCTTATCTATTTTAGCAGGTTGGTTGGGGGCAGTTATTCTTCTACATTTGTTGATTCTAATCTGCGGGAATCAAACAACTTTACAAACTTTCTCCACTATCTAAATTCTACTTTTTTGGTTGTGGCAACACCCAAACTTCAAAAGCTTTGAATCTCTGTTTGTTTAATCTATCTCATTACTCTAGGCTACACTCATGACCCTTTTTGAGACTTCCTGCTTCTCGAGAGAGTCTCGTGTCTCCTGCTCTGCTCTGCTTTGCCATCGCCTTTTTAATCTCCTTAGAATCATTTTATTTCACATTTTTTTGTTTCTCCTTTAATCATTTAGTTCATAAACGAGGATGACTCCTTCTACACACTGCGCTGTGTATTTTTCATCTTTTCATTGTAGGACGAAAGAGACGAGAAGCGTCGAAGCGGATGTTGTGCTCTGAAAATCACTCAAATCTCTTCAAACACGATATCTATTGGGAAACAGAAATGGTACTAAACCGACTCTTCCAATATAAAATGGGTTAATGGACAGACTGTAATGAATTATGACACATTTCTTTCCCAAAATCAACGAGCAATCGAGTATTATTGAACAATTGTGGATCTAAACCCAAAGTTGTCAAAGCTAAGACTGTCAATAGGAGTGAATAAGGCCACAATAAATGTTCTGAAGACTTCAACCGCTTTTTAACCCTTTCTGAAACAACAAAGCCCTAAAATCTGTAAAAAAGCGCCTCCACCTAGGACAAACTGTTGCCTTATCAGATGGTTACGGGTGAAAAATGTATCATTATCCATGCTCACTGTCTCAGTTCCACTACTGCAAAAGTTGCTGAGATAAGGACTCCTGCCTTGAGTTTATCTGAAAACTGTGTCTACATTATTGTTCCACTCGGGGGCGTAGATATCTATGAGAAGGCAAACGAGAATTACGTATGGATTCTAACCTGTACTGGATGTCCTCAAGAAATGGACATGAAACATTTTTCTTAGTGCCTCACTCCAAATAACGATGGAAAAATGAAAGTTTTAGCCGTCTGTATCTCTAAATACTTTCCTACTCAATGATGTTCACGCCAGAGGACTTGGCTTCATTGAAAACTTAATCTGTTCTTGGAATATGCACGAGCTTTTGGAAGAAAAAGGTCCACATCTGAACAACACGAGTAAAAGTGTATGATAACTTTGCTCTGCCCTAAGACCTCAGCCTGAGTCACGCGCTGCAGCCTTTGAAAGGAGAAAGAAGAGCAAAGGGCACGAGACATCACACCACTCCACCGATCTACCCGAGGTCTCTGCACCCCCACCGCCTCAAAAGAACTCCACCCTCCACGATTCAAGAAGAACTCAACACCTCCAAGTTACCAAAAGAAACTCAACACCTCCACCTCCGATAGAGCTCATCGCCTCAACCCCCACATTCACAGCAGCTGCCACATCTTCATCAGCCCATCAGCTTAATACAACCACCACACAGGGATACAGCACAAGCAGTGCTGCTCATTAATCTTCAGCTGCAGCAGTGCTGCTCCATCATCTTCAGCTGCAGAGTGGAATACAGCAGCAGCATTGGGCTGCTCCATCAACTTCACTCAGCAGTGGATACAGCACAGCAGTGCTGCTCCGATCATCTTCACAGCACCTTCCCTACCCTACAGCACCTGAAGCTTCCCCATTGCTCCACTAGCAGTCAGGCCTGTACTCGGGTTACACCTCGTCCTCCTCTTCTCCACCTTGACTCCTCATCACCTTCCATGCTGACCCGCTTGGTCCCCCCCTCTACAATCCACTCCATCTAGGTATATGAGTCGTCCTTCCCTTTGTTTTCTCTATTCCCCCCGTCAATACTGGATTTACGAACTCAATCAGCAGGCATGATAAGATCGCGATGAAGACATTCCTCTCACACCCACTGTATCCAATCAAGAGTCCTATCTAAACTTTCAACCTTACTCCACCAGACGTACCCCCAAATGCTCCAGCGCCAACTCAAAGTCACCCCACAATTATCCTACCCGTCCCTCCTCTAACCCCCATAAGTATTCCACCCCCCCTCCTGCTCATTTGGCCCACCTCCCCCCTAACTCAGCACCAAGAAACCCTCCAACCCCTATCCCCCCTCGTCCCACCACACCCAACTTCAGCCTGCCTCCCTAACCCATCACCGAAAACCCATCCACCTTCAACACCTCCCCGTCCAACTCCCAAGAACCACCCGCATCTTCCTCCGCCTCCCCCGCCTTCCCCTTCCCCTCTTTTCTCGAAACACTAGGTTGCACAGTCTCTGCTTCGCAGCTCTGCGATTCTAGTTATAGGAGAGCCCGCTGGGGCCCTGTCATGAGAGCCTCCTGTGCCAGTTCCCTTAGTGATAACACAAAGATATCATTACGGAAAAAACATCTGAAATAATCATCTATCCAGGAAAATCTAATTCTTGTTCCGTTAGAATCACCGACCACAACCGCATGACCTAAACTTGTTAAAAAACTTGCTATGCTAAATGTCAGATCTCTTTGTACAAGTCTTTTTTAATCAATATTTTTATTTGTTCTTATAATCTAGATCTATTTCATGGCTGATACAGGCTGACCAAAATTACAGAAAATTCAGTTTTAATAGAAGCATCACCTCCAAATTTCAAATTGAATCTGAAATACGGGGAAAACAAAAAAATAGGACTTACTGCATTTTCAAGAGACCACTTTGTCTCCCATAACGTTCTCTTGGGAAGTTTTCCTCTTTTGAATATGTGTCTTTTAAAATACAACCAAAAAACAATCTCCTCCAATAATTGCGTTGTCCCTAACAAGCCACCCAGTCATGTCACTGTTTTATTGATAATTTTTACAGATGCTTTCAGTTTAACACAATTTGATAGTTTATATTACAGTGAATTTTAATATTCATGTGGATTATGTTTTTGATGTCACAGAAATGCTAAAGAGCAGATTCTCTTCTTGAATCTTTTGGTCTCACTCAGCACTAAGTGGCCCCACCCTCTGCTGAGGGCACACTCAAGACCTGTTAGTTGACTAAGGGGCGAACATTTTAATTATGAAAGACGGGTCGATGTGCGCTTCGATCATTATTTGTATATTTTTCTTGACATGTGTCTTTCACTAACACACCAACAGTGACTCTGCAACTGTAAAAGAAGACACATAAATGAAAGATACGGGTGAACGTATTTATGGAATGATAAACTTTGAGAAGCACGTATTCTACTGTAGATGCACTGTTAACTCTTCACCTCTAGTGTTTTGAAAGTTCTGGACACCAAGATCCTGTGAAGGTTAAAATAGTGTAAAAATAACAGAAGGCCCGTGGCTAAAGCAGACTCGGTCAGGGCACAAATGAGAGAGTGCCGGAGGCCGATGCGAAGTGGCGCAAGTCCTACCTCCAGTACATTACTAGATCTTCAAAGATAATTTGTGCCGAGTTTAACCAGGAGCTACGTAGTACAGAGAAAGGTATTTTTCTGATGATGATTGTCGGCTCAGCAACAATCAGGCGTGTTCTGTTTTCAACATTAAAAATAGATTTACAAACCCCCCGTTCATATGCATTAGAGCAACTCCAAACGAAATGTTATGAAATTTGGCACATTTTTTTCAAAGAGCAAGTTCATGCATCAAAAACGCCTTTATCTCCAATTCCACTGATACCACCCAACAGCCAGAAGGCTCTTATGAGCTAACTCACTTGCACCTGTAAATGATGCAAACTGTCCCAAGAGATAAACTCCAGTTTGACTCCTCCTCATGCAGCTGGATTACTACCCACGATATTTCTAAGTCTTTCTGAGCTGTCTGTTACTTCACTCAACACAGATAGTAAACATGTCCCTTGATTCTGAATATTCCCAAAGGCCCTGAAAACTGCATCATCAGGCCCCTGCTTAAAAAAGAGCTGTCCCTGGAATTGCTACGTACTTAACAAGGATCGGCCCCATCTCAAATCTGCCATTTATGAAAGAGTCCTTGAATAAGTTGTCTACCTACAGCTTACTAATTTCTTATATCAACAACCTTTTGATATGTTTCTGTCCGCTTTTATACCCCACCACATCAATGAGACTGCTCTAGTCAAGTTACAAATGATATCCCTGTCACTGACGCAGCAAAGTCCTTCATCCTAATCTGTTGTATCTAAGTCTGCATTTGTCAGCGTCGACCATGAAGATTCTCTTACAGAGACTAAGTCTGGTTGGCGTCGCTGGCTCCGCCCTTAGTTGTTTAGGTCTTTCCTGTAGTCAGGTTAAAACTTTGTGGAATTGGAATCTGTGTCTCAGATCATATGGCCCTTCCTGTGGAGTCCACAGGGTCGACCGAGAGGTCCTCCTTTGTTCTATCTCTACTTCTGCAGTTTGTCATTAATCCAGTTACACTGTTCCTTTCATATACTAGCATACACCTCGTTCTAGGTCTCACGGACTGCTGGAGTACTTGGTCCTGTGGACTCACTCCTTCACTGTCCAACAGTTATCATGAGTGGATGCAAAACAACTTCCTTCAGCGAAACGCAAAAAAACGAAATATTGTCTTTGGTCCACAAAACAAAGAGAGAGCGTCCACTCTGTCATCTACAGTCTCTCTCACTAAACCTTCAACAAGGTCAGAAATCTAGGTAATACTGGACTCAGACCTAAATTTTAATAGCCACATCAAATCATTAACATCAGCAGCTTTTTCCGATCTAAAATATATTGCCAGATCAAAAATCATAGTGTCTAAGCAGAACTGGAGATTCCTTATACTATTTGTTTTTTATGGCAATTGTCTCCAGTAGGTTAGACTACTGCAATGGCCTGCTCACAGGTCTGTCCAAACAGGCAGAAAACACTGCATACATTCAAAATGCACAGCGCGTTCCTGACTAATACCAGGAAGTCACCACATTAGTCCAGTCCGCATCTCTGCACTGCTTCCTTGCTCTGAGAATAGACTTTAAAACTGCTCGCTTTGTACAAGTCTCTCCATGGCCTCGCACCAACATAATTATGACATTTAGTCCCATATGAAACAAACACCCGTCTCGGTGAGCACAGGACTGGACTCCTTTATGCCCTATAGTCAGAACTAAACATGGGGAGGCTGCTTGTCAGAGTCATGCGCGAAAATCTGGAACAATCTTCCTGAAATTGAGTGAACATGCCTCCTCCGGACAATGTTATAACCATGTTAAAAACGGTGCTGTTTAGCTGTGCAATACAACTGAGGATTTTATAATTTTATCTTTCGTTTTATGTTCTGTTAATTTAATTTATGAAATTTAATGCTATCTTGTTCAGCACTTATTGAGTTGCCTTGTTATGTATTGTGCTATACAAATAAAAACTTGCCTTGCCTGGCCTTGCCTTTTGCTTTGTCAACATCACAGATGTTTAACACAAGGCATGTCAGTTTCTAATATACTGTACATAAAACTGTAATAAACCTTTATCTACTGCTGTATTATTTTGTAATAGGTCCCTTACCATTTATATCCAATGGCGAAAAATATTCTCTATTATTTGAAACATCTATGTTATGCTGGTATTCATATTTTACTCTATTTATAATCGAAAAAAGATAGGCAGCTTGACAAGCATATTTCTTTTTGGGGACCTTCTGTCACTTTCAATGCTTAACAATTATTTCTGATTCTAATATTATAGCTGATCTATCAAAAGATAACTTTGTAGGTACTATTATAACTCTTATGTGGAAAGGTTTTGATAAACAAAGATAGGATCATTCTACTTTTATTACTACTATTTACATCTTACTAAAACCTACAATACCCATACTTTATCATTTAAAACATTTTTGTCTGTCAATATGTCGAATACTTTCATGTATATGCATTTGGATCACAGGTTTTCTTTTACATTGCTGCGCTATAGACGATTTCTTGGCTGGTTCTTGTTCTGCAAATGCTGTGTCCAATAATCCATCAGATTCTAAGCTAGGGACATAACAACAACAAAAAGTAAGATCACTCATCAACACAACAACGGAGGAGGAGGAAAAAGAGATCTTTCTTGTTTTTGTTTTTCCCTACTTCTGAAACATCTGATATCTATTGGACACACCATTTGCAGACAAGAACCAGCCTATGAAATCGTCCCCTAATTGCCGATCGATTGCTACATCCATAACTGCTGACCAAAAATGCAATATACTTGTTAATATTCAGCAGCATCGAAGAAAAAAATTGTTTTAAAATTAAGTCTGGGTTTGTAGCGTTTTAGTAATGTACAATAGTTAAAAATATTAATTTCCATTCTTTTCTTGTTTTTTTCATAAACATTCACATAAGATTTATATAGTTCCCTACAAGGTTATCCGTTTGATAGATCAGCTATAATGATTAAAATCAAATAATATACACCATTGAAAGACAGAAGTCACAAATTAGAAATATACCTTTGCTCAAGCTGCTGCAGCCGAGCTTGGAGTTAAAATTAGAGTCAAAAATAGGAATAGATATATCATCACCTTAGATTCTTTCAAAATAAAATATTTTAAGCCATTAATAACAAATGGTAAAGGGAAACCATTTCACAAACATATACTTCAGAAGTAATAATGTTACTTACAGTTTTATGTCATTTTATTAGATACGGCCAAATTCACCTGTTTCAAACATCTGTGAATGTTGACAATGCAAAAGCAAGGAATGGCTTGACTTGTTTAATGTGTATAGCTCATTTCATACACAAGGCAAACTCAAATGCAGAGACAAAGCATTTAAATCATAATAATTACAGAAACCATGTAAAAACTAAAGATAAAAATTATAAAATACCCTCATTTATGCACAGCTAAACACACCGTTTTTAACTGTTTAACTTTGTCATAGAGAAGGCCTGTCTCACATCTTCAGGAAGATCTGTTCCAGATTTTAGCAGCAGTGAATCTGAAAATCAGCCTCCCCATGTTAGTTCTACTCTGGGCACCACAGGATCCATCCCCGTGCTCCTCAAGATCCGGGCTGATTCATATGGGAACTCACATGCACTATATATTTTGGTGCAGCCATGAAACTTGTACACATCATGCGTGTATAGTCTATGCCTGAGCCACAGATGCCAGTGCAGAGACCTGAGGACTGACAAAATGTGGTCGTACTTCCCTGGGTTCTAGTCAGTCTCGAGCCTGCTGCTTTTGAATGGTACTGCACATGTTTTACACTGTTTGGACAGACCTGTGAGCAGTGCCATTTAAACAGCAGAGTCTAACCTACTGATAACTAGATGCAAGTATTAAAATCGCCAGTCTGCTTTAGGACACTAAATGTTTTTGATCCTGCATTTTTTTTGTAGAAATGGTAAAAAGCTGCTGATGTTAATGATTTTTATTTGCTATTATATAATTTAAGTGCTGAGTCCATATTACCCACCGAGACTTTCGACCTTGTTTGAATGTTTGAAGAGACTGAATGACAGATGAAGCGCTCTCTTTGTTTCCTGGGGACCAAAGACAAATCATTTTCAGTTTTTGTCTGCTTTAGCTGAAGGAATTTGTTTGCATCCACTCACTGATCTGTTGGATACAGTTAAGGAGTGATCCACTGGTCCAGGTTCTCCCTGCATTCATGAGACATAGATCCTGTGTGTCCGTCTGCATGTTAAGAGAGAAAACTTGATTTCTGCGTATAACTGACCAACGCAGCATGTAGAGATTGAACAAAGGAGGTCCCATGATCGACCCCTTGGGACTCCACAGTCCAGGGCCAAGATCTGAGTCACAGTTCCAATCTCCCACAAAGTATTTCCTCGCTTCTTCAAGGTAAACCTATAACCAACTTAGGGCGGTGCCAGCGACGCCAACCCAGACCTCTAGTCTCTGTAAAGGATCTCATGGACGACAGTGTCAAATCAGCACTTAGATTAACACGATTAGGATTTGAGACTTTTTTGCCTGCTCAGTGTTCAAAAGCCGATATCATTTTGGTACCTGACGAGAGCATCTCATCTAGTGTGGAGTCTATAGCCGGACTGAAACATATCAAATGAGTTTGTTGATTATAAGATTTCTAGTAAGCAGTAGGTATCACACTTTTTCAAGAGCTTTCCTAACTTAAATGGCAGATTTGAGAATGGGACGCTACTTTTTGTTAAGTACCGTAGCATCCAGACTGCTCTTTTTTAGCAGGGGCCTGAGAACTGCAGTTTTCCAGGCCTTTGATAGTCCAGTTATCAAGGTCAGGTTTACTATCTGTGTAGTGAAGTAACAAACTGCTCAAATCAGACTAAGAAATATAGTGGTTTTAACTCCACTGCTTGGAGGAAGCTCCTATCGGAGTTCTCTTGGACAGTTTGATCATTTTTACAGGGCAAGTTAGTTGCTCAAACAGACCTTTCTGGCTGTTGGATTGGGTATCTGTGGATTGGAGACAAGGCGTTTTTGATGCCTTCGAACCTTGGTCATTGATAAAATGGTGCAACTCATACAATTACGTTTGGTAATTATCTCTAATGGCTTTTTGAACAGGGGGTTTTGTTGAATCTATTAACTGTTGAAAACAGTACTACTCCTGTTGTGTGCTGCAGCCGTCATTCTTTCAGTTAAATAAAAACCTTTCTCTCGTACACGTAGCTCCTGGTTAAAACTCGCACAACTTATCTTTGAAGATCTCGTAATCTACCTGAGGTGGACTTTCGCCACTTCCGCTCGACCCTCCCAGGCAATCTCTCTTTTGTTGCCCTGACCGATCTGCTTTAGCCACGCCGCCTTCTGCTTATTTTCACTTTTTTAACCTTCACAGGTCGATGTGTCTCTGAACTTTCAATAACACTAGAGGTGACAGAGTTAAACAGTTTCTTCTACAGTATATTCGATGCTTTCTCAAAGTTTACATATCCCATAAAGAGTTCTCCCGATTTTCATTTATTGTCTTTCTTTCGTAGTTGCAGAGCCACTGTGTACTTGATAGTGAACACATTCCAAAAAATTTACAAAAATGATCCGAAAAGCGAAACTTCGACCTCGTTTACATTTAAATGTAGCACCCCTTTGTAACTAACATCTAGATGTGCAATCTGCGTGTGGGGACATTACGTGCTGAATGAACCAAAAGATTCAAGAAAGAACTCAGCTCTTTAGCATTTCTGACAACAACATTATCCACTAATTTTAAATCACCTGTAATATCTAAAACACAAATCTGTGCCATACAACGAAAGCAACTCTGTAAAATTATCATATAAACTTGACATGACTAGCGTTGGCTTGTTTAGGTCAAACAAAAGTATTGGAGGAGAATTGTTTTTGTTGTATTGTAAAAAGACACCATATTCAAAACTGAAACTTCCCAATAGACATTCTATGGGAACAAAGTGCTCTGAAATGCAGCTAAGCTCCTCCGTTTTGTTTTCCCGTATTTCCAGTTTCATAATTTGAAATGTGGTGGTGATGCTTCTATTAAAACTGCGCTTTTCTGTATTTTGGTCAAGCCATGTTTCAGCCATGATAAAATAGATCCTAGATGATAAGAACAAATAAAATTATTGATTAAAAAAGACTTTTACAAAGAGATCAGACTTTTGATCATAGCAAGTTTAAAAATTTCAGGATCAGCGGTTGTGTCCTGATTCTTACACGGAAACAAAGAAATTAAGATTTTTTTCCTATTAGACTGATTAACATTCAGATGTTTTTCCGTGTATGTATTCTGTGTGGTTATCACTAAGGATATGGCACAGTGCTTCATGAACGAGGGGCCACCACCGGACCTCTCCTCTAACTAAGACTGCCATGCAGCGAAGCAGAGACCCTGTGCATCCATGTTTAGAGAAAAGAGGAAGGAAGCGGATGAAGGAGTTGAAGCGGTGTTTCTTGGAGTTGGACGGAGGGGTTGGTAAGGTGAATGGTTTTGTGATGGCTAAGGGGAGGGGCCAGCTGAGGGGTGTGCGAGGGGGGAGTGGAGTGAGATGGTTTCTTGGTTGCTGAGTTTAGGGGGAGTGGCTAAATGACAGAAAGGGGGGTGAATACTGATGGGTTTAGAGGAAACGTAGATGTTGTTGAATTTGTGTTGGACGCACTAGTGGCTTTGGTAGTACGTATGGGGAGAGTTGTGAATGTTTAGATTGGACCTTGATCGGCTACAGTGGGTGAAGAATAGTCTTCATCGACGATCTTATCATGCCCTGCAGAAGTGAGCCGTTTTTTCCTATGAAGGCGGATAGAAAGACAAAGGAAAATAGATCAAGGGAATATGGTTATCAAATATGTTGTGTGGTTTTAGGGGGGGGAAACAAGCCGGGTCCATGGATGAGTGATGAGGGAGTCTTTTGGTGGGACAGAGGTGGTGTGAGGATCCCCCATAAACCTGACTGAACCTGGAGCAATGGTGAAGCGTCACACGGAGCTGTAGTGGGGAAGGTGCTGCTGAAGATATGGACTGCCACGGCTGCTGCTGTATCCAACTCGGCTGCGAAGATGATGGACAGCCACTGCTGCGTGTATCCACTGCTTGCTGCGATGATATTGAGCCGCCACTGCTGCTTGCTAAGATAATGGAGCAGCCACTGCTCTTGCTGTATCCCACCCTGCTGGTGGGCTGTATATCTGTAGGCGGCTGATGAAGATCTGCTGCTAGATGCTGGGTGAGGCTTGAGGCTCTTTCGAGGCCGTGAGGTGTTGAATCTTTCTTTTTGGAACTTGGAGTGTTTGAAGTGTTATCTTGAATCGTGGAGTGTGTGTGTTCTTGAGCGGTGGGGGTGCAGAGACCCTCGTGAGTCGGTGGAGATTGTCGAAATGTCTTGCCCTTTGCTTCTTCTTTCCTCCTTTTCCAACGGCTGCACGCGCTGGCCAGGCTGAGGTCTTAGGCAGATGGCGAAATGTATCCATCACACTTTACCTACCTAGTTGTTCCAAATTGGTCCTTTTGAGCCTTTCTTTATATAGCTAGTAAATTACTAACATTTTTTGTTTTCAATGAACCAAAGTCCTCTGCGTGTACACTCATGAGTAGGAATGTTTTAGCTTTGATATCAGACGGCTAAACTCTCCATTTTCATCTATATTTGGAAGTGGGCCACTATAAAAATGTTATATTCCATTTCTTGTGGTCATCCAGTATCTAGCGTTAAATCCATGGTCGTACTTCTCGTTTCCTTCCATTATATCTACACGCCCCCGTGGATCAATAATTACCACACCCACCTGTTCTCAGATAACACTCTAGGCTGAAGAGTCCTTATCTCAGCAACGTTTGCAAGTGTGATCTGAACAGCTGACACTTCTTGGACTCCAGTTTTAGCTTTTTTCACCGAACCATCTCCGATAAGAAACAGTTTGTCCTTGGTGGTGGCGCTGCATTGTTTAGCGTCTTTGTTGTTTCAGAAAGGTAAAAAGCGGTTTTGAAGTCTTCTGACATTAGTTGTGGCCTATTCACTCCTATGTCATTTCTAGCTTGTCCAACTTTGCGGGTTTTAGCGCCACAATTGTTCCAATAATCTCATTTGTTGATTTGGGAAAAGAAATGACGTCATAAACTTACATTTCCAGTCTGTCCATAATCACCACATTTTCACTCATTGGAAGAGTCGGTTAAGTCCCATTTCTGTTTCCACAATAAAAATCCTGTTTTGAAGAGATTTGAGCTTGATTTTCCAGAGCACAAATCTCAGCCGCTTCAGACCTTCTCCGTCTCTTTCGTCCCACACTGGACTAAAGTTGAATTAATGCCACAATGGCGGAAGTGTGTAAAAGGTGTAAACCTCAGTTTTGTAAATAAAATGATTAACAGTGGGAGGGGGGGGGGGGGGGAAAATACAAAAAATGGAAAAAAAATATTTCCAAGGAGAGTTAAAGCGAACAAACTAGCAGAGCAGAGAACTCGACCCTCGCTCGAGAAGCTTGACAGTCTCAAAAAGGGTCAGAGTGAACATAATATTGAATACGATTACAACCAACAGAGACTCCAAAAGCATTTGAGCATATGGTGTAAGCCAAAAACAAAATAGTAGATATTATAATATATTGAGAAGTTGAAAAGAGTTGTTGATTCACCAGCCACAGATTAGAATCAACACCTAATGTAGAAGAATAACTGACCCCAAACCCAAACCTGCTAAATATAGATAGCTCTTGTAAGGATAATACCATTTGGCACCCGTTACCTTGAAAAGTAATTAGTTTATAGTTACTAGTTACTTCTCCCAAAAAATACTGTGTTACTACGAGTACTACCTCGATATAAGTACTAGTTACCAGTACAAGTTAATATAATTTTCATAACTCTTTGATGCTACTTTTTGTTAAAGTTAAACTCATCAATCTTTCAATGTCTGAAGCCGTTCTTTTTTTCCCTTTTGTTTCTATCGAAGGCCAAGCTACATGCTCAAACGTGGAAGCTGCTGATTGGAGGTCTCCCATAAAAAAAAGGGAGGGGCCCCCCCCACTCCCCCCCCCCGCTCTTAAAATACACCTTGCAGCTTCTATTGTTTTCTGTGATCGTGTTCTTTTCGTGCTGTCTCTACATCTGACAATAAAACATGACTTCCCTGTCTGAATGAAAGACGCGACCCCAACTAATGTCATTTCTCAGTGTGAGAATGCGGCAATTGTCTAACATGCTAGAAACAGTAGACTTTTTTGTTTTACAACTAAAATGTGTTTTTTTTTTCAAGCCAAAACTAAAAAAAATCAAGAGAATCTTCTGGACCACCACACTGTGGCAATCTCTGCACTCCCCCCTGATGTCCAGTCAGGCGGTGAGCTGCTGAGAACATGGACAACACCATCGTCCCTTTTGCATGGACACAATTTGAACAATTGGATTACACTAGTTGGACCATAATTTGGAACAACGTGGAGTTTCTGAATTGGGACATAATTTGGACTGAATTGAATTGCTGAATCTGGTAACACTGAAGCTGAAACGTTTAGTTGCAAGACACTCACAGAAGAATTCATGGCTCGACAACAATCAGCCTGAAAGAAAACCAACAGAAAGGTGGGAGAGACTGTTTTCAAAGCAATACTGAACCACCATCTACTTAATGAAGTTGTATTTTACTGAAGATTGTTGTCAAGTTTTGAAAAGGATCTGTACATGTTTTTATGAGGTTTCTGATTTTTGAAGTATTCCAGTTTCTGAGGTTTTTTGAAGTAACGATTTATGAGTTTTTGAAGTATTGAGTTATGATGTTTTTGCTGTTTATCGATCCTGATGTCACAAACAACGTGGATGTATGACCTAGGGAATTGAATATTGTCTTAAACAAATTTTTACATCTTTTGTTAAAGTTAAGACTCATCATTCGATAAAATTTGCAGATGCCTGTACTTATCTTCCACTTTATGGTTTTGTTCCTAGCTGAAGGCCCAAGCTACTTGGCACCACCGTGCAGCTGCTGATTGGAGGTCTCCATGCCTCCGCCTGTAGAATAACACTTGCATTCGCTGTATCATCTGTGATTGTGTGCTTTGTTCGTGCTGTTCTAACCAATTCGACAGAATTACATTCTTCTGTCTGAATTAAAGACCTATCCAACTTTGTCATCTTCTCTTCAGTAACTAATTGCGTTACATCTTTTCGTTTGTTCTAGAACATAAATGTCACCCGAACTGGCGCATTTTTTTACCTTTAACAGTGCCAATATTCCATCTATAAAATCGTGTTTGCTGCCTGATTCCTTTCACCTCTCATCTCTGTCCTGTGCTTAAAGCCCGCCACTGTGATTGTGGAAACACCGTGACGAGCGGGGAGCTTGAAGCACTGACTTCTGTCCAATCAGATGAACATATCACAGTTTCATATAAAATCAAGTGACTTTGTGTTTGCTACAGCAAATTTTTTTTATTGCCCGCATTGTTTGTTACATAAGGACAAAACTCGAAAACTATGAGTTTATGAGTTCTTACCTATAGCTATACCTTATAAAAGACCTGCACAGTCCTATTCGTTTCAGACCAGTTTCCCTTGTTTACTAATCCATGAATGGTTTAGACGTAGAATATGTAATCCTCCATTTGGAAATGAGTCCATAGTTTTATAAAAGTAAAACAAAACGCTGTGTCCTCCGTAAACTCCTCTGGTTTGCTGCTGCCGGCTGCTTCCAATCTTCTAAAACAACCACTTAACACTTCACCCTCTCTTTATCATTCCTATGAGCGTAATTGAAAAATATACACTATGTGCAGTTTAGATTTATTAATAATGTGTATAATATGTTAGCCCAAACTACCTGTTGCCGTCCTACAATAAACCAGGAAGAGCAAGGAGCTTATCGTTGAATTGTATGCACCGACTTCTTGCCTCACATGCGCGCTCCTTGTGGCTGACCTCAACGGTGATACCATAGCCGTGGTTAGCGCGATTAAGACCCATTTTTGTTTCAAAACAACAATTTTAATGAGCCATCCTCATCACTGTAGACATGTAAATGTGATAATGAAATATAAGTTACATCAGCCAATAATTGCCTGAGAAGGTTTCTCATACTCCTTCTCTCATGACAAAACGTTCATTGTGCGTCTTGATATCGCGCAGTACGGATGTCGGATAATGTTAACCGTTATAGTTACGTCAAATAATTAGTTAGGATATTACTCGTTTACTGAAAACAAAGTAACGGCGTTAGTAACGCCGTTACTATTACGCGTTATTCCCATCACTGGTAATACTATTATGAATTTAAAGATTACATATCATCCAAACTGCCTGAGAGAGGTAATGTCATACTTCCTGGTTCATCTTATGTATTTTGATAACTACCGCCCTTAATATGGGTTATATTAACCATATGCCCTTCGGTGTTCACATGTTATTCCTGAGAATGAGAAAACGCTAGAGCAAATATCCCACTGATAATAGCCACGATAATGAGAGTGCAATGCCACATAGAGATTTTTAGATTAAAATATATGTTTAAGAAAATGCTCCCTTAGATGACAATTATGCAATCATTTGTAAATAATTTAGAATAGTTTTAACATAGGATAATGAAAAGTAAAGTACACAGTCCCCTAAGATTGAAAAGTAAATAATAAGTGGTGTAGTGTAAACAATCAGCATTAGAAATTAATAGTAAAGAGTAAGAAAAGTTTAAATTAGCTTCAAATTGAGACTCAGCTCGTATTGTCTGTGTTTTTACTGAATCTGCTGAATCTTGTGTGTCCATTATAAAAAAAAATATATAGTAGTATTTTTATTTTGATTGTTTTTGATTTGTTTTTGTTTGTTTTTTTTTATTTTCCCAGGATAGAGGATAAAATCTACTGATATTGATTGGATGATTATGAGTTTAATTCTTTAATTGGACGTTGTTTTTTAATAATTTATTATGTTTTTCTTTAGATTTTTTTTTTTTCTTTTTTCTCCACTTGTATTGATGATCAAATGATGATCAACATGTGTTAATGTGATCAAAGTGGAGGTGTTAGTAATAAAGATAGCAATATGGGCCTACGGCAGACTGTACAAGGACTCTAACAAGGAATCCCTTTTGTACTATGAATGTGACTGTCTCTGTGTGACACCTATGTCTTTCGATGTTGACGTGTCATACTATATAAACTGTGTAGCGCTGCCTTATTCTGTCTGAGAGCTGGGTAAATATTAAACAGTGGACTTGAAAAAACTTAAAATAAACTTCCAGATTTGGCACACCATGAATCCATCCAATCCCTTTAAAATCTTAGCATTCATAACGACACTTTTAATACTTTAAACACATCCTCAACACGATATTCAAATTACAAATTTAATGATGGGGGAAACTTTCTTTCTCTATCCTCTCCGTGTTTTACAAATATATGGAGTTGGCTGATGAATGTCTGCTTAGTTTCTGAATACGTATTGAACTAGAATTGACCATGGCTCGAGTCTACAGGAATGTCGAAAATCCAGTATCAACTTCACATATGCAAAACAAAAATCTTCACATAGCCTATCACTCCAGCGAGCAAAAACCAGCACAGGTTTCTCCCATGTTTTAATAAAAAAGTAGACTTAGCCAACACATTTACTTAGTTGCTAACTGTAGAAACTGTTGTAAACTCACAATCTGCACCAACCAAACTGCAGGAAAAATGCAAATACTTTATTCAGTAACGGAGTAATCTGATTCATATACCTCCCGAACGCTCTATCTTGCGACATTGTCTTAGTGCTTTTGCCACTGCTGCGAGCTACGCTGAACACAACACACCTGAGTCGCATCGCTAAGCTACAGCGAGCTCACATCGTGCAGCATAGCACTGCTGGCTGCACTACCCGCGCCTCAGGCGCTACGAGTCGTCGACCTGCGCTCACTATACAACGTGGAGCACTTCCTCCTTCACGCATCTACATTCTTCTGAGGCTGTCGGAGGAACTTTGAGCGTTATCTAGCAGGCTCGAGGTGCTACGCAGTGCTGCGCTGGGGGGGCTACAGAGGTCCGTGGGCGAGGGGACCTGGCGAGACCGAGCGGCTGCATTCTCTGGCTGTTTGCTGCTCACGGCGTGTAGGAGGGCAGTGAACTCAGTGAGCGAGGGACTCTGAGACCATAGGATACAGAGTGCTGACAGGATCGCGTACAGGTGTGTGCTGGAGCGTTGACCTCCGCTGCCTATCTACCGTCGATCATTTAGATCTAGCTTAGCTCGCGAGTATGGACAGCTGCTTGAGCATATGCAAGTGACATTCTCTTGACTCGGTGCGAAGGAGATTCTTGCTGTCTGCAATTGAGTGATTGCTGCAGCTATAATGCTGATCACTATGGGGGGCTGTCACGTCTAACTCGGGGCGCGGGATCATCTATAGACACTCTAAACGGTGTCATGCAGATAATGATATATCTGAGATCAGGTATTTGTTTATGATAGAGGTGGCGGACACATACAGTGCTCAGGGTGTGGCATAGGGTTACTAGGTGTGTTTATTCTAGCACAGTGGTACGTGAAAGTACTAAGTGGTCTCTGGGTTATATGAGAGGCTGATGGTCAGTAGACAGTGATCATGTTGAGGATGTAGACGTGTGTATGCGAGCGTGGGTTAGTATTGTAAGGTGTAAGTGAAAGGGGATTGAAGTGAGAGAGTGTATAGGTGGCTTGTTTAGTTGCTACTGGACTCGATAAGAAATCTACAGAATATGGTGTAGTCTGAGGCGGTTTAATAGGAGTATTGAGAGATGACTATGGGGGACTCACGACGCGTCACGTGAGAATTGTGAGGATGAGTCATGAGTTATGACGGAGGTATCAGTTGGGGGGGGGCGTCAGCGGTGTGTGCGAGTTAGTTCTCATAGAGACAGTAGTTTGATTTGGTGACAGTTGAGTCGTTAGGTATCACTGTACTGCACTGATGAGAAGCCATTCATAGGTCACAGGGGCGGGTCTCTGAGGTGTCGGAATGATAGGACGACTGACAGATGAGCAAATAGGGTGGCGATAGGGGGGACACAGGAGAGATCTTACATGTTGTTTGGATGTATCTGGGGGTGTGTGGGACAGTGGGATTAGGGAAGACATTTATGAGTTTTCGTAATGTGCAGCGGAAATATACAGTAGCTGGAGTACGAGACACAGTAGGGATGTTATGGGTTAGGAGTGCGGGGGGTGACAGTGGGAGTATCATGAAGGGCTGATACATATGAAGTAGTCAGACATGAAAATGTATAGGCAGGTACGAGAGTTGAGCGTCGATACAATACAGAAGGGAACTATGATCAGTAAGGTGAGTCTCGATATGATGATGCTACATTTGTGCGAGATTGATTTCAGTTGTGGAGTGTTTGTTTTTTTTTTTTTAGGAGTTTAGTGTTTGATTATGATAGATGATCATGTTTGTGATGAGGTGTCGTTTTTTCAATTTGATATTGGGGAGTGACTGTGATCAGCATGTTGATCGGAATTGATATGTGAGTCTGATATGTGTGG
Organism: Knipowitschia caucasica; assembly: GCA_964034765.1. Lineage (NCBI taxonomy): Eukaryota > Metazoa > Chordata > Actinopteri > Gobiiformes > Gobiidae > Knipowitschia > Knipowitschia caucasica. The sequence goes on along the minus strand of OZ035844.1, from coordinate 5,865,196 downwards.
AGGTGATCACAGAGTGAAGGGGTGAGATTTCTACTCTTAATGACAATATTTTTATGAATGACAGTTACTTGGTCTAGATTGATTTGTTTATATGATAGTTCTGTGTGGTATAGGCAGGGGTGTAGGGTTGGATGTGATATAGAGACTCATGTAGGATATTGATGGAGAATTTTCTAACTAGTATTTTTATAGAGCAGGGTGGATATTAGTGATAGGTTGACTTGATGTAGGGGAAGTAAGTGAGTATGAGAGAGAGTAGGTGTAGGGTCGGAACTGTGGAGGTATGTGGGGTACATAGTATATTACATTGGGAGTTCGGGTGATAAGACGGACACATAAAAAGGTGTTAGTGGGGTTCTATGTGTAGTGTAATGGTAGGACACTGAGTCAAGGGAGGTTTTAGTGGGACAGTGTTACGATGGTATGCTACTTATCTGTGGTCGGATACTGGGATGTGGGAACTCAGTGTGAGAGAATGTGTGGCACAGGTTTACATGTGAGAGGGAGACTGTTGCACTGTTTCACAGAGAAGGGGGAGTATGGACACTAGAGAGTAGGAGGAGGGTGATGAGTCGGGAATGTAGTGGGGGGAGGACATGGAGACAGAGGTTAAAGATGTGTGACAGATAGTTAGTTTATAGGGGGGAGATGACTAACATAGGTGAGAGAATGTTTGCAGGGTGTTGTGTTTTGGAGATGAGTATGGGGCGATGGTAAGGATTTGTAGACGGGGTTAATGGTTGGTAGGGATAGTATACATAAGACACATGGAATAGGAGAGGAAGGGTTGTGTCTGGAACGGACAGGGGTTGACCTGTGAGGTTGGTGACACGAATGAGGAGTACGGAGAGGAGTGGGATAGGTGCATGTTAAGAAGGTAGAGAGTTTCTAGTCGGGGTAGGACGTAGTTAGAGAAGAGTCGAGCGAGTGAGATGTTAAGTAAGTTAGTGAGTCTACTAGACTATTTGGTGTCAGATGGCATTATGGAACAGATGATGTGTAGGAGAAGGGGCGTGATGATAGTTAGAGATATGAGACAGGAGTAGCGTATACAGAGATAAGGTAACACATGAGACAGTCTCCAGTATTGGAGAGAGATGGTAGAGAGAGGTTGTGAATGGGTGGATGGAGATTCATGAGAGGATTACAACTGGTGTGGAGAATATGGGAGGTGAGAGTGACATACTGGTGACACGAAGGGTATTGAGGTATTTAGGAGAGGAGGAGTACTTATGTGGAGGTCAGTGATGGGGAGGACACAGGATGTCACGGGGGGAGGGGGCGGTGGTTTATATAGGAGGCATAGTGTGGGAGGGGACAACTATGAGAGCGAGATTACGAGAAGAGGGGTGATAAATGAGTGAATAAGCACAGAGAGTAGGAGGGAGGTATGATAGGAGGAGTATGTGGAGAGGGTTGAGGATTGAGTTGGAGGACAGAGTGACAATGTATACATGTACGAGGACAATATGAACAGTAGAAGGTCGTATATTGACACAGGGTGGATTGATAGGGAGGGATGGAGGAGGGGGGGGTGGGGGGGGGATATAGTATGGATATGATGCAGTGAGGTCAGGGGAGGATTGCAGTGACAGGGTAGGTTAGTTTATGGATGATAGGCATAAACAGAGTCACATCTGTTTATTCTTAGGTGAGTGGTAGAGGCGTGCGTATAATATGCGATTAATCAGGACAGGGCTCAGTAATCTAATGTGTGGTATGGGGGGTGTGAGTGAGATTGAGAGGGGGAAGTCGTGTAAATGTATGGGGAGGTGGATGAAATCGGGATGATTAATCACACAGTGGATGGGGTAGGATGTTACACTGGAGATGACCTGTGAGTGATGGAGAGGTGTACGTATAGGTGGACAGAGATTTTGTCACGGATGGGTAGAGAGAGGTGCAGGTTTCAGGGTGCTGGACATCTACTAGATGAGGCAGGAGAGAGATTGTAACGTTCTGAGTAGAGAGTATGGGATCACATGACGTTTAGAGGGAGGGACTGTTTCTAGGTTGGGGATAACACTGAGGTGTGAGACGGGAGCATCTGCAGTAGCATTATTCAGTGAGTTAGGGATGTGGCGTGGGATTTAGTTACAGAGTTATCTAATATTGGATGAGAGAGGGGAGTGGTCAGGTTATTTTATTTGCAGGTACTGTGACTCTACATGGAGTGACTGTGAGATGAGGGTGACTAGATTATTTGGAGGGAATGACAGAGGGATGCATGGTGGAGTGAGGTGCAGGCGTAGTGTGAGGATTAACGTGAGAATGAGAGATACGGGGGATTTGGACATAGAGGAAGTGAGTTAGATAAGGAGAGGACACTAACGGAGAGATAAGGTAGAGAATATACGATCATATGAGGAGGGAAGGAGGTGCAGATAGGTATGAATTGTACAGGTGTTCAGTGCTCTAGGGCCACATAAAGACAGTTGATCTACTAGGTGTACACTGGTATGGACAAGTGTGGAATAGCGGAGTAGAGTATGAGAGGTTTTGTGAAGTGATGAGGGCGGAGGTGATAGAGGAGATGGGCGACATCGAGTCATTATTAGAAGGAAGAAAGGCATTCACTTGTGTGAGTGAAGGTTTGTGGGATTTGAGGGATGAAGAGACATGGTTACTGAACAGAATGACAGTGCTACACGTGGAGTCTAGGGTGGTGCAGGCGGATAGGTGGTGTGTAAAGAGATAGTAAGTCAGGATAAGATACTACAGATCTTGTACAGAGATGTGGAGATCGGGGGACAGGGTAGGTTCAATATGGAGGGTCAGAGTAGAATGAGATTGAATACTGATGGATACGGAACTAGGGGAATGTATTAGGGAGAAGGATATAAGTGTGTCAGAGTCTTGTTTATGAATTGGTGGAGGTTCACTTGGATATGACGATGAGGCACATATGGTAGGATATTCGTTTGAGTGCAGTGGGGTGCGTTATAGAGTTATTTGGTGAGGTACGGGCTTGAAGAGAGGAACAGAGGAGGTATATAGATTGAGAGGCAGACGTTAGGACTACTAGATGACGAATGACATTAGGATGAGTCTTACAATATCAGTGGGGCATACAAGATGACATATAGAGACGTTGTTTACTATGAGAGATAAGTGGAAGAAGTACTGTTTAGTGCACTCTATAGAGGATATAGGTTTCTGAGTGAAGGTTTAAGTAGTAGGTAACACGGGAATTAGTATACTAGTGAGAATGTTAAGATTCTAGAGAGGATTTTTTAGATGTCTTTTGTGAGGAAGACTGTTACCAGGAGGGTCTACGTGAGAGGGATGTCTGAAGTACATAGATTAGGAAGTCTCGGAGTGAGGAGTTCACACAGATTTCAGGAGACACTTAGGATAGTGAGGGTGGGGGGTGACATCATATCGGTGTGTAGGGACACGGGAGATATTGTATCACATAGGGAGAGACATACTAACTGTGAGAACGGGTAGAGAGGTGAGGAGGATCAATTAGGATGGGGTGCGGTGACAGAGACAAGAATTTTAAAAGGATAGTTGCTGTAGGGGAAGTTAGGACTTATTATCAGGGGATGAGTAGGATGCAGAATGTGGAAACATTGGATTATGGACAGGGACAGTTTGGTAGGAGGAAGTTTGGATCAGGACTAGATGAAGAGACGGGCGGGTGAAGGACATCAGAACGGCATCATGAGTTAGGTAGGATACGAGGGTTGACATCATTGAGGCGTGTAGTGCTCTATCGTAGAGGAGGTGGAAGATAGGACAAATACAGGTTAGATAATGGGGCGGGGGTGGAGGGTAGGAGACATGGGCAACATGACATGGCTAGAGACGTGGAAACAATAGATGGAACATGAGGAGGGGAAGGACTGTAGAACATAGGGGAGGATATCAGGGAGGGGAAATGAGTGATGACATAGTATAGAGGGCTTAGCGAGTGTGTGTCATGACGGTGGGAGGGTCATAGATTGATATGATACTGGCACGGGTGGGAGTTTCCTATTTTTGTTAGTTGAGGATGGCGCAGGGCGAGAGAGAGATATAAGGAGTGGCAGTAGTATGCGATAGGGAAGCGAATATTGAAGAGACACACTAGAGCATTAAGGAGGAGGGAGGAGTAGTTGGGACTGCTGATCAGGACATGGAGTGAGGGAGACTGCTGAGGAGTGTGACAGTAGTGATGATTGTAGTAGGGGATATGTGAGAGAGATGGGACAGTGTCTAGGGAAGAGCAGCAGATAGTATGTGTCCTGTGTGGCAGTCTAAGTGTAGATTCATAGGAGTTCTGATGGATCATGGGGTGGGTACGAGATGATCAAGTGGAGAGTCAGGTCTAAGTGAACAGGTGATTAGGTCATGGATGACATATAGATGGAGACACAAGGGGTGCGTGAGAGAGTGGTAGAAGTACAGGAGGACATCACTTGAGAGGAGAGAGGTCGTTCTGTGAGAAGCGGAAGAGGGAGTGATATAGTGGGTGGAAGGTTGGTCTTGGTGTAGGGGTAGAGAAAGAACAGAGAGCGATGGTCACTTATGAGGTGATGGTGGAAGGTAATCTCTGTGCGGGAGCAGGACATAGTGAGTGACTTTGAGGTAGGCATATGGCAGGTGAGGCGGGTTCAGTAGTGACTTAGGTGCAGGTTGTGGAAGTGGTTTGGAATACAGGGGGCATGGTGATCAGTACTAGGTAAGTGTGTACAGAGGGTGAGTGTTAGATTAGAGAGAGAGGTAAGGGAGAGGATGAGGAGGAGGAGGTGTACTATGGCAGTATAGTTGAGTGACTAAGTTAGATAGTGCAATAGGGGGTGAGAGAGTCTGTGTTGCGATAGGAACATATGCGGCAGAGATAGAGTGAGTATGACGGTATAGTGCAAAGTTGACGTGGGTGAGAGCGGGAGGAGTGGGGTATAGGAGCAGTGTGGGCGACTAGTTATATAAGTATTGGGGCAGGTGGGATAGATCAGTGAGAGTTGAGATGGCATGGTTGTGAGGTGAGAGAGCGAGAGCGAGCGGAGAGAGAGAGCGAGAGAGTGTTGCGTTTTAGGCGAGTGCGAGAGGAGTGAGTGAGGGAGTGCGTGGAGTGCACTGAATCACTTTGGAACGGGACATGTTCGAGAGTGATGGGGGTAGGACGAAGACAGGGGATAGGGGGGGGGGGAGTGCGGACATGGTTGAGGAGTGATGTGGAGTTCTAGTAGATCACGAGGTGAAGGGGAGTTGTAGGTGATAGCGTGAACGTGCGTGATGAGTAGGAGTTGAGAGGATGGACGGAAGTGGATGCAGATGCACACGAGCGTGCTGACAGAGCGGGTGAGAGGAGAGCACTGGGTGACTTGACAGAGAAGGGTTGAATGGAGTATAGCGTATGTGCGAGGGGGAGACGGGAAGCGTACACAATGGCGGTATGTCACTTTAAGTGGCGTTGTACAAAACGGAGTATATCTATAGTGAAGATACAGGTGGCGTGTGGTGCGGGTTGGGCATCAGGAGCGGTACGGGGTGAGGGAGATGGAATATCTGACTATTAGTTAGAGGTGATATAAGGAACAGGAGGAGGGGGGCGGTATAGACAGCGCTGGTTAGTTCAGGATAGATATCACTTTGGAGGTACACGATGAGTATTGTATAGTGATGGCTTCTGGGGACGGGACTGTATACTGGATTCATTAGGATGTAGGATACTATTCGAACAGAGGGAAGTAGGAACTAGGTAATTGGGGTCATTGGAGTGCCAACAGGGGGTTGTCTAGGTTTGTAGGTAGGAGTAGAGAGTAGGAGGGAACACTCTCTTCTTAGAGATGATATGGGGAGTTGAAGAATGGGGGGACTCATGAGTAAGTCGGGGAAGGACATATCTGCAGAGTATATTTGGTATTTGAGTTGTTGGTATGTGGGTGGTGTGTTGGTATATTAGTTGGGGAGGTTTAGATTTAAGGGAGGGGGAAAAGGAGTTGATTATTTGGGAGAGTTAATTAGGATGAGAAGAATAATTGGTATTTAGGGGAAGGTGAGGTGTGGGGGGAGGGGTTTGGGGTTTATGGGTGGTATGGAGATAGGGAGATGGATAGAGGGATTTTGGGAGGTGTGTTGGGTAGAGGAGAAGTTGGGGGGTGAGGGTGTTATGGGGGGGAGGTATGTGGTAATATATGGGGAGGTGTGTAGTGTGTTGGAGTGACATAGGTGAGAGACAAGATAGAGTCCTCTGCGTGTGGGGTCACTGAATACTGAGTGAGACATGATAGTGGTGAGTGCAACACAAGTTATATTGTTTGATGGCGTGGTCAAGGGAGAGACGTGAGGGGGGAGGTCGAGTGAGGGGACAGAAGTAGAATTTATGTTATATTGAGGGAGTTCTTGGGCACTTGGGGTGAATGGCAAGGATTCGAGTGTGATGGATGATATTGTGAAAGCGGTGACATCTAAAAGTCAGTGTCTGAGGGGTCGGACCTAGCGATGAGACAGGGATCTGTGCGACTCAGTTCTTACAGGTAGCATGACAGGTAGAGGGACAGTGCTAGTCTAGTGTCTTGTATAGAGAGGAGATAGTTTTGTAGGGAACTAGTAAGGTGTAACTACTGAGAGAAGGAGACTGCTTGAGGGGAGAGGGAATGGGTAGATCGAGATGAATAAGAATGAAAGTAGGTCAAAGTTGTACAGGAGAGTCAGCTGATGAGGATAGGATCACAGTAGAGAGTTGTAGGGTTAGTCGTAGATTGATTGAGTCATAGGGATACTGACTCTACAGTGGAATAGTAAACTGGAAGAGAACACACTTAGAGTGAAGACATGAACCAAGATGGATACAGGATGACAGAATTAGAGAAGATATTGTCAGTAGCAATCACAAAGAATAGTGGAACAATGATTGTACTAATCAGATATTAAGAGAACATTAGGGAAGATTGTGTATATTTCTAAGACAGTTAGTAACAGAGATAGAGGGGTGAGAGTTCTGTTAGAGTATACTGCTAGAAAAGAACAAGCGGGAGTAGACATGATGTGATAGATGATGAGACGGAACACTGTATCTGAGATGATGGAGCAGAATAGATGGACGGTGTACAGCTACGCGACCGAGTCGGTGTGCGTGAGGGGAGGTAGAGGTCATGTCAAGGGATGATGATGAGGAGTAGACAATAGTTAGGGAGGAGCGATATTAGTATGCAGGAGTGGAGTGAGATGCACTGATAAACAGGTCTGCTGAGAGAAGGTAGGTGTGAAGAAGATGATATGGGAACAGACAGTCACAGATGAGTCAGAGGTATGAGGGATGACAGTGGACTGTAAGTGTGTTACGTAGGAGATCTGTAGATGGAAGCGGTGCATGAGATGCAGAGACAGGAGCGATAGATAGAGTGATAATAATAGGAAGAATAGAGTTCTCAGAGAAAGACAAGTGTTGGAAGTGACAGAGACAATTAGAAGAGTGGGCACAGCGAGAGTCACGGTGAAGAGGGGAAAGGAGACAGAATGGAGGTGGATGGAAGACAGGAGCGAGAGAGAAGAATAGAAGTTAGGGGATTAGGAGGAGTAGGAGGAGTAGAGTAGAGGAGTAGGAGTAGGAGGAGGAGTAGGAGGAGTAGGAGTAGGAGTAGAGTTAGGAGGAAGGAAGTAGGAGGAGTTATGAGTAGGAGGAGGAGTGGGGGGGGAGGATTATGAGGAGGAGTAGGGAGGAGGAGTAGGAGGAGGAGGAGGAGGAGTAGGAGGAGTAGGATAGGAGTAGGAGGAGGAGAGTAGGAGGGAGGGATAGGGGGAGTAGGAGGAAGACGGAGGCAATCAAGACTGGACAAACAACACAAAAGACGTGGAGTTAGGAGGGAGACAGATTAAAAGGGGGGGTGGAGGGGGGAGTTATGGGAGTAGGGGAGGGGTGGGGATGGGGGAAGGTATAGTTGTAGTAAGGGACAAATAGACATGATTAGTGAGAATCAAAACAGAGGAGAGGTGCAGAGAGAGAACAAGTGAACACATATACAGGAATGAGTGTTAGGAGCAGGGAGGTAGGCAGTTCTGGAGGGGCGGGAAACTAGAGGAGGGGGAGACTATGACAAGAGATGAGAGCAAGATAAGGGAGTGGGTATCTATAAGGAGTAAGTGGACAGAACATGTCTATGGGTCTGGTATTGGGGAGTAGTGCGGTTTCTACAGTGGAAAGATATATGACAATAGAGTAACTGTGGAGAGAGTTGATACGAAGATATATGAGTAGAGTAATAGGACAACAGAGACAATAGATTAGAAGGGCACACAGGACAGATACAACATGTAAGAATTTATAGACAGAGAAGCTGGATAGGAATTGACAGGAACATTTCACGATATAGGAGGGACTTACTATTAGTGAATGAACAGGTAAAAGAGAAGAGCTATAACTGACACAACAGTGTTGATGAGAATGAATGTAGTCTACAAGAGAGACAATGACACAGGGAGAGATATGTGAGACGATGATTAGGTGAGAATAGTAGGAAGACTCATCAGAACGGTTAGACTGGAGTAGAATTATGGATTTAAAAGAATAATAAGTATCAACATGAGGAAAGAGAATATAAGTGTGAAGAGGGAGATAGATATTCTCATTAGATATTACAGGGGACATCAATACAAAGAGTGAGTATCTCATGGGAGAGATGATATGTATTAGTCTAAGATGAAGATTTGAACGGATAGAAGGAGAAGTACACAAAAGGAATTAGAAATACGTTGTGATAACAGGAGAGATACGAAGAATGACAGAGAAGGAGAGATCAAGAACAGATCTATGAATAGATATCTAAATGATAGGAGAGGACGTGATGAAATTATATCAGTATAGTGGGAGATTACAGTATGGCTAGAAAGCGTGCATTAGATGGATGGTGCAGAGATGTAGGAATAAGGATGACAGGACTGGGAGATGTGATTAGAGTGATCAGAGAGGGGCAAGAAGAGGACTGGATAACAAGGTTCATTAGGCAGAGGGACACTCAAGAGGAGATGGGATAGTGGTATATCAAGTAGAGTATTCTGTGTTGGGTGGTGTCTTGCTAGGAGTTGTAGTGGACTCAGGTGGGTTGGTAGGCTTGTTGGTGAGGCGATGGTGTAGATGAGTATTACACAGTTTCAGTGGGAGGGAGGTGACGCGAGGTGTGAATGAACAGAGGATGAAAGTTATTCAGACAGTCTTATCAGATATGAGGTAGAGGGTAGAGCGTGGAGTATATATATATTTATGGTGTTCACTCTTCGTGAGTGATAGTTGGATTTCAGACAATGTGAGTAATATAGGACACATGAGATGGGTGGTGGGTGGTGTTGAGTTGCGAGGTTGTGATGCATGCAGAGGGCAGATAGAGTACGTGTGGCTAGATGGCTGGAGACCGGTAGGAGTGGATGGACAGTATGAGGTGTGGAGATAGAGGGGAGAGAGGGGTAGAAGTGTCATGTATGTTGCAGAGGGATTGGGGATATAGTGTGTTTGAAAGAACACAGGTAATCAATCACAGCGAGGGGATCTATTCTCACTTGCTATTATTAGGGTCTATATCTATCTATTTTTTTAATTTATTCTATATAGTGATAGGTGGAGGAATATATATATATCTATAGGTGGTCTATATGGGATGTGCGGACACACAGAGTGATGGAGGAAGGGATGTCTACTGTTGACAAACAAGGTGGCAGGTTAAGCGAGTAGTGTTATTTGGGGTGACACTGTGGCGATTTTGTACTATGACGTAGTTATTACACAGTACAGATATGGTATAGTATAGGACGTAGATGGGGAAACAGTGATTACGGAAGCAGTACGAACTGAGATGTGAGGTATTAACGGGGTGTGAGTGTGTGATGAGATGTAGTGGATGGTCTATGTGTATGCGGACTGGTGGTCATGGGGAGAGAGTGTAGATACAAAACGGGGAGTGGGTGGGGTGTTATGGGGATGGGATGGACGTCTTGTCAGGAGGGGGAGAGGTGTAGCGTATAGTGGTGGAGGTGAATCTAGGTTGAGTCTCAAGACGCACAGGTTGAAGAGGTATAGACACGAGTATGGGGTACAGGAGGATGTCACTTGTTGGACGAGACAAAGGAGAGGATAATATACACAGATCAGATTTGTGGAACCGGCACACTTAACTACAGTGATGATAGATTTTCTATGCGAGAATCTACTGATTGTAAAAGGGAAGGATGCGAGGGGTATGGAGACTATTACAGAGGGACGGTGTAAAACATAGTAGATGTAGTAGACAGTGAGGTGACAGGTGGAGTGAGACAGGTAGCGACAGTTGGGAACGAGAGCAGATGGGTGACCGGAGGAGAGAGAGTGATATATGACAGTGACGAATCAGTCACAGACTGAGAGAGCTCAACTAGAGAGGACAGAGACACATGAAGACAATTTGAGTAAGCTAGGGAATGAGATGTAAGTACAGACTGTAGAGATGGATTGAATTATAAGGTGGATGGTGTGGTACTGTCAACAGAGAGAGATGGTGTACTATCGACATGAGGACAGGTGGTACAGCTAGAGACATATAGGTGTGGGACTAGGGACGTGTAAGGGCACACAGGAAGAGATAGAGAGAGAGATGAGGGAAGGAGGACAGCACGTGGATCTATGACATAGGTTAGCACAGACACAGACACTGAGGCAGCGTAGAGTGAGGGGGTGACTTCAGACAGGATAGGATGGGGATCAGCACAAGTTGGTGTATGGACTTTGGATGCAGAAGGGGAGTTTATAGAGATGAGATCAATCAGTCTAGATATGTGTGACAGTACGGGAGGGAACATGGTAAGAGGATACTTAGTGTGAGAAGACTAGGACACAATCAGGGATAGACAAGACTGGATTAACAGTCGATGACACACAGACAGTTATGTGACGATACGGACAGTGGAGGTGTCAAACGACACACTAGGGGTGACATATAAGTGCAGGAAGGATATGAGAGACATGACGGTTGCGACAAGGAGGGAGGATGGACTGTACGACCTCGGAGTCTTGGATTTTGCAAATTCAAGAACTCGGAAGAGGGCCGGGACCAGGGAGGCATCACAGCTCAGAGCAGGTTTAACAGAAACCGCCAGAAGTACAGCCAGAGCCCCCATGAGCCCTCACAACGTTGTGACTAACTTCGGAGGCCCGTTTACACAGGCCACTGAAGAAATGACAGACATGGAAGGTGAGAGAGATGAGGCTGACGTTGAAGATGACTCAATGGACCCCGAGGAGGGATCATTGAGCGTAAGAAATGAGGCCGTAAATCACTCTCACCTCGGCATATTGAGAAGACCAACAATGAGAGTGGAAAAGAGGAAAGAACCTGTTTATTCAATTGAACAGGCTTCCATGAGGATTGCGAGAGATGTGAATTACGGATGTCTGAAGACAAAAGATGGAAGAAAGTGTTACGTGCCAGAAGTGGGGCAAACTCAATATGTTGTGTGCCCCCACTGACTGGACGAGAAATCTGGAAGAAATTCTACATGTAGAAGTTTCAGCCCCCAAACGGGAGTGGATCAACTATCTGATAATGCCGAGTTATCAGACATTGAGAAATAATAATCTGCTCACAAATAAATTTCGTAATTCATTTCTCACTATTACACATGATGCGGCGATAAGGCGCTTGAAAAAAGCGGCTTTTCTGTCAGCACAGAGAGCAGAGCAGCAGGGGAGTGAACTCTCAGATCAGGAAACCCCCCTCCTTCTCGACAGCGCAGAACAGGAAGTAACTCGAGCTGAGCGCTGGAGTGACGGTGCTCGTGCACAGGAGAGAAAGAGGAAAGAGCCACTGGCACTGAGGCCTGCTGTGCAAAAAGGTCAAAGGTCACCTGGGCCTGCTGCAGCAGGGAGGAGAGCCTCTGCAGAATACAGCACGATAATAGAAGACTGTTCTGTTCCTGCTAGCTGGGCAGGATTACAGATATTGAAAGCCTTGATCCCAGATAGGCCTGCAGAACAACCAATACAGGACTATCTGAAGCAGAAATGGCGTATAGTGAATAACTCAACAAAAGATCCTGGTGCTAAAAGACTCTGGTTGACATATGTAACAGGAATCTGGAAGACTCCAGAACTGTCACCAGAGACGCACTACAAGAATGCAATCTGTAATGAAATGGACGATGAGGATGGACATGTTGCCTCCGCAAGGAAAGACCTTGAAGCAGGGGCCACGCTCACAGACGTGTGGCAAATAATCGGACCTTTTATCTCTAATGAGAGATGGGTACGTGTCCTGCAGAAAGTGGTAAAGAACATGAGACATGAAACGGAGTTCATTGCATTACACCCAACAGAGACAACGATGGAGGAAATCAAAAGTACAATCGGGAGGTGGGACCGGATCAGAAGCCACGAAAACGAAAGGGGTGGCGGTGGAAGTGCTCGTACTCACAAAAATTATAAGGGCCGGGCAAGTGGGAGTGACCAGCGTCAGGGAGGTAATAAGGAGCACCAGGACGGGGGTCAACGAGAGAAGAAATACCCGGACAAGAGACGAAAGGGGTATCTGCCTCCTGAGGAGTACAACAAGCTGACAGTGGAAGAGAAGATTGCTCTCCGGGCTAAACGTGAGGCGGCAGCCGAGGGAGGACAAGAGAAGAAAGGAGAATAATGGCACGAGTCACGCTCCATAATGTTTACCGGGTGGGAGACAAGTTCTTCACTGATATCGAAGGAACACCCTACCTGGTAGACACCGGAGCAGAAGTGTCCATGACTCGCAGACACTTGGATACTAAAGGATTTGTGAAAATACAGTTAGCAGATTCCTCAATCGCATTGACACCATATGGAATCTGGAAAGGAATCGTCTGGATTCTGGGAGCATATAATTTAATCACCATCAAGGATCTGGAGCAACTAAATGGAAGTAAGGAAGATCGGAACAAGAAAAGAAAGAAGGTTAACAAGAGATTGAAGATACTACAGACAAGACTAACAAAACTCCCCGTGGGAATGGATGCTGCACAGGATATGTCCTGGTACAAACCTGTGAACATTCAAGAAGTCACCGAGGAGAAAATAACGAAGAGTAACCTGTCTCCCGCTGGAAAACAACGCTTAAGGGAGATACTATCAAAAGCAGACATAGCCCGGTTCAAAAACGACTGTGGTGACCTGGGGGATAAATATGTGTACACCATTGAAGGAGGGGTGCACCCCCCCGTGCGCCAGTACCCGCTGAACCCAGCCGCAATAGAAGAAATGAGCACGATAGTAAAAGAGTTGGTGGCATTGAAAGTGATCAGGGAAGAAGCAAACCCTATCACAAATAGCCCGATACAGGCTGTGAAGAAACCTGAAGCAGCAGGGGGAGGGTGGAGGCCCGTGGTGAACTTTAAAGCATTGAATCGGAGAACGATAGCAGATAGAGCCAGTCTGATTAATCCTCAGGCAACGTTGAAGACTTTGAAACTGAGGAAGTGTAAGTCTTGTATTGATCTGGCGAATGGTTATTTCTCTGTGAGATTGGCAAAAGCATCACAGGCAAAGACGGCCTTCACTCACAAAGGAAAAAGTTATGTATGGCTGAAAATGGCACAGGGTCTGAAGACAGCCCCGGCCTTCTTCAGCAGAACAATCATGGAGATTCTATCGGGCATGGACGCGGCTGTCTACATTGACGACGTTATGATCTGTGATGACACAGAGGAACAGCATCTACAACATCTGGAAGCTGTGATTGACAAATTGACGGCAGCAGGGTTAAAACTGAATCTGAAGAAATGTCAACTCGGGCAATTCAATGTGAATTATCTTGGATTTGAGGTGGCTTCAGATTTGGGCCTATCAGACTGTTTTCGTGAGAAAGTGGACAATATAAGGCCTCCCAGAACAATGAATCAACTGCAGAAAATACTGGGATTGCTGAATTATGTGAGAGATCATGTGCCTGGTTATCAGAAGCACGCTAAACCACTTTATGACAAACTGAAGAAACAGCAGAAGCCAGCAGCGTGGCAGTGGACCGAAATAGATCAGAGGAAGTTGACCCTGCTACAGGATGCGGTGAGAAATGCTGTGAGACTGGAGCCACGCAGCACCACAGAGAAACTCTTGGTGCAGGTTTTCTGTGAAGAAGATGATGCAATGGTGAAAGTCTGGAATGATAATGGAGGGCTGGTGTCCCTCTGGAGCTACACATTGTCACCAGTAGAGCACAAATACCCACCAGAAGAGAGAGAACTCGCGGTGCTTGCTCGTTACTGGGCAGGACTGAAGGATCTTGCACAGGGACAGGTGATAAAAGTGATAACACAAAGTCAAGTGCATAGATTCTTAAGAAAAGCCACAGTGGAGAGCACACGCGCGACCAACGCAAGATGGGGCCGATGGGAAGACATGCTGTTAGATCCCGACCTGGAGATTGGGCCAGAGGAGCCGCTAAAAAAGCCCAGGCAAGAGAAGGAGGCCCCACAGCTAGTATATGAATGGATATTATACACCGATGGGTCCAAAAAAGGACCAGACCAGACGGCGTTTGGGGGTACATCCTGAAAAATAAAGGAGAAGAAAAATTTCGACAGCGTGGGCGCGTTCCAGGAAGCGCACAGGCTGGAGAAGTGACAGCAGTCTTGGAAGGACTGCTGGAGTGTGAACGGAGAAAAATTAAACAGGTATTGATAGTAACAGACAGTTACTATTGTGCCCAAGCATTAAGAGATGATTTAGCAATATGGTGTGAAAATGGCTACGAAACCGCAAAAGGAAAAGAGATTGTCCACATGGAGATGTGGAAGAAGATTGCGGAGCTCTTGATGTTTATACAAGTGAATGTGTATCATCAGAAAGCTCACGCAAAAGAAGGAGAGCACTGGGCAGAGAATAAAGAGGTGGATAACTTTGTCCAGTTGCGGAAAATTGTATTAGTTGGTGCTGAGAAGTGGGAACGAACAGAGAAAGGAAGAATCGTTCCCAGTGAGTGCATAATGGAGACCGTGATGGCTGTCCATGAAGAAATTGGCCATGCGGGGATTAAACCCACTCGCAGGGAATTGGCGAAGCTGGATCTTTGGATCAGAGAGAAGGAAATAAGGAAAGTGCTGAGAGAGTGCACTGTTTGTGGTCAGTTCAACGCTGGAAGAAGAGTAAAGAGGTCAGATGACCTCACAATTAAAAGCACCGTGCCATGGGGCTCAATCTGCATGGACGTGGCAGGGCCAATGGGAATCTCAGGGAAACAGGGAGAACGCTATCTGATTGTGCTGGTGGACTCTATGTCTGGGTACATGGTAGCAAAAGCAGTGAGGAATGCAACAGGAAGTGCTGTAGTAACCATGCTGGAGCAGACATGCTGTGCTCTGGGAAAACCGAGAGAGCTTCGGACGGACAACGGAACACACTTCAAAAATAAGAAGATGGATGCATGGTGCCAGCAGAACGGAGTTTTTCACGTTTATGCTCCTGTGTACACACCACAGGCAAACGGAATAGCAGAGAGAACTATTGGCTTGGTGAAAACATGGATAGCAAAGAATGCAAATAGCAAAGAGTGGAGCACGAAGATGTTGGAGCTGTCCAGGGTCCTGAATGACAGATTCAGGGCAACGAGGAAGTCACCAGCTGAAGAACTGAATAAACGCCCCTTCACGTCATTGGAGATAGGGCGGGGACCTGAACAAAAGCATGATACTCAGGGAGAACACCGACCACTGACAGTCGGTCAGCAGGTGTGGATCAAAGCACAAAATCCTTCAACTGGATTGGCGGTTAAGCCAAAATACGACCGCAAGGACACGGTTGTGGAGATTTTGGATCACAATACAGTAAGGCTGAAGAAAGCTGGGATCCAAGGAGTCGCGCAGCTGAAGCCAATTTCACAGCTGAATAATTAGGAGACGAGTATGGCGACAAAACCTCAAGACCTTCCACACTTCATTCACGTCGCCATGATTAAAGGTGTGGTTGTTATCAGACGTACAAGGATAGGGCTTCTGTCAGGAAGAGCCCTGGGGAGTTTGAGGAGAGCAAAGGAGGGGGTCGTTTCCGAAGAGAAGGAGAAATTACAGTGGGGGAGTGTGAACAACTCCTGCGCCATATGCTGGACACAGAGTGGATTGGAAATTCTGTGGGAAGGTCCGGGCGCGAGCAGACCTAGGACCCCAGGTCGATGCAGAGCTGAGTTTAGGAAGATGGGTCTTAAACCAGTAAAAGCTTTGGATGCATTTATTTGTGCAGATTGTCGCATCACTACTGCACCAAGGTTAGTAGTGATGTCTCAACGTTATTCTGGAGCATATGGCAGTGACATGTCAAGCTG
Source organism: Knipowitschia caucasica (assembly GCA_964034765.1). Taxonomy (NCBI): domain Eukaryota; kingdom Metazoa; phylum Chordata; class Actinopteri; order Gobiiformes; family Gobiidae; genus Knipowitschia; species Knipowitschia caucasica. Next base: position 5,848,964 of record OZ035844.1, on the reverse strand, counting down.
CCTCTGTACATGGGATGGAGTACAGCTGGGCATGTGTGCATGGTGTGAGTCATGCAGGGCTCGTGGAGCCCTCGTGGAAATCATAGTAGTGGAGGGATGGCAAGTGCGCAGATTTCTGGACGCCATCCATTATCGGACCCCGAGGCTGGAAGAGGCCTGGGGAGGAGGCGAGGGGATCGGCAGACGAAGAAGAGGATGGGATTACGACAGCACAGTACCACCGGAGCCCCATGTTTCACAGTGGGAGGAAATTCTGAGGAGCTGCTGGCCTGACACGGTCAGAACAGGCCCCAGACCAAATGCTGTGGTACCCTCTTTCCCTGTTTTTAAGGCATGTGGAATAAACTACATGAAGGAGTTTGACCACATGAATTTGTCAGAGGGGAGAATATGTACATGGAGAGAGATTTTGGATGAAGTCTTCACATGTGGAGATGGAGTGCAGGAGCTGGGCCCGGTGCCAAGTGAGAGAGGTATACGAAGTACTGCTCTCTATTCGAACATGACAAGTTTGGATGCATGGGGTTCGTCCACCACTGTCTCAGTTGGACGACACAAGGATTACCTGGTCTCCACTGTGGAGGGTCAGGTAAGCGATGCCAGAGCAATACGGGTGATGGTGAAGTCTGTGATTCACCCACAGGGAGGTGTGGTTTCAGTGGGAGCAGGCATCTCTGTTTTAACAGATGCATGGTGTGCTGGAACAGAAACTACTACCAAAATAGTGGGACGAAAGTCATGGATGCAGAGGCTCCGCTCTTTGGGAGCGAGGCTTTGGCCAGGACGGGACGAAGCCACACCTGCTCAAGAGAGGAAGTAATTTCTGGACAGGACCAGGAATTACAGGAGGAGGTGAGAGGTGCAGAGCTGTCATCGAAAGAAGGTAGAAGATACGCCCCAATTCTAGGGGAGGGGGAGGAGATGAGATAGTATAAAAGAGGATCCTCTCCCTGGACTGGGGAGAGTTGACAGCTGAGTGATGGAGCAAGAGAAAAGAAAAGCTACATTGAAGCGAGGAAAAAGAAGAGCTGCAGTGAAGATATTATTTTTCCTGCTTATTGGGGTTTTTTCGTCGGACTGGTGAAATGTCTCTTGAATGGGAGAGCCCCCACCGTGGTGTTTGCCACCACAAGAACTGTACAGATGTCCTGTGCAGAAGTGAGGGAAGAGACATTGAATTTTAACTTTTCAGCTGAAGATTGGACCATATTAACTGGGAAACATGGCTCAAAAGAAGAAGCCATGAGGGCAATTCAGGCCACAGTCCTCCGGCAGAACTGGAATGACGCAAGAGGAACAATAACAGACTTCACTGTGCATGAGCATGGGGTCATAATCTCGGGCCTAGTAGCAGGAGAAGTTGCAACCCGAGAGGCACGTGTGAACTATGTCATAATAGAAGGAGAGGAACCAAGATATTACTACACACAAGCGTGTGTGACGGAGAGAAACTTCACTTTCTGGCGTGAGGAAATTGTGACTCAGGCCCCAGAATTGAACGTGACTCTCTGTGAGGAGGAAATGTTCAAAACAGACCTATTTTGGGGTTATCTGAATTTGACATGTACAGAAGAAGCACTGCCCACTCCGATTCCAGAACAGGTTCCTACAGGAGGAATCGATGAAGAAGAGACTCCAGGACCTGTAGGAGATGTGCACTCTGATGTGACAGAATGCATACATGAAAAGGTCCTGAAACTGGACCCCTGTCTATGGAACTTGGGAGAGGTGAGGTGCGAGAAAGAGAATTTTTTGGTGCTTTGTAAAGCCCAAGAAGAGCCCGAATCCTACGGCAATCAGCCCAGGGGATCGGGAAAAATTGAAATTGATGAATGGCTCAATAGCACACTCCCCTGGATATGGAAGACAAATGTGAACCATTTCAGAAGGGGCCATTTGGATGTGAGCCGGAGGGGAGAAGGGAAATCGATGGTGGCAAGAGGCCCCATTTCGAGTGAAATGTACGTGCAGAAACTCCCAACACCAGACGATCTGGAGACAATCCCAGAGAAAGATTTTTCCAGGATTGATCGGTGTGCAGTTGAAGCAATGTATAAGGAGCTGCATGGAAGAGAATACAGCCAGGGAGAACCCCAGTCCTATGTGTGGGCTTCCCCGCGGTGCGATATCGTGCAGGTGGGGGTGTGGGAGAGTGGATTCTGGAAATATAACTGTTCCAGAGTAAAATCTCTGAGTACTATGAAGGCTGTTTTGGAACAATGGCCGCTAGTATTTGGGAAATTACAAAAATCACGTCCCTGGTGGGGGCTTCAGAAGGAGGAAATGGAAAGCTGGGTCCTCCCGTGTCTAGGGATGACACAGAATTATTGGGTAAAATATCAGTACGTGGCATCTGTCTATTCAGCGGCAGATGGTATTGCAGAATGGTATCTCTGGACAGGCTTGCGGCCAGTCGTGGTTTTAACCCCACGACCGTGGAAGATGAATTGTGAAAGCATGAAGATGTGCACGGTCGAGCTGGCAAGACGACCGTGTATGGAGATACCAGGATGGGGAGAAAGCTGCGCTGCCTGGTACAGGACTGACTTCAAATTGTACCGTCAAGGGACAGTGTGGGTTAAGACCGACACAAAGAAGCACCCCACTGGCAGCGGGGGACAATAGTTTGGAAAGAAGGATGTAATAGTAATCTCCTCGGGACATTGCCTGCAGGAGACGAGCGGGAGGGGGCGGTGGTTCCCCCCGTGAATCCAGGTGAACTGACTCGAATGGAGGGACACGCCTGGAGAAGAAGCTTGTGTGAAGGACAGGAAGATCAAGATGATTTCGACTGGGTTGGGGACACGCATTTCTTCAGTAATGATACATGCAACCAACCAGACCTGAAATGGTTAAAATGTGGAGACCACAATTGCTCCGTGATAGAATTGTATTTGGAAACACTTCTGGAAGCAGGAGAGGCAGTGCCATCTGTGATTCTGGACACAATAACGACAGAGGCTGGCGTAGCACTTCAAGCTGCGGAAACTGCCTGTGAGGCGTTGCTGTGGGGGGCTGGCGCAATTTTGGCACTGGTTGTTGTGCTGGGATTATTGCAATTTGCGGTCAAACGGTTGAAAAGAGGAAGGAGTAGGAGAGGCAAAGGTTTGGAGAGGGCGGTGACGTTAACGGATTTAAGATTCGGTTAACACACGCCGAAGAAAGACTCTGACTAAAGACGTCGACGCAGTAAGATCAAAAATGGAAACGACAGCAGAACAAGAAATGACCAATATTACTCCAACTGCGGACCCTGGCATCATCGAGCCAGGGGTCGAGTATTGGGTCGAATGGATGTCCATCGAAAGTCTGTGGATCTTGTATTCAATTACAGGGTTCTGGGGACGGAACCAGGGCTGGAGAACGGTGGCCATTTTTAACGGCCTCGTTCATGTGGCGATGGAAAACGTGATCAGGAGGAAAGAGATATATAACACCTCCTTTTTCGTGGTTTTCCTTCTTGGAAGAGTTAAAATTGATACGTCTCGCCACGGGTTGACCAGAGGAGCTCTTTTGCTCCTGTGGTTAGCGTTGGATGCTGCATCACTGTGGATTGGCCCTGTATTTTGGGCAACCAAAGCCTTGGAGGGCTTTACAGTGTGCTTGATTTTACTGTGGCTGTATACCCAAGTGACACAGCTGCGAGGAACCAATGCGCCATATTGGGTGGTGAAGCTGCTGAGGCTCGTGGTTTGGGGCCTCGCGTGGGGAGTCTTGTCCGCCCTGTTCCTGACTGGATTTACCACAGACCTACCGATGGTTTGCCTGTTTCTGCTGTACGGATACTTGTTTCCGATTCCAGAACTGAAGGATGGGCCTGATGTTCCTGGACGCAATCCGTCATTTAGAATTAGTCACATTTACGAGGAGGTCCCGTTGCCCCGAGTATAGGGCGGCTAGGACCGTACATGCTGCACGCTTTTGCTCATCATATAATCAAGATGGATATTTGTATGTTATTCTTTTACTATTTTTTGCAACAAGAAGAATCATGGCCTGTCAGAAGGAGAACAGAAAAGAAGGAAGTACCATGGGGACTCAAGAGCAGAGAAGTGGAGAAAGGAGGGGTGATTTTGTCTGTGTTGTGCAGCGGCGGAAGTGCTCACAATCTATATATACACATGAGGGATAGCCTCACAGGTCAAAAACAGCTGGAGAAGATGGCCTCAACAGCTTGTTGTGTGAGTTGTTTGGACAACATTGCTTTGGCGGGACACCTGTGGCAGGCCATGACGGGACTCATGTGTACCAAGTGTTTTTTGAATCTTCCGCAGTCTGTTGCGGTCTATGGATACATGGAAGGTCCTGGCAGGGAGCCAGGACTTCCAGCGGTGCCACCCATGCTGGCATATATTTTAGAGTCAGGATGGCGAGTGACTTGGTCAACTGCGGCGCTCACTGCGTGCATGCCAAGAACAACCATCGAAAGTTTTACACCCTGTTTTTCAAAGTTTTGGGTCGGGCCAGACGACGCCACCATACACTCTGTCCATGACAGTACGGATGGTAGGATGCTTTTGGCTACAAAAGCATACCCACCACTGCAACTCCAGGGACTGGAGTTGTTGACAGCTGTCGCTTCCGCTGTCGAACCGGAACCAGAATTGGGAGTGAAGGATCTGACCCAGCCTCAGCAGTCTGGGAAAGCAGAGCCTGCACAGAGGACTGTGCCGGCCAGGGAAAGCAGTGTCCCTGTTACGGGACCAGAGCCAACCCTTGTGAAACTTCAGAGCCAGGAGAAGCACCGCTTGGAGAGAGAGAAGGCGAGACACCGAGAGAGAGAGCTGAGAATGTGGGGGTCGAGCAAGCAGCACGCAGACCACAGACATCGAAAGAAACAGAACCCATGGCCACCAGCGAGCGGTCGTCCGCTGGTGAGACGAGAGCCACGCAAGGAAACAGAGGAAATACGGAAGAGGTCAGCTGAAGGCCAGAGGAAGGAGCAGCCTCTCGAGGGTCCCAGGGTTGAAGGTCAGGGAATGTTGGATTTCATTGATCTCTCCCCCCCTCACGGTTTTGACTTTTGAGAGAGTGATAGTCATGAGTTGATAGCTTAAACTTCTGCTAAAATTGCATAGGAGGGGGCTTGGTGTTTGTTTTGTCTGTCAGACCTCTGCTCTTATCACCCTCAAGAGTCACAGCCTTACAGAGAATGGGAAACTCTGAATAATATCCTAATACTCAAAGCTATACTATACACTTGAATTTAAACAAAAAAATATTAACAAGTTAAAGTTTAAAATAAATAAAACTACACTAACCACCTGGTGTATGTGGGGTCTCTTACCATTTAACAACTAATAACTATTAAAAACTTATCCAAACATATGGTAAATACTGTTTTATGTGAAACCCATATATGACACACACAACACAATCCTCATTTATCGACCATGTCCCCCTTACTTTTAATGTAAACATGTGTCTGTAAATACATATATGTGTGTGCTGCTGTATGTGTATGTCAAATACACAAAATGAACGAGTGGTATGTGTTCATATGTTCTTTGAGTAGGAAACAGACTTATAATATTCTTGGTTTTATTACGTGTACTGTAGCATCATCACAGTGTTAAAGACTTACCATTTCCATATTCTTGACCTAGAGAGTGTTCTAGATTTATTTACAGATGTGTAAATACAAGTATACATTTATTTACACTAGAGTACACAATACTTTACCTTGTACCTTTACCGAGCCAAATTATTTTACATTCAAAAGTATAGAGTTGTGCTACACTTACTATTCACCTGTCTTGTGTTGTAATGCAACACTGAAATGTCCCCACTGTGGGACGTCTGAAAATCTCTTAATCTTATCATTACTGACTGTTGCTAAAATGAAAACTGACTAAAACAAGTGCAGTCTAAAGTCACACAATGCTGCATTTACAAAAATACAGGAAAAAAAAAATAAAAAAAACTGGGGTCTCTCTTTGGCCTTCGTGCACCTATTGAAGGAAAAATATAAAAACCTTAGAATTTACAAAAATATGCATTTGCCAAGTCTACCACTACAACAACAAAAATACTTGGCTTTAAACATTTTTGGAGTCCTCATGAGGAAAATAGATAAACGATTTGGACCTATTTTGCTCCTGGTTTATTTTGTTTATTGCAAAGATGGCTTTGTTTACGCCTCTGAAATGTACGATTACTCCAGCCTCTGCCAGAGTTATTTAACATGCCTCATTTTCAGAGCAGTCGCTCTGACGTCTGGCACTGTCTCTCTGTGACGTAGAAGTCGAACTCTCCACGTCTCTATGTTTTGGCTGGAAATGTCTTTTCAGCTGTTTTATGCCAATCACACACTTTCACACTTCTGTTCCCAAAACTACAAGCCCCTCCCACTCTGCGGCTCTAGGCTCTAACAGAAACAATGTGTAATGTTGTGTGTGTGCTGTTTGTCATTATTGTCCTTATCTCTCTCATACCATTCTCTCTCTCTCTCTCAGACCAGTTACATTCACACCAAACTCTGTTTTCTACATCACAATCGAGCAATGCATATTTCCAAAGTTATGAAAACCTCAGGTCGTCTGACTAAAACATTACATTTACTAAATTGATTTGTGGGATTTGGTGACAATTTACATTCAAATACATTATAGACAGACAACTTCTGTCAGAGTACTATTATACTACAAGGGATTTTTACCATTTTATTTCTTATTTTTACACACAGACCACAGATTTAGTCTCGGCTGTGGAAAACAACTGGGCAATTTGAAAACACAGAAACTCTGGTTAACTCACAACCTTCAGATTATTCAGAACATTTCAATGGATTTATGAAAAATTCCTTTGTCATGTTTCGCCTCTAAAGAAAAGAATGTGTCCTTCACCCATTCGGGGACGTTATGTAATAAATAAAGTCCTTAATCAAGGAGTATGTGGCCCACGGAATTGATTAAAGTAACCTATCCCCCACTCTATTTTTCTCTTCTTTTTATTTTTTATTTTTTTTCTCTGACAATAGGGTTTGTCAAGCTACTCTAAACTTTAGAATAGTCTAAATTTGTGCATACGTCAATGATCACATCCATCCCCAAATGAGTGCTTGTGTTTGTGTTGTCCTGACTTCTGGACATGTGTAGATGTGTGTTTGAGTCATGTTTTGTTTACGATACCCGGACCATGGTCTGCCTCGTCCAGATCGTCCGTGGGACCCTCCCAGACCCTCGTCCTCCAGTCAGTCAGTCCCATATCGTTCATGCTGGTTCCTGTGGAACTGTCCGGAAACGTGGTGGGCCTGGGGCCATTTTGTCAGAACCAGTTGTTGCTTTGTCTCTGTCCACTCTTTGACTGCTGCTGTGGGCGGGGCTTCCCTTGTCAGTGGGAAAGTTTCTTGTGAACTGCCCTATCTCTTCACAGGGGTAGAAGCCTGTGGTCCTCTCTCTACACAGGGATAGAAGCCTGTGTTCCCATTCTCTGCAGGGATAGAAGCCTGTGGTCCTCTCTCTACACAGGGATAGAAGCCTGTGGTCCTCTCTCTACACAGGGATAGAAGCCTGTGTTCCCATTCTCTGCAGGGATAGAAGCCTGTGGTCCTCTCTCTACACAGGGATAGAAGCCTGTGGTCCTCTCTCTACACAGGGATAGAAGCCTGTGTTCCCATTCTCTGCAGGGATAGAAGCCTGTGGTCCTCTCTCTACACAGGGATAGAAGCCTGTGGTCCTCTCTCTACACAGGGATAGAAGCCTGTGGTCCTCTCTCTACACAGGGATAGAAGCCTGTGGTCCTCTCTCTACACAGGGATAGAAGCCTGTGGTCCTCTCTCTACACAGGGATAGAAGCCTGTGGTCCCATTCTCTGCAGGGATAGAAGCCTGTGGTCCCACCTGTATCAGGGCGGGTGATGGGCGGAGGGGGGGCAGAGTTCTTGGCATGTGTGAACTGGTTTAGGCACAGGGGGCCGGGGACAGAGTTCTTGGCTTTCATGACTGTTTGGGGCACCAGACTTGTCCATGTTGGGCTTTGTGGGTAACTGACGAGGGTTCTGGTTCAGGAAGGGGTTTGTCTTACCCTCCATATCATTGTCCTCCATCAGAGTCTGAGGTTTGGGGACGTTTAGTCACACGTCCAGGGTCTAGGTCGGGGTCCACACATCTGACCGGCTCAGAAGCATCCACGATCCCAGGGTTATCTATGTGAAAATAGAAAAAAAAAGATACGGCGGTAACTTGCCCTTTGATAGATTGCGTCTCTATGTTTTACCATGTCTTACCATAGAGCAGACAGAAGGATTCTTACCATAGAGCAGACAGAAGGATTCTTACCATAGAGCAGACAGAAGGATTCTTACCATAGAGCAGACAGAAGGAGTCTTACCATAGAGCAGACAGAAGGATTCTTACCATAGAGCAGACAGAAGGATTCTTACCATAGAGCAGACAGAAGGATTCTTACCATAGAGCAGACAGAAGGATTCTTACCATAGAGCAGACAGAAGGATTCTTACCATAGAGCAGGTAGAAGGATTCTTACCATAGAGCAGGTAGAAGGATTCTTACCATAGAGCAGGTAGAAGGATTCTTACCATAGAGCAGGCAGAAGGATGCTTACCATAGAGCAGGTAGAAGGATTCTTACCATAGAGCAGGTAGAAGGATTCTTACCATAGAGCAGACAGAAGGATTCTTACCATAGAGCAGACAGAAGGATTCTTACCATAGAGCAGACAGAAGGAATCTTACCATAGAGCAGGTAGAAGGATTCTTACCATAGAGCAGGCAGAAGGATTCTGACCATAGAGCAGGCAGAAGGATTCTTACCATAGAGCAGACAGAAGGATTCTTACCATAGAGCAGGCAGAAGGATTCTTACCATAGAGCAGGCAGAAGGATTCTTACCATAGAGCAGACAGAAGGATTCTTACCATAGAGCAGGCAGAAGGATTCTTACCATAGAGCAGGTAGAAGGATTCTTACCATAGAGCAGGCAGAAGGATTCTTACCATAGAGCAGGCAGAAGGATTCTTACCATAGAGCAGGCAGAAGGATGCTTACCATAGAGCAGGCAGAAGGATGCTTACCATAGAGCAGGCAGAAGGATTCTTACCATAGAGCAGGTAGAAGGATTCTTACCATAGAGCAGACAGAAGGATTATTACCATAGAGCAGACAGAAGGATTCTTACCATAGAGCAGGTAGAAGGATTCTTACCATAGAGCAGGCAGAAGGATTCTTACCATAGAGCAGGCAGAAGGATTCTTACCATAGAGCAGACAGAAGGATTCTTACCATAGAGCAGACAGAAGGATTCTTACCATAGAGCAGACAGAAGGATTCTTACCATAGAGCAGACAGAAGGATTCTTACCATAGAGCAGACAGAAGGATTCTTACCATAGAGCAGGTAGAAGGATTCTTACCATAGAGCAAGCAGAAGGATTCTGACCATAGAGCAGGCATAAGGATTATTACCATAGAGCAGACAGAAGGATTCTTACCATAGAGCAGGCAGAAGGATTCTTACCATAGAGCAGGCAGAAGGATTCTTACCATAGAGCAGACAGAAGGGTTCTTACCATAGAGCAGGCAGAAGGATTCTTACCATAGAGCAGGCAGAAGGATTCTTACCATAGAGCAGGCAGAAGGATGCTTACCATAGAGCAGGTAGAAGGATTCTTACCATAGAGCAGACAGAAGGATTCTTACCATAGAGCAGGTAGAAGGATTCTTACCATAGAGCAGGTAGAAGGATTCTTACCATAGAGCAGGTAGAAGGATTCTTACCATAGAGCAGGCAAAAGGATTCTTACCATAGAGCAGGCAGAAGGATTCTTACCATAGAGCAGACAGAAGGATTCTTACCATAGAGCAGACAGAAGGATTCTTACCATAGAGCAGGCAGAAGGATTCTTACCATAGAGCAGACAGAAGGATTCTTACCATAGAGCAGACAGAAGGATTCTTACCATAGAGCAGACAGAAGGATTCTTACCATAGAGCAGGTAGAAGGATTCTTACCATAGAGCAAGCAGAAGGATTCTGACCATAGAGCAGGCATAAGGATTATTACCATAGAGCAGACAGAAGGATTCTTACCATAGAGCAGGCAGAAGGATTCTAACCATAGAGCAGGCAGAAGGATTCTTACCATAGAGCAGACAGAAGGATTCTTACCATAGAGCAGGCAGAAGGATGCTTACCATAGAGCAGGCAGAAGGATTCTTACCATAGAGCAGACAGAAGGATTCTTACCATAGAGCAGGCAGAAGGATTCTTACCATAGAGCAGGCAGAAGGGATGCTTACCATAGAGCAGGCAGAAGGATTCTTACCATAGAGCAGACAGAAGGATTCTTACCATAGAGCAGGCAGAAGGATTCTTCCCATAGAGCAGGCAGAAGGATTCTTACCATAGAGCAGGCAGAAGGATTCTTACCATAGAGCAGGCAGAAGGATTCTTACCATAGAGCAGGCAGAAGGATGCTTACCATAGAGCAGGGCAGAAGGATTCTTACCATAGAGCAGGTAGAAGGATTCTTACCATAGAGCAGACAGAAGGATTCTTACCATAGAGCAGACAGAAGGATTCTTACCATAGAGCAGGCAGAAGGATTCTTACCATAGAGCAGGCAGAAGGATTCTTACCATAGAGCAGGTAGAAGGATTCTTACCATAGAGCAGATAGAAGGATTCTTACCATAGAGCAGACAGAAGGATTCTTACCATAGAGCAGGTAGAAGGATTCTTACCATAGAGCAGGTAGAAGGATTCTTACCATAGAGCAGATAGAAGGATTCTTACCATAGAGCAGACAGAAGGATTCTTACCATAGAGCAGGCAGAAGGATTCTTACCATAGAGCAGGTAGAAGGATTCTTACCATAGAGCAGACAGAAGGATTCTTACCATAGAGCAGGTAGAAGGATTCTTACCATAGAGCAGACAGAAGGATTCTTACCATAGAGCAGACAGAAGGAAACCATTCCAAAGTGCGACATCAATAGCATTATGCTCAAAATGTAAGTACGTTAGTCTGTAGATTGTTAGTCTGTAGATTGTTAGTCTGTAGATTGTTAGTCTGTAGATTGTTAGTCTGTAGATTGTTAGTCTGTAGATTGTTAGTCTGTAGTAGATTGTTAGTCTGTAGTAGATTGTTATTCTGTAGTAGATTGTTAGTCTGTAGTAGATTGTTAGTCTGTAGATTGTTAGTCTGTAGTAGATTGTTAGTCTGTAGATTGTTAGTCTGTAGTAGATTGTTAGTCTGTAGTAGATTGTTAGTCTGTAGTAGATTGTTAGTCTGTAGTAGATTGTTAGTCTGTAGTAGATTGTTAGTCTGTAGATTGTTAGTCCGTAGTAGATTGTAGTCTGTAGTAGATTGTTAGTCTGTAGTAGATTGTTAGTCTGTAGATTGTTAGTCTGTAGATTGTTAGTCTGTAGATTGTTAGTCTGTAGTAGATTGTTAGTCTGTAGATTGTTAGTCTGTAGATTGTTAGTCTGTAGATTGTTAGTCTGTAGTAGATTGTTAGTCTGTAGATTGTTAGTCTGTAGTAGATTGTTAGTCTGTAGATTGTTAGTCTGTAGTAGATTGTTAGTCTGTAGATTGTTAGTCTGTAGATTGTTAGTCTGTAGATTGTTAGTCTGTAGATTGTTAGTCTGTAGATTGTTAGTCTGTAGATTGTTAGTCTGTAGTAGATTGTTAGTCTGTAGTAGATTGTTATTCTGTAGTAGATTGTTAGTCTGTAGTAGATTGTTAGTCTGTAGATTGTTAGTCTGTAGTAGATTGTTAGTCTGTAGTAGATTGTTAGTCTGTAGTAGATTGTTAGTCTGTAGTAGATTGTTAGTCTGTAGATTGTTAGTCTGTAGTAGATTGTTAGTCTGTAGTAGATTGTTAGTCTGTAGATTGTTAGTCTGTAGTAGATTGTTAGTCTGTAGTAGATTGTTAGTCTGTAGTAGATTGTTAGTCTGTAGATTGTTAGTCTGTAGATTGTTAGTCTGTAGATTGTTAGTCTGTAGATTGTTAGTCTGTAGTAGATTGTTAGTCTGTAGTAGATTGTTAGTCTGTAGTAGATTGTTAGTCTGTAGTAGATTGTTAGTCTGTAGTAGATTGTTAGTCTGTAGATTGTTAGTCCGTAGTAGATTGTTAGTCTGTAGTAGATTGTTAGTCTGTAGTAGATTGTTAGTCTGTAGATTGTTAGTCTGTAGATTGTTAGTCTGTAGATTGTTAGTCTGTAGATTGTTAGTCTGTAGTAGATTGTTAGTCTGTAGATTGTTAGTCTGTAGATTGTTAGTCTGTAGTAGATTGTTTGTCTGTAGATTGTTAGTCTGTAGTAGATTGTTAGTCTGTAGATTGTTAGTCTGTAGTAGATTGTTAGTCTGTAGATTGTTAGTCTGTAGTAGATTGTTAGTCTGTAGATTGTTAGTCTGTAGTAGATTGTTAGTCTGTAGATTGTTAGTCTGTAGATTGTTAGTCTGTAGTAGATTGTTAGTCTGTAGTAGATTGTTAGTCTGTAGTAGATTGTTAGTCTGTAGTAGATTGTTAGTCTGTAGTAGATTGTTAGTCTGTAGTAGATTGTTAGTCTGTAGATTGTTAGTCTGTAGTAGATTGTTGGTCTGTAGATTGTTAGTCTGTAGTAGATTGTTAGTCTGTAGATTGTTAGTCTGTAGATTGTTAGTCTGTAGTAGATTGTTAGTCTGTAGATTGTTAGTCTGTAGATTGTTAGTCTGTAGTAGATTGTTAGTCTGTAGTAGATTGTTAGTCTGTAGTAGATTGTTAGTCTGTAGTAGATTGTTAGTCTGTAGTAGATTGTTAGTCTGTAGTAGATTGTTAGTCTGTAGATTGTTAGTCTGTAGTAGATTGTTGGTCTGTAGATTGTTAGTCTGTAGTAGATTGTTAGTCTGTAGATTGTTAGTCTGTAGATTGTTAGTTGTAGTAGATTGTTAGTCTGTAGTAGATTGTTAGTCTGTAGTAGATTGTTAGTCTGTAGTAGATTGTTAGTCTGTAGTAGATTGTTAGTCTGTAGTAGATTGTTAGTCTGTAGATTGTTAGTCTGTAGTAGATTGTTAGTCTGTAGTAGATTGTTAGTCTGTAGTAGATTGTTAGTCTGTAGATTGTTAGTCTGTAGATTGTTAGTCTGTAGATTGTTAGTCTGTAGATTGTTAGTCTGTAGTAGATTGTTAGTCTGTAGATTGTTAGTCTGTAGATTGTTAGTCTGTAGATTGTTAGTCTGTAGTAGATTGTTAGTCTGTAGATTGTTAGTCTGTAGTAGATTGTTAGTCTGTAGATTGTTAGTCTGTAGTAGATTGTTAGTCTGTAGTAGATTGTTAGTCTGTAGTAGATTGTTAGTCTGTAGTAGTAGATTGTTAGTCTGTAGTAGATTGTTAGTCTGTAGATTGTTAGTCTGTAGATTGTTAGTCTGTAGTAGATTGTTAGTCTGTAGATTGTTAGTCTGTAGATTGTTAGTCTGTAGTAAGTAAGTAGTAAGTAATCTTTATTTATATACCGCCTTTTCACTGCACATCGGAGTCTCAAAGCGGTTTACAATTGTTATTTTTGGGAGTGGGGCCAGTACAGGAGGCACATGCCAGACCTACAGTATTGTACATACTTTTAGTTGTAGGGGAAACCGGAGCACCCGGAGGAAACCTACGCAGACACAAGGAGAACATGTAAACGCCACTCAGAAAGGCCCTGGTCCAACCGGGATTCGAACCCAGGACCTTCTTGCTGAGAGGCGAGAGTGCTATCCACTCAGCCACCGTGCCGCTGTAGTAGATTGTTAGTCTGTAGTAGATTGTTAGTCTGTAGTAGATTGTTAGTTGTAGTAGATTGTTAGTCTGTAGATTGTTAGTCTGTAGTAGATTGTTAGTTGTAGTAGATTGTTAGTCTGTAGATTGTTAGTCTGTAGTAGATTGTTAGTCTGTAGTAGATTGTTAGTCTGTAGATTGTTAGTCTGTAGATTGTTAGTCTGTAGATTGTTAGTCTGTAGTAGATTGTTAGTCTGTAGTAGATTGTTAGTCTGTAGTAGATTGTTAGTCTGTAGATTGTTAGTCTGTAGTAGATTGTTAGTCTGTAGTAGATTGTTAGTCTGTAGTAGATTGTTAGTCTGTAGTAGATTGTTAGTCTGTAGATTGTTAGTCTGTAGATTGTTAGTCTGTAGATTGTTAGTCTGTAGATTGTTAGTCTGTAGTAGATTGTTAGTCTGTAGATGTTAGTCTGTAGATTGTTAGTCTGTAGATTGTTAGTCTGTAGATTGTTAGTCTGTAGTAGATTGTTAGTCTGTAGTAGATTGTTAGTCTGTAGTAGATTGTTAGTCTGTAGTAGATTGTTAGTCTGTAGTAGATTGTTAGTCTGTAGTAGATTGTTAGTCTGTAGTAGATTGTTAGTCTGTAGTAGATTGTTAGTCTGTAGTAGATTGTTAGTCTGTAGTAGATTGTTAGTCTGTAGTAGATTGTTAGTCTGTAGTAGATTGTTAGTCTGTAGTAGATTGTTAGTCTGTAGTAGATTGTTAGTCTAGTAGATTGTTAGTCTGTAGTAGATTGTTAGTCTGTAGTAGATTGTTAGTCTGTAGATTGTTAGTCTGTAGATTGTTAGTCTGTAGATTGTTAGTCTGTAGATAGATTAGTTAGTCTGTAGATTGTTAGTCTGTAGTAGATTGTTAGTCTGTAGTAGATTGTTAGTCTGTAGTAGATTGTTAGTCTGTAGTAGATTGTTAGTCTGTAGTAGATTGTTAGTCTGTAGTAGATTGTTAGTCTGTAGATTGTTAGTCTGTAGATTGTTAGTCTGTAGTAGATTGTTAGTCTGTAGATTGTTAGTCTGTAGTAGATTGTTAGTCTGTAGTAGATTGTTAGTCTGTAGATTGTTAGTCTGTAGTAGATTGTTAGTCTGTAGTAGATTGTTAGTCTGTAGATTGTTAGTCTGTAGTAGATTGTTAGTCTGTAGTAGATTGTTAGTCTGTAGATTGTTAGTCTGTAGATTGTTAGTCTGTAGATTGTTAGTCTGTAGTAGATTGTTAGTCTGTAGATTGTTAGTCTGTAGTAGATTGTTAGTCTGTAGTAGATTGTTAGTCTGTAGTAGATTGTTAGTCTGTAGTAGATTGTTAGTCTGTAGTAGATTGTTAGTCTGTAGTAGATTGTTAGTCTGTAGATTGTTAGTCTGTAGATTGTTAGTCTGTAGTAGATTGTTAGTCTGTAGTAGATTGTTAGTCTGTAGTAGATTGTTAGTCTGTAGTAGATTGTTATTCTGTAGATTGTTAGTCTGTAGTAGATTGTTAGTCTGTAGTAGATTGTTAGTCGTAGTAGATTGTTAGTCTGTAGTAGATTGTTAGTCCGTAGTAGATTGTTAGTCTGTAGTAGATTGTTATTCTGTAGATTGTTAGTCTGTAGTAGATTGTTAGTCTGTAGATTGTTAGTCTGTAGTAGATTGTTAGTCTGTAGTAGATTGTTAGTCTGTAGTAGATTGTTATTCTGTAGATTGTTAGTCTGTAGTAGATTGTTAGTCTGTAGTAGATTGTTAGTCCGTAGTAGATTGTTAGTCTGTAGTAGATTGTTAGTCCGTAGTAGATTGTTAGCCTGTAGTAGATTGTTATTCTGTAGATTGTTAGTCTGTAGTAGATTGTTAGTCTGTAGTAGATTGTTAGTCTGTAGATTGTTAGCCTGTAGTAGATTGTTAGTCTGTAGTAGATTGTTAGTCTGTAGATTGTTAGTCTGTAGTAGATTGTTATTCTGTAGATTGTTAGTCTGTAGTAGATTGTTAGTCTGTAGATTGTTAGTCTGTAGTAGATTGTTAGTCTGTAGTAGATTGTTAGTCTGTAGATTGTTAGTCTGTAGTAGATTGTTAGTCTGTAGTAGATTGTTAGTCTGTAGATTGTTAGTCTGTAGTAGATTGTTAGTCTGTAGTAGATTGTTAGTCTGTAGTAGATTGTTATTCTGTAGATTGTTAGTCTGTAGTAGATTGTTAGTCTGTAGTAGATTGTTAGTCCGTAGTAGATTGTTAGTCTGTAGTAGATTGTTAGTCTGTAGTAGATTGTTAGTCTGTAGTAGATTGTTAGCCTGTAGTAGATTGTTAGTCTGTAGTAGATTGTTAGTCTGTAGTAGATTGTTAGTCTGTAGTAGATTGTTTAGTCTGTAGTAGATTGTTAGTCTGTAGTAGATTGTTAGTCTGTAGTAGATTGTTAGTCTGTAGTAGATTGTTAGTCTGTAGTAGATTGTTAGTCTGTAGTAGATTGTTAGTCTGTAGATTGTTAGTCTGTAGATTGTTAGTCTGTAGTAGATTGTTAGTCTGTAGATTGTTAGTCTGTAGATTGTTAGTCTGTAGTAGATTGTTAGTCTGTAGTAGATTGTTAGTCTGTAGATTGTTAGTCTGTAGATTGTTAGTCTGTAGTAGATTGTTAGTCTGTAGTAGATTGTTAGTCTGTAGTAGATTGTTAGTCTGTAGTAGATTGTTAGTCTGTAGTAGATTGTTAGTCTGTAGATTGTTAGTCTGTAGTAGATTGTTAGTCTGTAGATTGTTAGTCTGTAGTAGATTGTTAGTCTGTAGTAGATTGTTAGTCTGTAGTAGATTGTTAGTCTGTAGATTGTTAGTCTGTAGTAGATTGTTAGTCTGTAGTAGATTGTTAGTCTGTAGATTGTTAGTCTGTAGTAGATTGTTAGTCTGTAGATTGTTAGTCTGTAGATTGTTAGTCTGCAGATTGTTAGTCTGTAGATTGTTAGTCTGTAGTAGATTGTTAGTCTGTAGTAGATTGTTAGTCTGTAGTAGATTGTTAGTCTGTAGATTGTTAGTCTGTAGATTGTTAGTCTGTAGTAGATTGTTAGTCTGTAGATTGTTAGTCTGTAGATTGTTAGTCTGCAGATTGTTAGTCTGTAGATTGTTAGTCTGTAGTAGATTGTTAGTCTGTAGATTGTTAGTCTGTAGTAGATTGTTAGTCTGTAGATTGTTAGTCTGTAGTAGATTGTTAGTCTGTAGATTGTTAGTCTGTAGATTGTTAGTCTGTAGTAGATTGTTAGTCTTGATAAAGTTACAAATCCAAGTTGAAATTGAGAGTTATGTCCATAAATCCGTCAGTGGCAGCTCCCAGTCTGTTGTGGTGAAGGCTTAAGACTGATTTGCAAATGCATTTGTTAGTGAAAGCGTGTATTTAACTGTCAAACTAGGGGCGACAGTGGCTCAGCTGGTTCACCATCGACTCCCACTGTCTGCTGTCGTTGTGTCTTTGGGCAAGACACTTATGCACCCGCAAAGAGCCCGGAGCAGGCAGCAGATGTGTTATCTGCATACACAGCTGCATGTACAGCTGAGTAAGTGGCTCACTCAAAATCACCTGGTCTTAAATCTCACCAAAACAGTGTCCATGTGCTTTTCTATTTAAAAGATAATTCAAAATTTCCAAATCATATTACAAAATGAACAAATCAAAACAAAAACAGAATTCAATTGCCTCGGGTTGGTTCTAGATCCACAACTAAAATGTGATAAACATATACAAAAACTTTCCAAAACTATACACCGCAATCTCAACTGTTTCCAACTAATAAGACATTTTATTCCCATTCAGGCGGCCCTGCTGTTTTTAACTCCTGGTGGGGTCCATAACCTGAGATTCCACTCACGTCATGGGGACTGGTTTTACGTGGTGGGGCCCGAACACCGGACCCCACTGGTCCAAGCTTAATAATCAATGGGTAATGCTTTTCTAACGGTCCTTATGCAGTCTCTGTAAAAATATGGAAAGGACCTCATTTCAGTGTAATTTAGCTATGACCAGCTCAGGCCTATCCCTCGTGCCAATGATGGAAAGTCTGCACAGACTCTCATCCATTGGCATCACAAGCACTCCCCTGTCCTCTCTCCAGGTAGCTCACCACCCTCCTATATGTAGCTCACCACCCTCCTATATGTAACTCGCCACCCCCTTCTATGTAGCTCACCACCCTCCTCTATGTAGCTCAGCACCCTCCTATATGTAGCTCACCACCCTCCTCTATGTAGCTCACCACCCTCCTATATGTAGCTCACCACCCTCCTCTATGTAGCTCAGCACCCTCCTCTATGTAGCTCACCACCCTCCTCTATGTAGCTCACCACCCTCCTCTATGTAGCTCACCACCCTCCTCTATGTAGCTCAGCACCCTCCTCTATGTAGCTCACCACCCTCCTATATGTAGCTCACCACCCTCCTCTATGTAGCTCACCACCCTCCTCTATGTAGCTCACCACCCTCCTCTATGTAGCTCAGCACCCTCCTCTATGTAGCTCACCACCCTCCTCTATGTAGCTCACCACCCTCCTCTATGTAGCTCACCACCCTCCTCTATGTAGCTCACCACCCTCCTCTATGTAGCTCAGCACCCTCCTATATGTAGCTCACCACCCTCCTCTATGTAGCTCACCACCCTCCTCTATGTAGCTCACCACCCTCCTCTATGTAACTCGCCACCCCCTTCTATGTAGCTCACCACCCTCCTATATGTAGCTCACCACCCTCCTCTATGTAGCTCACCACCCTCCTCTATGTAGCTCACCACCCTCCTCTATGTAGCTCAGCACCCTCCTATATGTAGCTCACCACCCTCCTCTATGTAGCTCACCACCCTCCTCTATGTAACTCGCCACCCCCTTCTATGTAGCTCACCACCCTCCTCTATGTAGCTCACCACCCTCCTATATGTAACTCGCCACCCCCTTCTATGTAGCTCACCACCCTCCTCTATGTAGCTCACCACCCTCCTCTATGTAGCTCACCACCCTCCTCTATGTAGCTCACCACCCTCCTATATGTAGCTCACCACCCTCCTCTATGTAGCTCACCACCCCCTTCTATGTAGCTCTCCACACCCTTCTATGTAGCTCACCACCCCTTTCTATGTAGCTCGCCACCCCCTTCTATGTAGCTCACCACCCTCCTCTATGTAGCTCACCACCCTCCTCTATGTAGCTCGCCACCCCCTTCTATGTAGCTCACCACCCCTTTCTATGTAGCTCGCCACCCCCTTCTATGTAGCTCACCACCCTCCTCTATGTAGCTCACCACCCCTTTCTATGTAGCTCACCACCCCTTTCTATGTAGCTCGCCACCCCCTTCTATGTAGCTCACCACCCCTTTCTATGTAGCTCACCACCCTCCTCTATGTAGCTCACCACCCCCTTCTATGTAGCTCGCCACCCCCTTCTATGTAGCTCACCACCCCTTTCTATGTAGCTCACCACCCTCGTCTATGTAGCTCGCCACCTCCTTCTATGTAGCTCACCACCCCTTTCTATGTAGCTCACCACCCTCGTCTATGTAGCTCGCCACCTCCTTCTATGTAGCTCACCACCCTCCTCTATGTAGCTCGCCACCCCCTTCTATGTAGCTCACCACCCCTTTCTATGTAGCTCGCCACCCCCTTCTATGTAGCTCACCACCCTCCTCTATGTAGCTCGCCACCCCCTTCTATGTAGCTCACCACCCTCCTCTATGTAGCTCACCACCCCTTTCTATGTAGCTCACCACCCTCCTCTATGTAGCTCACCACCCTCCTCTATGTAGCTCACCACCCTCCTCTATGTAGCTCACCACCCTCCTCTATGTAGCTCACCACCCTCCTCTATGTAGCTCACCACCCCTTTCTATGTAGCTCACCACCCTCGTCTATGTAGCTCACCACCCCTTTCTATGTAGCTCGCCACCCCCTTCTATGTAGCTCACCACCCCTTTCTATGTAGCTCACCACCCTCCTCTATGTAGCTCACCACCCCTTTCTATGTAGCTCGCCACCCCCTTCTATGTAGCTCACCACCCCTTTCTATGTAGCTCACCACCCTCGTCTATGTAGCTCGCCACCTCCTTCTATGTAGCTCACCACCCCTTTCTATGTAGCTCACCACCCTCGTCTATGTAGCTCACCACCCCTTTCTATGTAGCTCACCACCCCTTTCTATGTAGCTCGCCACCCCCTTCTATGTAGCTCACCACCCCATTCTATGTAGCTCACCACCCTCCTCTATGTAGCTCACCACCCCTTTCTATGTAGCTCGCCACCCCCTTCTATGTAGCTCACCACCCCTTTCTATGTAGCTCACCACCCTCGTCTATGTAGCTCGCCACCTCCTTCTATGTAGCTCACCACCCCTTTCTATGTAGCTCACCACCCTCGTCTATGTAGCTCGCCACCTCCTTCTATGTAGCTCACCACCCTCGTCTATGTAGCTTGCCACCTCCTTCTATGTAGCTCACCACCCCTTTCTATGTAGCTCACCACCCTCGTCTATGTAGCTCACCACCCTCCTCTATGTAGCTCACCACCTCCTTCCAGTTAGCTCGCCACCTCCTTCCTGTTAGCTCGCCACGTGCTTCCCTTGTGTGACACCGGTGCACTTGAGTGTCTGACAGATGTATTTATAGAATGTATAGAGACAGTAATATCTTTGCACAAGAGTATGCTGTGTTTATACTGCATATTGTCACGTGGTGGAAAGGAGGAGGACTCAAAAAGTGGGAATGGAAAAAATAAAAATTATTTAATGATGAAAATTAAAGTCAAATAAAACTCAGGAACCAGGAAAACAGACTGACAAAGACAGAGACAATACAATACACCAGCAACACGGGGAGAGAAACACATGGTACATACAGACACAGGTGAAACACATCAGGGCGGGGCAGACCATCAAGACACGGGAACAAGACAGGAAGTACAACCTCAGCTGTTTATGATGTAATGCAAACCTGCGCTGCACGTCTCACGGCAAACCAAACCAAGATGGCGGACCGTGAATTTCTTTAAAAGTTAAAATACGAACGAAAAAAGACACAAATGTCACTTTTAATGCAATTTGAGGCGAGATGTTGATGGTTCCGTTTTGTCACATGTGGGTTTTAAGAGTCAAAGTTTCGTGCAAAGTTTAGTTTAAGCAGTGAACTGCGCCTGTGAAACCACAAAGCTAATGTTTTCATTGCAGTCCGCGGCTGCTGACGTAGGCTGCTGACGTAGGCTGATGACGTAGCTGCTGACGTAGGCTGCTGACGTAGGCTGATGACGTAGGCTGATGACGTAGGCTGCTGACGTAGGCTGATGACGTAGGCTGATGACGTAGGCTGATGACGTAGGCTGATGACGTAGGCTGCTGACGTAGGCTGATGACGTAGGCTGATGACGTAGGCTGATGACGTAGGCTGATGACGTAGCTGCTGACGTAGGCTGCTGACGTAGGCTGATGACGTAGGCTGCTGACGTAGGCTGCTGACGTAGGCTGATGACGTAGGCTGATGACGTAGGCTGATGACGTAGGCTGATGACGTAGGCTGCTGACGTAGGCTGATGACGTAGGCTGATGACGTAGGCTGATGACGTAGGCTGAATGGTCACGTATTGTAATATTATCATTATTGGTATTGATATTATTGAATAAATATTGTGCATGTTAAGTTTCTGCAAATCACTATTTTATGTATTGTATTTCAGACAATTCAAAAGAAACTCAGTAGTTTTCAAATATAAAAGACATAAATCTAAATCAAGTTGCCTGAAAGGGAGCGGGAAGAAGAGAACTAATTAAAAAACTTTATCTACGATTATATGGCTATGTAATTAATTATTTAATAAACACAAATGGAGCTTCGCGAAGGTTCACTCTGGTAGACTGATTGCCAAAGCTATCCCCTCCAGGCCTGCATCTCATCCTCGGCCTATCGCACAGCAAACGCCCATTCCCAGCCAACCTATGCAGGCCAGGCCAGCTGCTTAAGTAAGTAAGTAAGTAAGTAAATTTTATTTATAGAGCACCTTTCACAGATAAAAATCACAAAGTGCTGTACAGGGTAAAAGCAAATAAGTAAATACAATGGAAATAAGACAACAACAAAAACAAAAAAAAGAAAAGCGGAGACTCCCACTTCACGGCCTTCTCAAGCCTCGCAAGGGGTCGTTCTGGAGGAATCGCTTTCGTCTACTCACGCTTACTCGTGTCCCTGCTGTCCTCTGTCTTGCTGCGTGTGGTCTGCTCCTCCTCCGTGTCCCTGCACCTGCTGCGGGTCTCGTGCTGTGGTCCGTGGGTCTTTGCCGCTCTCCTCCTTTGCGGACTCTTTCTGCGGGTTCGCCGCTGCTCGTCTCGTCGCGGTCTGGACCGGTGCGACGGGAGCTGTGCGCATCCCTGCCTCCTCGTGCCGGTACGGCGTGGTTCTGTTGTCTTTCCCTTGTCTTCTGGCGTTTGTGGGTAAGTATGCTGACCTGCGGACGGTTTATTCCCCTCGCATTGTTCTGCAGGCTCAGTTGGCCCCGCTCATTGGTGTGCAAGCTCAGTTTAAATCCCTCACATTGGACTGCAGGCTCTCAGTTTAAATCCCTCACTCTGGACTGTGGCTCTCAGTTTAAATCCCTCACATTGGACTGCAGGCTCTCAGTTTAAATCCCTCACATTGGACTGCAGGCTCTCAGTCTAAATCCCTCACATTGGACTGCAGGCTCTCAGTTTAAATCCCTCACATTGGACTGCAGGCTCTCAGTTTAAATCCCTCACATTGGACTGCAGGCTCTCAGTTTAAATCCCTCACTCTGGACTGTGGCTCTCAGTTTAAATCCCTCACATTGGACTGCAGGCTCTCAGTTTAAATCCCTCACATTGGACTGCAGGCTCTCAGTCTAAATCCCTCACATTGGACTGCAGGCTCTCAGTTTAAATCCCTCACATTGGACTGCAGGCTCTCAGTTTAAATCCCTCACATTGGACTGCAGGCTCTCAGTTTAATCCCTCACTTTGGACTGAAGCCTCTGTTTTAATCCCTCACTTTGGACTGAAGCCTCTGTTTTAATCCCTCACTTTGGACTGTAGGCTCTCAGTTTAAATCCCTCACTTTGGACTACAAGCTCTGTTTTAATCCCTCACTTTGGACTGCAGGCTCTCAGTTTGGTCCCTCACATCGGTCTGCAGGCTGTTTGTTTTAGTCCCGTTCGTTGGACTGCTGGCTGGCTGTTTGACCCAGCGCACCGGGCTGCAGGCTGGCTGTTTTGACTCCGTGCTCTGGGCTGCAGGCTGGCTGTTTTGACTCCGTGCTCTGGGCTGCAGGCTGGCTGTTTTGACTCCGTGCTCTGGACTGCAGGCTGGCTGTTTTGACTCCGTGCTCTGGGCTGCAGGCTGGCTGTTTTGACTCCGTGCTCTGGGCTGCAGGCGGGCTGTTTTGACTCCGTGCTCTGGGCTGCAGGCTGGCTGTTTTGACTCCGTGCTCTGGACTGCAGGCGGGCTGTTTTGACTCCGTGCTCTGGACTGCAGGCTGGCTGTTTTGACTCCGTGCTCTGGACTGCAGGCGGGCTGTTTTGACTCCGTGCTCTGGACTGCAGGCGGGCTGTTTTGACTCCGTGCTCTGGACTGCAGGCGGGCTGTTTTGACTCCGTGCTCTGGGCTGCAGGCTGGCTGTTTTGACTCCGTGCTCTGGGCTGCAGGCTGGCTGTTTTGACTCCGTGCTCTGGACTGCAGGCGGGCTGTTTTGACTCCGTGCTCTGGACTGCAGGCGGGCTGTTTTGACTCCGTGCTCTGGACTGCAGGCTGCTGTTTTGACTCCGTGCTCTGGACTGCAGGCTGGCTGTTTTGACTCCGTGCTCTGGACTGCAGGCTGGCTGTTTTGACTCCGTGCTCTGGGCTGCAGGCTGGCTGTTTTGACTCCGTGCTCTGGGCTGCAGGCTGGCTGTTTTGACTCCGTGCTCTGGGCTGCAGGCTGGCTGTTTTGACTCCGTGCTCTGGACTGCAGGCTGGCTGTTTTGACTCCGTGCTCTGGACTGCAGGCTGGCTGTTTTGACTCCGTGCTCTGGACTGCAGGCTGGCTGTTTTGACTCCGTGCTCTGGACTGCAGGCTGGCTGTTTTGACTCCGTGCTCTGGGCTGCAGGCGGGCTGTTTTGACTCCGTGCTCTGGACTGCAGGCTGGCTGTTTTGACTCCGTGCTCTGGACTGCAGGCTGGCTGTTTTGACTCCGTGCTCTGGGCTGCAGGCTGGCTGTTTTGACTCCGTGCTCTGGACTGCAGGCGGGCTGTTTTGACTCCGTGCTCTGGACTGCAGGCGGGCTGTTTTGACTCCGTGCTCTGGACTGCAGGCGGGCTGTTTTGACTCCGTGCTCTGGACTGCAGGCGGGCTGTTTTGACTCCGTGCTCTGGGCTGCAGGCTGGCTGTTTTGACTCCGTGCTCTGGGCTGCAGGCGGGCTGTTTTGACTCCGTGATCTGGGCTGCAGGCGGGCTGTTTTGACTCCGTGCTCTGGACTGCAGGCTGGCTGTTTTGACTCCGTGCTCTGGACTGCAGGCTGGCTGTTTTGACTCCGTGCTCTGGGCTGCAGGCTGGCTGTTTTGACTCCGTGCTCTGGACTGCAGGCGGGCTGTTTTGACTCCGTGCTCTGGACTGCAGGCGGGCTGTTTTGACTCCGTGCTCTGGACTGCAGGCGGGCTGTTTTGACTCCGTGCTCTGGACTGCAGGCTGGCTGTTTTGACTCCGTGCTCTGGACTGCAGGCGGGCTGTTTTGACTCCGTGATCTGGGCTGCAGGCTGGCTGTTTTGACTCCGTGCTCTGGGCTGCAGGCGGGCTGTTTTGACTCCGTGCTCTGGGCTGCAGGCTGGCTGTTTTGACTCCGTGCTCTGGACTGCAGGCGGGCTGTTTTGACTCCGTGCTCTGGACTGCAGGCTGGCTGTTTTGACTCCGTGCTCTGGGCTGCAGGCTGGCTGTTTTGACTCCGTGCTCTGGGCTGCAGGCTGGCTGTTTTGACTCCGTGCTCTGGGCTGCAGGCTGGCTGTTTTGACTCCGTGCTCTGGACTGCAGGCGGGCTGTTTTGACTCCGTGCTCTGGGCTGCAGGCTGGCTGTTTTGACTCCGTGCTCTGGGCTGCAGGCTGGCTGTTTTGACTCCGTGCTCTGGACTGCAGGCTGGCTGTTTTGACTCCGTGCTCTGGGCTGCAGGCTGGCTGTTTTGACTCCGTGCTCTGGACTGCAGGCTGGCTGTTTTGACTCCGTGCTCTGGACTGCAGGCGGGCTGTTTTGACTCCGTGCTCTGGGCTGCAGGCTGGCTGTTTTGACTCCGTGCTCTGGACTGCAGGCTGGCTGTTTTGACTCCGTGCTCTGGGCTGCAGGCGGGCTGTTTTGACTCCGTGCTCTGGGCTGCAGGCGGGCTGTTGATTCCCCGAGCGCTGGTTGCATCGTTTCTGGGCTGATCTCGGAGAACGTGATAAAGCACGGAGTGATGCAATGTTTCCCCTTCGTACTGGCGCAGACCGTCTCGCACATTGTCAACGGTCTGCGTTTCGGGGTCCACTGGAAGATCTTGTGCTCCTGGTCACATAAGGGGGGGGGTTATTTATAGGTTAATAGGTTATTTATTTACTGTGTGTTATGTAGATATTTAATTCTATTTTGTTACCAGTTTTTCTACTTTCTAATTATAATAAATTATGATTTTAGTTACCATTTAACATCTTGGTTATTTTGTTACTTCCTCACACCTAGCTGAGCCGGGTCGTAACACTGTATACTGCTAAAGTATTAGAATAAACTGCTGTAAAAACACCAACATTAGAATGACCCAATTTGTTCAATATTATTTTAATTTTCACTTTTACTTTACTAATTTTCCATTTTGCTTTTAGGCTGCCCTTTCCATTATTTATTTGTTCTTGTACATATATGTTTTGAAATGGTGTAACTCCATGAAGCTGGAGGTTATGGCTCTAGCACTGCCCTGTGTTGTGGCTATTTTTAGCCTAAAGTTGAAGTGGTCATTTCAAGTCAATGTGCCACAGTCTGTTTTTTTTATTCTTTCTAATGTTTAAACCAATAATTCTAAACTTCTCAGCGTCTGGAACTATAAATAATAATAATAGTTTTAATAATAAAACTCATCTAAATCATGCACAAATATACTGCTGTTCTAATCTTGTGTCTCATTCTAAAGTAAGAGTCTAATAATTTTGACGATTGCATTGTAATCATTCATGCAGTTAAATGTAGTGTTACGAACGTATGACCTAAATGTGTAAATATGACCTAAATGTCTTATATGTCCCGTTATGTTGTTGTTTGTCTGTGTATACTACCTTCTGTCTGTTTCATTTTCCCAGCCACGTCCTCCTCAAATGTCTGTTAATGTCTCTTTCTTTTTCTCATGGCGTCTTCCAATGTCTTTGTCTCATAGTCTCTTCCAATGTCTTTGTCTCATAGTCTCTTCCAATGTCTTTCTTCTTCTTTCAATCACTTTCTTTTTTCTTACAATAACTTTCTTTCTCATATTTGACGCACACAAATGTGTTGTCTCTTTCGCTTGGCTCACACACCGTTCCTCTTCGTGCACATAACTTCACTCAGTTTGTGCAAAAGTCTGTGGCCTTTTCTTTGCTGCAATGATGCTTCAATAGAAATGGAGGCTGGAGAAGTCTTCTTCAAAAGTTCTTGTTAGCTGCTGCAGATGATGATGCTGTTGTTGGTGCCCCCTGTGGGTCGGGGGAGACGCTGATGGTCCGTTTTGGTGGCGCTCAGTTGTGGTTTGTGGCGGGGACGATTTTGGCAATCGGCCAATGAAACAGACAAACAAGAATCACAAACAAGTGTGTTAATACAATACAAAGCTAAAACC
The DNA here is from genome assembly GCA_964034765.1 of Knipowitschia caucasica. NCBI lineage: Eukaryota > Metazoa > Chordata > Actinopteri > Gobiiformes > Gobiidae > Knipowitschia > Knipowitschia caucasica. The sequence goes on along the minus strand of OZ035844.1, from coordinate 5,822,442 downwards.
AATAGTTAATTAAAACCCGAAAAAGCGAATTAGTAATAAACATTGATCACCTTACATTCTGATCAAGGAATATTGAAACTGTAATATGCTTGCTTCTATCATGAGCCCTCTTTTTTTTTTTTCAGAAAGCTTGGAGGCCTAAGGCCTGTCATGAGTTCCATTATCACGTGTGTGTTCTAATGTGATTTTCTACTAAAATATATATTTTGTATGCATCAGCCTTAACGGAGAGAGGGAGCCAGCAGAGAAGGAGGGAGGGGAGGGGCTGTGTGGCTTCTCAAACAGAGGAGAACATGTACGACAGAAACACACCAAATTCATGAACATCCCCTTTAAAATTTTCTACATTTTCCTCGTTTTTTATCGTGACAATGTTTTAATCAGTGGTGAGAGTTTCTCACGTCAAACGACACTTTACACTATCTGTCTTATCATTAAATACGTCAGTAATGGAAAACATTACAATTTGCTTACATGAATAATGTATTACTAGTTACAGCAGGATCCAATCAAACATGTCAGAATTGTTCATCTCTTTCCTAATAAGTGTATTCCTCTTTTTTCATAATAGTAGTACCTCTGTAACTATTAAAACATTACAGCACAATACAAGAGAACTCCCAGAACTGATCCTTTTGTCATTTCTCCACATGAAACTCGTATCTACAGCCAAGTGGCTCTCTGATCCTGATTAATCAGATCATTATTATTCAATAGTCAGAATCCAACAGTTTAAATACTTGGCTTTTTTGTTTAAATTAAATGTACCCTTTTTCCCGCCCCCCGGGCGGGAAAATAGCTGTCCCTATTTCTAATTCTATTTCTATTTTCACTAAACACTTGTGCCTCTTTTGCACTTCTAAAACGGTGTGCCTCTTTTGCACTCTTAAACTCTTGTGGACTTTCTTTTCTCTTTTTTTAGAGGGGACCCAATCTTCCCTCAAGGCTAAAACGTCAAAACCTGACTATTGTTTTATCGCGTCCGATAAAACGCCCGTCACTGCGGGTCTGTCCACACCTGCAGTCATGCTGGGCTGAGACCTCTCTCTCTTCAACCAGGGACTCGAACCCCAGACTAAGACTCAACCTTAGATTTCAGACAGGACTCTAACCTGTTTCAATTTTGAAAGAACAATGTGCAGATTTTAGAAATGGTATCTGCTTACCTTTTAGAAGCAACTGTTTTTCAGAGTAGAGAGTCTCCAGACCCACAGACCCAGTTTCTCTATCTGAGCTCATCTTGCGCCTTTTTTCTGTATCAAATCACGTCGGGGTCACCATTTGTTGTCAAAAAAGATTTGACTGACGTGTTCAAAGTTTGATACAGAAATAAGAGCAAGAATGCAAGAGTTAAAAATAGAACATTTATTTCTCTTTACAATTAAATGTTGATACAAAACTCTTGGAGCTAATAATTCCCTAAAACTATCCCTGTGAGCCGAGCCATTCTAAACTATCCCTCCAGGCCTGAAAATGTGCAGAGAACATCCATGCGATGCTCTCTGTCTCTCTCCCTGCTCGGACTGCACAAAAATGTCAGAAAAAATCATATAAGTAATAATGTGCAGAAGGGGCGTGTGTATCAGCCAGTTCCTGGTCTCTGGACTCCTTTGTCTGGCCTTGGATTCATTCCTTCCTTGAGATAAGCAAACAGTGCCCCCACCCTCAGCGGCGCCTTCCTGTGTGGGACTAAGTAAACACAGCTGCGCTGGGGGCTGGGGGAGTTCAATAGGTCATTTTTCCACACATGTGTTTTAGTGTGTCAGGCCTTGTCCCGATAAGAGAGACACGCTGTTCCTGAAAATGATACTTTTATCACAGAAGCCTTGTCCTTGGTGCTTCTCTGAATTCCACTAAATCCAGGCTTAATATTGCACAAAGACATGTTATGCAAACACCTACTGAAAATCATTAGTATACAACATTTTAATTCTACAACAAGCTGCAGAGCTGAAGCAGAGGAACACGCTCATGTGTGTGACTCGTTTTAAACATGGCGAGGCACAGATCATCACACACATGCAAACCCATGAAAGGGCATATGCCAGTACTGTGGAGATGGTGGTGTATATATCTGTATATATCTTCTTCAACAACACTGCTACCAGACAATTACATGTTTTATTGGTTGCTTATTCCAAAGCCTGTGAAATTGTTTGACAAAAAAAAATAAAAAATGTCAGGTGCTTTTCTGGATTCTATAATTTGTTTCTTCAGGCATGGAGGACGGTTTGCTCATTTCACCAAAGAGGGAAAACAAATGGTCAATGGGTGTCTTTCACCCATCTTCAGACTGAAGAGGAAGAGACAGCCAACTGAAGAGACAGCCAACTGAAGAGACAGCCAACTGAAGAGACAGCCAACTGAAGAGACAAATGTAAACATGTGACATCACAATCATTACTGAGTGATATTCAAAGTGGCCTTGAACATTAGCAACTTGCATCCTTTTTCAGCAGCGCCCTTGGACAATGACCGACCAGTGCAAGGAAAAAATGACTGAAATTGTCCAGCAAACACAGTTGGAAAGTGACTGACAACATTTGAAGACATTACATTAAGTGCACATGTTATGATTTTAATGTTGATACTGATGATAATGTTATGGAATAACGAATGCTAGAACAATTGTGAGTTACTGGAGGATAGTGAAAAGCCACTCCATAATTATTAACAACCATTATTTCGAAAATATTTGTGAGAAATGTATTTTAAAATTTTAGAAAGCGGTAAAAGAAACACAGCGGCTGCAGCAACTTGCGTGTGCTGACGATCAAGTGCATGAAGGGGAGCAGCTCAATTAGGGAACACCTTGAGGTAAACTTATCAGCATGAAGATGTACTTAGTAAGATTTCAAAGTGAAAGGCTTTCTCAATAATTTTGTTGTTGTCATTTTAGTCATACTGTCAATATGGCTATTACTATAAATAATGACCATCTCCATCCTCTAATGTAACTATTATTTTTACGGCTATCTTAACTGGGGACTTTGTTTCAACTTGGGAATCCAGGAGGGAGAGGCCAACCCTTTACTTTGAGGACGAGCAACTGGATGAGGTTGTCTCCTTCTTGTTTGCCGTCATCACGGAGACCCCAAGAGCAAGACAGCAGAACGACTGGATTGACGTCGTCATGAATGTGCTCGTACCGTAAGTATAGCATGATTAACATAATGTTTGTTTTACATTAGTAGGCCCGAGCGCCACCAGGCTGGCACAGAGACTATTATAATGAAAGTGTGCATAAAACAAACACTGATCCCCCTCAAACATAAACATCTCATGGTACATGTTTCCTGGATGTACACTACTGAAAATAAGTCTGCATTGCAACATTGTTGATGTACAGAGACCATAAAGTCATAAGTGCAAGTCACTGACACTTTATTAAACAGGACACAACACCTTTTAGGGCTGCATTTGGTTTTGTGAATTGTTGTTGAATGTAACACATTTCACTCTTATCGAGGTGACAGTTCACACTCTGGCCGAGGCATTTCACCTGCCTCAGCAAGAGGCAATTGGACATTTCAAAAAGGGGCCAAAGTATGAACCATGGTAAGATTATTTTAATAATTGATGGAAATATTTCACTGTGCACTGCAACATCTAATCTGTGATTGTTCTTTTTGGACAGTGAGTTTAAACTGATTGTGGATGCCCTGGTGAGACATTTACCGGAGGAGGCAGCAGGGAAGCTGAAAGCATTTGAAGAAAGATGGAGATTAGCACTCTCTTCTGAAGCCTTTCTCTCAAGATAAAAAAAAAAAAAAATGTTGTTGCAATATTTGTTTTGTATAGAACTTATTCAGTGTCTACATTTCAGAGCCATTCACATAACACAAATTCATAAAAAAGCATGTATATAAAATGCCATGATTGATGTTTAATTTCTCTCTTCTACATACATATTTGACAAAAAACAATAATAATGAATGTCTGCTTGTCCCAAAATGCCAAAGCAGGGAGCTGGGCACAAATTTTTTTTTGGCATGGTCTCTTTATGATCAGTAATGTGAGACCGTGGGCGTAGGAGTGTGTGGTGGTGGTGTAATAATAGCTTTAATTTGTATTGTGCTTTTCAATCCTGTGTTGACAATTCTCAAAACCACACACTGTAGTCTTTATTCATTTATTCCACACAGCTGGGTTGGAGGATGCCAGGCTGCTAATCTGTGCTATTGGCCACCACCAAGCAGTCTCTCACTATGTCCACACATGTGGGTGAAGTGCATTGCTCAAGAACATACCAGACTGCACTTGGGGCAGCCAGGATTTGAGCCACCAACCATAGGCCCTCTTTTATAAATGAATGTACACATTAGACATAAGCACTGACATTATTTGACTCATTAACCTTTGCCCGGCGCGCTTCAAATCCCTATTGATTGTTTGAAGTAGTCTGAAGTAATGGCAACTTTTGTAGGCAAATTTCATTTTCCCCCAATAAATAATGATGACAATGACATGCCCCATAAAATTCATTATTGCTTATAAATTCATTATTGGGCATAGATAGTAGGTACTTACTACTACTCATACCCGTATAATAATAGATCAGTGTTGCCAACTTAGCGACTTTGTCGCAAGATTTAGCGACTTTTCAGACCCCTATAGCGACTTTTTTTCAAAAAAGCGACTAGCGACATATCTAGCGACTTTTTCTGGTGTTATTGGAGACTTATCTGGTGTTTTGGAGACTCTGGCGTGAAGCACGTATTGTCCTCAACGTGAGCCCCTCCCCCGTCCAGGCGGCCAGTCTCGGCCTAGTTTATACTCGCGCGGCGCGGAGCTTACGGAGGTGACGTGACGTCACTGTCCTGCAGCATCGAAATTTTCTAACTACGTAAGGGTCGCCGCAAGGAATCTCCGCTGTGATTGGTCCGTGTGTGTGTATTGGAAGGAAGCATGGAGCGGCTGCAGCAGGGACATGGACGAGGCACTATGGAGCAGAGAGCTTTGTGCTTCGAAGGAAAAGCAGTTTGGGCTCAGAGCCTGAGACTGTGGACTATCTAACATATATCTAACATATATATAACATATATATAACTTATAAACTGTTCCTGTCTTTGTTTGAATCGTAGCTGCGTTTGTTTCTTTCCTAATGCACTCGTAAATCGTTCATGTTTGTCTCAGATATTGTTTTGCTGTTTGTGCTGAAAACTATTTAATAATAAATATGTTTCCAACCAGAACTGTGTCTTTATTCACAGCATCACAGTTGAAATGACTTATAAAATGATGAATCCATAAAACTATCACATAAACCTACAGTAGAAACACGTGTAATGAGCTCAAACAGCTTTGTTTGTTATTGTTGTTCTGAAGAGGACAAAGTAGCAGCGTAAATGGGACCGCTCCTGTGTGATCGCCCTCATGTGGTTTGTTGTGGGATTACAACATTCTCCTCAAAACTCCGTAAGGGGAACGCGCCAGTATAACATCAGTTGTGCTTACGTAGGTCCACCGCAACCGCTAACGTAAGCCACGCCGCTCAAGTATACAGTAGCCTGCGCAGCAGTCCCAGCTACAGTCTATGGGCGGAGCAGAGAGAGAGAGAGGAGACTCAAAAGCACAGGAAGTTTTCAGGCTGCTGCAGACTGAACTTCAGCTCCACCACCACCACACATCCAAAGCTCCCCGGCCACTCCTACCACCGCCACCCCCCACTACCCCCCACTCCATCCGCGGCAGCTCTGTCCGTGACTCTGTTTTCTCTCAGTAGTGGGTCACATTAAATCATTTGTTATGCCAAACTATGAAAAAAAAAAAAAAACTTAAAAAAATAAACCTAAGTAACTCTGCCAGAGTGTGTCTTTTGGGTCACTTTGCCGGTCCCAAGCCCGGATAAAGGAGGAGGGTTGGTTGTAGAGCTAGCAATTTCACCCTACATAACAATCTTTTGATTACATTTGCTGTTATAACATTTAACAATACAGGACAAAACTGATGTGTGTAATGTGGATCTAGACAAAGCATTAAAATCATTAAATGTTGTTAATGTTGAAATTATTTTTGTACATTTGTAGTTCTAAACATATTTAGGGTGTTTTTTACTCACTTTTGTCTCTCCCACGACGTTATTCCTCTCTACCTACAGCGTCCGTTACAGTTATTTGCAAATGGCCAATTATGCAAATTAGGCGATGACGTCATTTAGCGACTTCTAGCGACTTTTGGGACAGCCAATGGCTACTTTCCTTACTGAGGAGTTGGCAACACTAAATGGATCCATGCTCATACCCCTTTAAGAAACGTCGAGTGGGCGCTTCCCATGGATCTATTGTCGCCTCCGTACTGCAGGCCGCAGACAGATACACTTGAGTGGTGAAGAGGCTCACGGCTGTTACCACCTGGGTACATCAGGTTTGTTTGGGTCGGCACTAGATCATATACGGAATCGGGACGAAACCGGAAGTAACACTCGTACTTTCGAATTAGTTTTAGACTAATATGTCCTTAAGTGGTGACTGGTTAAGTTTTAGGCGTCTGAGTAAGATGGTTAAGGTTAGGGTTAAGGCTGGGTTGGGGTTATTTTATGGGAATAGCTGGTTAAATTTAGGCATTAATAGGTAATTTGTAATATTTACTTCCGCTTCCGTCCCGATTCCGTATATGATCTAGTGCTGACCGTTTGCTGCGCGGAAACAGCTCATGGAAAAATGTACATATATAGCTAATATCTATTGATAGAGAGAACTGGAGAATACAACAGCTTAGCGTCATAATATTTAAAGCTGGGGTTTTAACTTTAGTCTCATAAATATAACACATGTTTAATCTTTTTAACGGTGCAAAAAATTATCCTCCCCTCAGAATTGACAGCATCTGGAAGTGTCCAGACCTGGGGTCAGACCAGGTCTCACACAGAGGCCCCTGTGTGTCAGACTGAAGGGCCTCAGTCCGAGAGAACAAAGGAGACGGCACAAACCAAAGCAGAGAGCGGAGAGCGAGGCTATAGACCAGAGACTGGACCAGAGACCAGAGAACAGAGACTAGAGACTGGACTCGGGTCTAAAGCACTAAAGTCGCTGTTTGTTGCAGATGATGAAGATGAAGGTCCCTCAGGTCCTGGTTCTGCTCTGTGCAGTGCTACCTCTGGGTATGTGTGTGTCTGTATCTGTGCATGCGTCTGTGTCTGTAGGTCTGTGACTTTCCTCTTTGATCACTGGGGCTTAGGAAGCAGCTGCTCTGTTACCATAGCAACACACTGTTTCCTAGCAGCAGTTAGCATTCATTAGCTTTGCCACTGTTTATAACCCTGGTCTGAACCGGGCCTGTATTTTATCTGGAGCTCTAACTGAAATGCAGCTGACCTAACTGCTGCTAATTCTAACTGCTGCAAGTAAACAGTGTGTCTCTGGCCCTGCTGTGGTCGGCCCTGGACCGGCACCGTGGTTCACCTGTTGTTGTTGTTGCAGGTACATGTATCCAGTGCTACAGTTGTCAGGACTACACCGCCTCCTGCTCCAAGACTAAAGTCTGTTCACAAGACGACGCCTGTGTGACCCTGAAGGCCAGAGGTACAAGTACTCTAGTACTCTATTACTCTTATACTTTAGTACTGTAGGACTTCTAAAACTCTAGTACTCTTGTACTTGCGAATAAGTACTCAAGAAAAGTACTCCTACTCTCCTGAAATGTTTTATTATGCGTTAGTATGCCTTATTCTTCTCTCTTTTGACTTGCTTGCACCAAGAGCCAAAGGAATTTTCTAGTCTGTGACTTCCTGTTACTTACATGGCAATAATGATTCTGAATCTGCTTCTGAAATACTCCTACTCTCCAGAAGTACTCTTACTCACCTGATGTATTCTTACTCTGTTGCAGGTGGCGACACGTTTCGTTCTTGTGTGAAATATTCTGAGTGCGACTTCAACAGTCTGTCCTTCGTGTATGCTCAGGTGAGTGTGAGAGAGCACTTCTCCACAGCCCATCTCTGTAGTGCTCACTCACAGGGGTGGATAATGTCTGTAATGGAGAAGTGCTCACTCACAGGGGTGGATAATGTCTGTTCCAGATCCCGAGCTTCACTTTCTCCTGCTGCACCTCAGACTTGTGTAACTCCGCCCCCTCCGCCTCAGCCAGCCTTCTGATTGGTCTGCTCTGCACTGCCCTTGCCATGTGGTGGACCAATGCCTGATGATCTTTATGTGAAGAGGCCACGCCCCTACATTCAAGACCACACCCACATATGGCATGGTCACACCCACATATGACATGGCCACGCCCAAAAACAACATGACCACGCACATATATTACACCTCTGCCGCACACTGCTTCACTAAAACATTGTTTAAGTAAAAAATCAGGGGGGAAAATTTTGTATCTGAAACAAATAAATGTTACTCTGACGCTCCAGGTCCTGACCTGGTCCAGTCCGGGTCCAGACCAGGCCCAGAGCTGGTCTTTTGCCGATGACTCTCTGATTGAGGCATGTCAGTGTTTTTTGTGAGTTTTGCACAAATTGATTGGATCCAACTGTGTTGTTGTTGTTGTTGTTGTTGTTGTGTAGATGATCCTGTGTTACGCTGATGAGCTTCTGCTAAATGAACAAATGCTAAATTCTGAATAAAGTCATAAAACACAGACACGTTCTTTATTTAAAGTTTAGATGAACAAACACACACTGTACACACACACATATACTGTATACAGACATGCACACACAGTGTACGCACATATACTGTACACACAGTCTCATACAGAGACGAACAGTCTCGCACATACATTCTCTCCCACAGAGACACACACACACACCGTCTCACACAGAGACACACATACGCACACAGTCTCTCGCACATACAGTCTCTCCCACAGAGACACACACACGTATAGATTATACCGTATATGGATAAATTATGTGTATTGTGGGTGGCAGAGTGGTTACCAGAGTGGTTACCAATCTTGCTTCTCGCCAGAAGGTTCTGGGTTCGATTCCACCTCCTGACAGAACAGGGTCTTTCTGTGTGGAATATGCATGTTCTCCCTGTGTCTGTGTAGGTTTCCTCCAGGTGCTCCGGTTTACCATACCCCTAAAAATGTAAGCTCTGGTCCTGAAAAGTATCAGCATCTCGAGATGGTCCTGTTGCTACGGCAACTACCCCTGAGATAGATGGATAACAATTGTTATAATCAGCAACAGCCCAGGTCACAGCAGCAGAGATGGAGTAGCCTCTGGGTGGAGCAGGACAGGTCAATAGGTGGAGTAGCCGCTTGGTTTGGACCATTTTCTCTGCTCTAGTCCAAAATAAAATGCTAAATGCTTCATTAGCATTTTTCAAAAAGTTAGCATTCCTCCAGTGGATTTTCGGCTGATCTGCTTGGTTTGGACCATGAATCCTCTCTGCTCTGGTCTGGACCTGTGCAAAACTATGCACACTGTAGCAACATCTCAAGAAAAATAAAGCACAAACAACAACTGTTTCAGAGCTACTTAGGACTTGCAGCCGTTTCCCAGCACATCTAAATAAATAAATACATAAATATGCTTGTGTGTCTCTGTGTGTGTGTGTGTTTATATGTGTGTGGGTTTGTCTGTGTGTGTTTGTGTTTCAGAGATGGCCCTTGTGCAGATCATGTTTGTGGACATTATTGATCGTGAGGTCATGTGACTTCTGCGCTGTGATTGGCGGCTGATTGCAGACTTTGGTGTCAGGTCTAAACTCGGTCCGGACCCAATATGGACCTGGTCTTACTGTTTCTGCTGGGACTCTGTGGTCTGGCCCCAGTCCTGGTCCAGTCTAAAGCAGGTCAGTCCTTCAAGGTTTTTCTCCTGAGTTCTGTCAAATCTGCTGCTGGGAATCGACAACCGTGTCAAGTCCTCAGAGACGGCGGTGGTTTAGTGCTATACAAATAACTTTGACCTGAGATCCTTCAGGGCTTTGTCTTCATCACTAGCATTAGCCTAAGTATTAGTATTCTTGGGTTTCATTAACCTGGCCTGTAGGGGGTGAATAAGCAGAGGTGGGACAACTCAGTTTTGCTCCCATTGAAAACCATGTAAATCTTGTCTGTTTTGGAGTCAAAAGGCTGTCATCCTGTGCGGTGTGCGGTTGTTGTAACAGTCTTAATCGGGGACACTCAATGGGCTCTATGCACGCACCACTTCCGCATTTTAGCTAAAGCCTCACTTCACTTCCTGTTTGCGGGAAACAGCCTGAGTTTCACTGGAATTCAGCAGTGGTTTACACAAGTTTCCTAAATAATGCTCAAACGGGAATTAAACTGTGAGGATACTGGGCATTTTTGGGACACAGCAGTGCTCTTTGATTGTGCTGTCATTGTGCTTTTATAAAGTTTACAAATCTCTGAGTGGCCACAGTCAAAGCTATTCCTCAGAGAGAAAGCACAGCGACACTTTTGGGTCAGTCTCACAGCTGAATGTATCAATCTAATTACTAAAAAACGTCACTAAAACCCACCTAAAAGCCATAGGATAGCATAGACAGGAAGTGAACGGGCTGTGTTTTGTTAACAGGAAATGACGTCACGACTCCCCGTGCATATAGCCCATTCTAAGGGAGTGCTAAAAAATAAATTGCTGCGTTTCATTCAGGTGGCCTGCAGGGGGCGCTTATCTGGGAAAGTCTTGATACACTCATTAGAGTGATTTTTAAAAAATGTACTCCTTTATATGAGACAACAGTTGGAACACGGAAGAAACCCTTGTCTTTCTCTCTATTCGCGCGGTTGCTACAACCATACTTCCGGGTATATATCTCCGTGTATAAACCTGGTGTTCTGTCGAGTTGGTCTGCCCGTCGAGATGATCTCCCTCAGCTGTTAATGATGTAATGTAAACCAGCGCATGCGTGTCTCACGGCAGCCGACGCAATCCAAGATGGCGTACATGAAGTTTGCGAAGTTAAAATACGAACGAATTAAGACACGAATGTCACTTTTAATGCAATTTGAGGCGAGATGTTGATAGTTCCGCGTTCTGAACGCCTCACAGAAGACGCCTCACAGAAGACGCCTCACAGCAGCGCTGGTGCGAGGGCGAATCAGAGTGCGCCTTTCACGGCACCGCGTGGACAGTGCACAGTGGGGAAAGTTTGTGTGAGGACAATGAATGGATAAAACAACAATTTACTTCGGGGCGGCGGCCCCCGCTCTGGACCGCACGTGGACAACCGTGCCTGCAAAGGGAGACACGAGTCTTAGAAGGATTGGAGAAAACTAAACAAAACTTTGGAATCTTACCGGCTGACACAAGACGCGTGCGCTTGGACAGTGGGAGGAGGGGGAGAGCCAGGTGGATTATCGGCTGGTCCCTACTGCAGCTCAGAGTCTGAAGCAACAGTGTTTGATGGTCAGCTGTGGCACAGGGCCTGCCATATAAAGGATGGACAATGAGCAACTTAACCCGAGGAGGAGGACATTTGGATGATCCAGAAGAGGATTGGGAGAAAGTTAGATGAAACTAAAATAGAACTTTTTGTTAAAAACTCAACTCGTCGTGTTTAGAGAAGTAAGAATGCCGAGTTGTGTCCAAAGAACACCATACCTACTGTGAAGCATGGGGGTGGAAACATCATGCTTTGGGGCTGATCAGGACGACTGATCCATGTAAAGGAAAGAGTGAATGGAGCCATGTATCGTAAGATTTTGAATGAAAATCTTCCATCAGCAAGGGCATTAAGATGAAGGGTGGCTGGGTCTTTCAGCACGACAATAATTCCAACACATCGACCGAGCAACGAAAGAGTGGCTTTGTAAGAAGAATTTCAAGGTCCTGGAGTGGCCGAGCCAGTCTCCAGATCTAAACCCCAAAGAAAATCTTTGGAGGGAGTTGAAAGTCCGTGTTGCCCAGCAAAAGCCTCAAAACGTCACTGCTCTAGAGGAGATCTGCAAGGAGGAATGGGCCATTTATGACCATCTTTGTATGGTACTGGACAAGGAGCTTAATAGATACAGAACAAATAGGAAAACACCTGGGAAAAGCAATGGGAAGCACAGAATTAAACAGCCATTTTGGAACAGTGAATTACAGAATTTGTGGGAAAAATTTCATTTTGCTGAGAAAAAGTTTTTGAAATGCAAAGACCACATTCTAAAAAAAGAGCTGTATGATGATTTTAGAAAAAATCAATCTAACTTTGATAAGAAACTCAGATTCTACAAGAGACGTTATAAGAGAGGCAAAGCCCTACAGTTGGACCATTTGAAACAAAGTAATGCTCAACATTTCTGGAGAGAAATAAACAAATTTGGGCCAAAAAGAAAACAGACAATTCCTTTTGAAATAGTGACAATAAGTGGGGAATCTGTTTTTCAGACAGATCAGGTACTGAACAGGTGGGAGTTGGATTATCGCTGTCTATTTGCTTTTAACACCTCCCACCAGTTTGATGATGTATTCCTAACTGATGTCTGTAGTGCCAAGCTTTTGCTCGAGAACAAATCTGTGAATGCACCCTTGTCCTGTTTTAATGACCTCTTGAATAGAGTGATTACACTGGATGAGGTGCGGATAGCTATTGAAAAAACTAAACCACACAAGGCAGTGGTGGGTGTGGATGATCTGTCCAACGAGGTGCTCAAAAGCCCAAAGTTGTTAAGTGTTTTGCATTGTCTATTTAAATATTGTTTTCAAAATGGGGTTATACCATCAATCTGGTATAAATCTATCATCAAGCCTATTCCAAAATCATATCAAGCTGACCCCAGAGTCCCTTTGAACTATAGAGGCATAAGTTTATGAAGTACAGTTTATAAGGTGTTTTCTGCCATCCTGAATAACCGGCTCTGTGAATTTATAGAAGTGAATGAAATATTGGTGGATGAGCAGAATGGATTCAGGAAGAAACGAGCATGTATTGACCACATTTATGCTCTATCCTCGGTAGTGAGAGCTAGACTTCAAGAAGGCAAGGATACCTTTGTGTGTTTTGTTGATTTAAAAAAAGCCTTTGACTGGATAAATCGAGATCTGTTGGAATTTAAGTTACTTAAGTGTGGTATTAATGGGGATTTCTATGAATCTATTAAAGCCCTGTACAAGGCACCAAGTGAACGATCTGAGGACTGGTTGGTTTCCCACTCCCTTTGGTGTGAAACAAGGAGACGTTCTCTCTCCAACATTATTTGCTATTTATGTTAATGATTTGGCGCAGGAGGTAAAGAGAGCAAATTTAGGAATTGCTATTGATGACTTTGACCTCAGCATTTTATTATATGCTGATGATATTGTTTTGATAGCAGAAGAAGAAACAAAACTGCAAAAAATTTTGGATATTATGAATGTGTGGTGTTCCAAATGGAGATTAACTACAGTATTAATTGTGAAAAAACTCAAATAGTTCATTTTAGAAAACCGTCTTTAATTTGTGTGTTGTATTTTGTAATGTTTGGAAAGCACTTTGTGACAGTCAATGTTCTATATGAATACACTTGACCTTGGTTCAGACCTGGTTCAGACCTGGATTAGACTTGTTTTTCTGCTGGTCTCAGTGTTTCTGGATGAGGAGCGGGCTCACAAGGTGCTGAGGTCTGGTCTCGGTTCTGGTCCTGGTCTCAGTTCTGGTCCCGGTCCCAGTCTGGTCCGGTCTCGTAGACATAACTCTGGCTGGTTTGAGGAGCTTCAGAGAGGAGACCTGAGGAGAGAGTGTGTGGAGGAGATCTGCAGCTACGAGGAGGCCAGGGAGGTGTTCGAGCACACCGAGATCACTGTAAGATTTGGTGTTTGTTGTTGTTGTTGTTGTGTCTGTGTTTATGTGTTGTAAACACAGACACAACAACCCTTTGTTGTTGTTTCAGAATGAGTTCTGGAAGACGTACCGAGGTGAGTCACATTGAGCATGCTCGGTGCTGGTGCATTGTGGTTAACGTAGTGCTCTGTAGTCCAGGACCACTGCTCCTCTGGGCCCTGTCTGAACGGAGGAACCTGTGTGGACCTGGGACCAGACCAGACACCGGACCAGGGATCGAGCTTCACATGCCTCTGCCCCCCTGGGTCCTCAGGTCACACCTGCCAGCTGGGTGAGCAAGGTTATTCACATAGTACATCAGAGAGAGGCGAGTTTTCAATGTGGGAGGGGCCTCTGAGTGGGAGGGGACTCGGTGGGGGAGGGGACTCTGTGGGGGAGGGGCCTCTGAGAGGGAGGGGCCTCTGTGGGGGAGGGGCCTCTGTGGGGGAGGGGACTCTGTGGGAGAGGGGCCTTTGAGGGAGGTCCCATGCATCATATTTTTGTGACTGTTTCTGACTTGCAGACGATCAAGCGGCTCGCCGGCGCTGCCTGGTGGACAATGGGGGATGTGCACACTTCTGTGAGGAGGCGGGGCTTCCTGTGGGGGCAGGGTCTCGCTGCAGCTGTGCCCTTGGGTACCAGCTGGACCAGGACCAGACCTCTTGCACCAGTGTAGGACCCATCGGCTGTGGGACGGTCCCAGTGCTGCAGAATCGGACCGGTCCTGGTCCTGGTCTGGACCCTAGAGGCCGGATTGTGGGCGGAGATGAGTGCCCAAGGGGGGAGTGTCCCTGGACAGTGAGTTTAACAGAGTATCGTCTACTCTGGTTCAGGCCTGGTCCTGACCTGGTCTTCCTCTGGTCCAGGTCCTGCTCCGGTCCCAGGGCCGGCCTTTCTGTGGGGCAGTGTTCCTGAGTCCAGACTGGGTCCTGACGGCGGCTCACTGTTTGGAGGACACAGATCGGCGCCACCTGGAGGCTGTGGCAGGTACCACACTCACATGTGTTGTGTCGACCTGAGTCGCTGTTCCCAGCATCAACAGTCCAGAGCTGCAGACACTGAGTTCCGAGTGATTTGTTTGTGCTCGGTGGTTTCTGTTCTGTGGGTTACTGCTGCTGTCTCTGCTCCCTCTGACCTCTGACCTCCTGCTCTTGGTCTGAGCTTCTGTTTGTGATGAGTCGTTGATGCAGCAGGACGATGGACAGTGTTCTTCTGTCTCTGAGGACCATGTGAGGAGGACCATTTGCAGGTCCCCCAGGACACAGGTGTTGTTCAGGAGACTGTGCTGGCACCCCCTGCTGAAGGCTGGATCCAGGTTATTTTCTTGTTCCAGACAAAACCTCAGGTCCATCATGGTCGTCCTCTGACACCTGGTCCTATCATGGACGTCCTCTGACACCTGGTCCTATCATGGACGTCCTCTGACACCTGGTCCTATCATTGTCGTCCTCTGACACCTGGTCCTATCATGGACGTCCTCTGACACATGGTCCTATCATGGACGTCCTCTGACACATGGTCCTATCATGGACGTCCTCTGACACCTGGTCCTATCATGGACGTCCTCTGCCACATGGTCCTATCATGGACGTCCTCTGACACATGGTCCTATCATGGACGTCCTCTGATTAGTTCCTCGCTGATGTTTAAGCTCCGGCTCTGGCGTCAGGAAAGACTATATAGAATGGAAGTTACGACTATTACTACGGTTCTATGAGTCCTGGATGGGTCTTCTCTCTGGATCCTCATGTTAGAAAGGTTCTGGGGACTGTGCTTCCAGAGTTGGAGGTCATGTGACCGGGATTAGGCTCCGCCTCTGACTTGGATTCATAGAACTGTAGTCATAGTGGTAACTGTCATGGTTGTAAACACAGAAAACAAGACTGTTCTTTAGGTGTATATGTTTGACACTAGTGTGAGAAATCTGGCCCATTCCTCCTTCCTGTGTTACCAGGAGAGCACGATGTGCAGGAGTGGGAGGGGTCAGAGCAGGTTGTGAGCGTGGCAGAGGTGCACGTACACGCCCACTATGACCCTCTCACCGTGGATAACGATATTGCTCTGCTGCGCGTGACCCCGCCACTCTCTGTGACGTCACATGCCGTCCCTGCGTGTCTCCCCACGCGTGCACACGTGCACACGCAGGTGTATGCCAAGAGCGCGCACGTGGTGAGCGGCTGGGGGCGTGTCCACGAGGCAGGCCCCGCCTCCAGCATCCTCAAGAGGCTCACGGTGAGTTCAAAGAGTCTCTTGTCTCTCGCGCTAGTCTCCCTCTCTGGCCTCTTTGTTCTTCCCTCTGGTCTCTCTATGGTCTCTCTGGTCTGTCTCTTTCTGGTCTCCCTCAGGTCTGACCCTGGTATTCCCACTGGTCTCAGGTCCCTCTGGTCTCCCTCAGGTCTGACCCTGGTCTTCCCTCTGGTCTCAGGTCCCTCTGGTCTCCCTCAGGTCTGACCCTGGTCTTCCCTATGGTCTCAGGTCCTACTGTTCTCTCCCTCTGGTCTCTCCCTCTGGTCTCACCCTGGCCTTCCCTCTGGTCTCAGGTCCCTCTGGTTTCCCTCTAGTCTCCCTCGGGTCTTACCCTAGTCTCCCTCTGGTCTCCCTCTTGTCTCACCTTGGTCTTTCCTCTGGTCTCAGGTTCCTCTGGTCCGGTCGGAGCTGTGCCAGATCCAGTCCGGCCTCAGTCTCAGTGGGAACATGCTGTGTGCTGGCTGGGCGGGCGGGGGCCAGGACTCCTGTAAGGGGGACTCTGGGGGGCCCCTGGTCACTCAGACCTCAGGGACCTGGTTCCTGACCGGCATCGTGTCGTGGGGGAAGGGCTGTGCCAGACCCGGCCAGTACGGGGTCTACACCCGGGTCCAAAACTACCTGGACTGGATCTGGACCAAGACTGGACTGAGACCAGACTCCCAGGACCAAAAGCAAGACCAGAACCAGACCACATCTGCACAGGACCAGACTGATCACACAGAAAATCAGGTCTTTAACCAGACTGGACTAGGACTAGACCAGGACCTCTCTCACAATGAGACCAGGGCTCAGACCAGGAGTGGACCAGGACTAGACTGACGTTTTTTCATGTTTCTGTTTGTATTAAAATAATGTGACTTCTGATTGTATTTATTATTTTATGTATACACTATGTTTCTCACATATATACATACACACCCACTTGCAGACACACACACACACAGACACAGACACACTGACTCACACACACATTCACGCTCTGACACACACAGACACACACATACATACACACCCACTTGCAGACACACAGACACACACAGACAGAATCAGTCAACCCTGATGCTGCCTCCTGATTGGTCCCTGATGCTGCCTCCTGATTGGCTGAGGCCACTCTGGTTCTGGACTAGTCTCAGTTTAGACGTCAGATCATAAACATGAGTCCTGCAGAGAAGGTCCGACTGCTGCAGGGTCTGAGACCGGGTCTAGTCCTGGTCTTCGTCCTGGTCTCTCTGGGGTCCATCTGCAACGCCGCAGGTCAGTGCTTTCAACTAAGGCAGGTATAAAGTGGGTCTAAAGCAGGACTGAACCAGGTCTAAAGCAGGTATAAAGTGGGTCTAAAGAAGGTCTGAGCAGTTCTGAAGCAGGTCTAAAGTAGGTCTAAAGCAGGAGTTTGTTAAAGCTGGGGTAATTAACTTTCAGACTTCACTAGTTCCTAGCTCTAAGGTCCTGGTTCTGATTCTCATGTATCTCTGTCACATTAGAGTAGCCTTTTCAGACAGAAAAAGTGAGAGCCAATCAGCTCTCAGTCCAAAGAGTCAAATAGTGACTGCCAGGGTTCTTGTCTGCAGTGTTCCTGGACCCTGCTGAGGCCTCGGTCCTTCTCCGGTCCAGACGAGCCAACAGTGGGTTCCTGGAGGAGCTGAAGCAGGGGAACCTGGAGAGAGAATGTGTGGAGGAGATCTGTGACTATGAGGAGGCCAGGGAGGTGTTCGAGGACGACACCAAGACTGTGAGTACTGCTGAGACCACAGAGAGACCACCACAGAGAGACCACAGAGACAACGAGACCTGAGACCACAGAGAGACCATAGAGACACAACAGAAACCACAGACCATGGAGAGACCCAAAAGAGACCACAAAGAGACCACACGACAGATACATGAATACAAGCTTAGAGCCAGGACTACTGCAGGTCTAAAGCAAGACTAAAGCAGGTCTAAAGCAAGTCTAAAGCAAGTCTAAAGCAGGTCTAAAGCAAGTCTAAAGCAAGTCTAAAGCAAGACTAAAGCAGGTCTAAAGCAGGACTAAAACAGGTCTAAAGCAGGTCTAAAGCAGGTCTAAAGCAAGACTAAAGCAAGTCTAAAGCAGGTCTAAAGCAGGTCTAAAGCAATTCTAAAGCAAGACTAAAGCAGGTCTAAAGCAGGTCTAAAGCAGGACTAAAGCAAGTCTAAAGCAAGACTAAAGCTGGTCTAAAGCAGGTCTAAAGCAGGTCTAAAGCAGGTCTAAAGCAGGACTAAAGCAAGTCTAAAGCAGGTCTAAAGCAGGTCTAAAGCAATTCTAAAGCAAGACTAAAGCAGGTCTAAAGCAGGTCTAAAGCAGGACTAAAGCAAGTCTAAAGCAAGACTAAAGCTGGTCTAAAGCAGGTCTAAAGCAGGACTAAAGCAGGTCTAAAGCAGGACTAAAGCAGGTCTAAAGCAGGACTAAAGCAGGTCTAAAGCAGGACTAAAGCAGGTCTAAAGCAGGTCTAAAGCAGGTCTGAAGCAGGACTAAAGCAGGTCTGAAGCAGTGAGACTAACGTCCGATATCGTGTCAGACAGAGAGAAGACATGTTTTATTGTTGATGGTAAAGACAAGGCACGGGCAAAGTTTCACAGAGTGCATGTGATAGTATAGCATTGACCAATCAGCATTTGCCACGAGGCCAGTGGCTTCGGTCTTTAGATTAACCAAAACAAGTGGAAAAGTACCAGACCTACAGCATGTGTTACAATGATGAATTCAGATTTAACCACAGTTTCTTCAAAGTGTTATAAAATATCCATCCAATAGCACGGCTAAAGCTGGACTAAAGCAGGTCTAAAGCAGGACTGAAGCAGGACTAAAGCAGGACTAAAGCAGGACTAAAGCAGGACTAAAGCAGGACTAAAGCAGGACTAAAGCAGGACTAAAGCAGGACTAAAGCAGGACTAAAGCAGGACTAAAGCAGGACAAAACCAGGTCTGTTTATGTTTCAGAGGGAGTTCTGGAAGACCTATAACCGTGAGTAAACACATCTGATTCTCTTTATCTCCCGCCCCCTCACCGACCAATTACAGGCTCCGATACAGAGGGGTCATGGGGGGAGGGTCCCCCAGGGGTCAGAAAACAGCTCACTCTGGACCAGTCTCTGATCAGGAGGACAGTGGGCGCTGATCACAGGTCTCCCATCACAGCACTACCTAGGCCCTGCCCTGCTCAGCTTCTGAGCAGGCTCTCACCTGCAGGGGGCACCACACCACAGTGTTTATGACAAATACATCAAACAGGACACTGTGACGTTTATGTCATTTACAGAAAGTACAAGAATTATTTAAACCAAATTAAGCCTGTGCATAAATGTAGGCGGCCTTTACATGTGTATATTTGAACACTTCAGTGAGGCCTGACCGCCACACAATGTATACTGTATACTGTATACGTTCACCAGCCACTTTAGTAGGTGAGTGTGTTCACAGTAAAGTGACAATTGAAGTATCTGGACTTTAAAAGGTTATAACTTAAAAACTAAAATTACTTTCATAGATTGGAAAAAAGATTTCAAACACAGACAGATTGAAGAGATAGTGTGGAAAAAATCAAAAGGAAAGATTGACATAAAAATGTTTAGCAACATTTTAAACGACCAAATTAGCCTCTGATTGGACCATTCTACTGTGACGCCAGTTACATAGAAAATAAAATGTCCTCAGTCTGAAAAAGCAGAAGATGAAATCTCACAAGATTTACATGGTAAATGGAGATTTACATTCTCCACCACCTTTGGAAGAGTTTCCCACTTAGACCTTGGAGTTTCCAGCCCATACTCTGCACAGATGTGCGTTCCATGTAGGCCTTCCCTGCCAGCATCTTGCACCCTGCAGTTATGTGTTGGATCGTCTCAGGTGCCTCTTTGGACAACCGACACCTTGGGTCTTGTCTGGTGTGGTATATCTGGGCCTCTATCGCTCTGGTGCTCAGTGCCTGTTCCTGTGCAGCCATGATGAGTGCC
Source organism: Knipowitschia caucasica (assembly GCA_964034765.1). NCBI lineage: Eukaryota > Metazoa > Chordata > Actinopteri > Gobiiformes > Gobiidae > Knipowitschia > Knipowitschia caucasica. The sequence goes on along the minus strand of OZ035844.1, from coordinate 5,802,536 downwards.
TCTGTGCTGTCCTGTAGGCCAGCCCTTTCTAGCCATTGGAAGGACATCTTGAGATCAGCCACTTCTGTTATGCTCCGGTGGTACTGTACATGCCGTGTAGGGGCTCGTCCTCCCATGATGGGCTCTCCTCCAGCACCTCCTCATCTCGCCACTGCCTGAGACATTCACTGAGTACGTCATCCGTTTTGGCCTTCTCCATGATGTAGTTATGGAGTTTGGATGTTTCGTCCTGGACAGCGGCTCTCACACTCACTAGTCCTCGGCCTTCTTTACGGCTTACGTACAGTCTCAGGGTGCGGGATTTGGGATGGAACCCGCCATGCATGGTAAGGAGCTTTCGAGTTTTAACATCCGTGGTCTGAATCTCTTCCTTTGGCCACCTGATTATTCCTGCAGGGTATCTGATCACTGGCAGGGCGTAGCTGTTAATTGCCCGGGCCTTGTTCTTGCCAGTGAGCCGGCTTCTTAGGACCTGCCTTACTCGCTGGAGGTATTTGGCAGTTGCCGCTTTCCTCGTTGCCTGTTCGAGGTTGCCATTTGCCTGTGGTATACCGAGATACTTGTAGCTGGCCTCAACTTCTGCTATTGTTCCCTCTGGGAGTGAGATCCCTTCTGTGTGGACTACCTTGCCACTCCGAGTCACCATCCTGCTACATTTCTCGAGTCCGAATGACATCCCGATGTCATGGCTGTAGATCCTGGTTGTTTGGATCAGAGAGTCGATGTCTCTCTCGCTCTTGGCGTACAGCTTGATGTCATCCATGTAGAGGAGGTGACTGATCTCTGCTCCGTTCCTGAGGCGGTATCCATAACCAGTCTGGTCAATTATTTGGCTTAGAGGGTTCAGGCCTATGCAGAACAGTAGTGGGGACAGAGCATCTCCTTGGTAGATACCAAATTTGATGGTCACTTGTGCGAGCGGCTTGCCATTTGCCTCAAGGGTGGTCTTCCACATTCCCATCGAGTTTTCAACAAAGTCCCTTAGAGCCCTGTTGATATTGTACAACTTCAAGCATTCCATGATCCATGTGTGTGGCATTGACTCGTAGGCTTTCTGGTAATCAATCCAGACTGTGCACAGGTTGGTGTGTCGTGCTTGAGGGTTCTTCACAGTATCTTTGCTGGACCAAAATTTCCGAGGTTGTTCCAGGGATCCGCTATAACCTCCTCCAGTTTCGGGGTCACTGCCCCCGAGTGCACCAATCACTACGGTCACCTTTACCCTCCAGCTCCTCTCTGAGCCCTTGGTATAAATGTATATATTTAGGGAAACTCCTCCAAAGGTGGTGGAGAGTGAACGTGCGAAGATCTTGTGGGACTTCCAGATACAGACCGACCGATACCGATGGTAATGGCGAACCAACCTGACATCGTGATGGTGGACAAAGGGCAGAGGAAAGCCGTGGTGGTGGACGTGGCAATTCCAAGCGATGGTAACATCAGGAAAAAAGAACAAGAAAAGTACTAAGGTCTCAGAGAGGAGCTGGAGAGGGCCTGGAGGGTAAAGGTGACAGTAGTGCCCGTGGTGATCGGTGCACTCGGGGCAGTGACCCCGAAGCTAGAAGAGTGGTTACAGCGGATCCCCGGAACAACCTCGGAAATCTCGGTCCAGAAATGTGCAGAGCAAGAACAGCAAAGATTCTGCGCAGAACCCTCAAGCTCCCAGGCCTCTGGTAGAGGACCCGAGCTTAGAGAGGGATAACCGCCCGCGGAGGGCCAAAGGTGAGGTGACATTTTTATATCTATATATATATAGATATAAAAATGGATGCCTTTCAAAAGAAATGCATTGTGGAATGCGCCATATATGTATACTGTATATATGTATGTATGTACAGTATGTATATATGTATATACTGTATGTATACTGTAAATATGTATACTGTATCTGTATATATGTATCTGTCACCTGAATCTCACTGTTCCACGTCACGGTTCCCCACAGAGATGTAAGCTTTCAAGTAAAGCTTGAGGATTACTGTGAGGAACTGGAGGAGCACAGGTACAGCAGTGAGGATAACTGTGAGAAACAGGAGGAGCACAGGTACAGTTTTAGTTCAGGCCTAGGAGGCATGGCAAGAAACATCTCAGAGAAACAGAGGAGCAGGAGGAGTGGGGGCAGTATCCTGGTGTGTGGAGGTGATATCGAACCCTCTGTTACAGGTGCAGACCCTTGTACCATCAGCCCTTGTCAGAACAATGGCACCTGTGTCCTCCAGGGGGCGAGCTACTCCTGTGTTTGTCCTGAGGGCTACGAGGGACGCCAGTGCCAAACAAGTACTTCTGCTGCCACTACTTCTACTACTGCTACTGCATATGTTACATATGTAACATATGTAACTAACATATGTTACATATGTTGTTATGTTATGTTTCTAGTCTTTGAGGAGTCTTTGAAGTGCCTGTTCCAAAATGGCCGCTGTGAACACTTCTGTGACGGCTCCAGAGCCAAACGTGTCTGTTCCTGCTCTGAGGGGTACCAGCTGGGAGAGGACCATAGGAGTTGTGTGGCCACAGGTACCTGGACCAGGACCAAGACAAGGACTGAGACCAGGACTGAGACCAGGACCAGAACTAAGACCATGACCATGACTCTCGAGACCAGGACTGCTCTTTATTTGACCCGGTTTCTCTCAGTCCAGTTCCCGTGTGGACAATTGGTCCCAGATCAGAACCAGACTCTTGGGTCTCAGACCAGACTGGTGGGGGCCAACACCTGTCCCCGAGGGGCGTGTCCCTGGCAGGTGAGGTGTCTCATTTGCATATGTACAACTACAGTCTTTGAAGCTGTGATTTTGATTGACAGGTGCTGCTGGAGTTGGACCACGCCCCTCACTGTGGGGGGGTCCTGATCAGACCGGACTGGGTCCTGACTGCCGCTCACTGTGTGTTTGAGCTGAGAGCCCAGAACCTGACTGTGGCAGCAGGTACGAGACTAAAGCTAATGATAAAGCGAAGGCTAATGCTCAATGTACTCTGTGTCTTCTGGTCCTGTTTTAACATTATCCAGTGTTTCTAGTCTCTCTCTGTTCTCTCTCTTGTCTCTCTCTGGTCTCTCTCTGGTCTCTCTCTGGTCTCTCTCTGGTCTCTCTCTGGTCTCTCTCTGGTCTCTCTCTGGTCTCTCTCTGGTCTCTCTCTGGTCTCTCTCTGGTCTCTCTCTGGTCTCTTGCTGGTTTCTCTCTGGTCCTGTTTTCATCTATAATCCGGTCTCTCTCAGGTCTCCTGGACCTCCAGTCCTCTAATTCGGTCCAGCGAGTCTCAGTTCGGTTTGTGGTCTTGGCTCCAGACTACAGCTGGGTCTCAGGACACAGGGACTTGGCTCTTGTCCAGTTAGAGCAGGCCATGGTCCTGGGTCCAGACGTGGTCCCAGTCTGTGTCCCGGACTTGGACCTGATGGAGCGGGAGCTGCTCCAGACCCGGTACCATACAGTCTCCGGCTGGGGCCAAAGAACCAGAGGAGGGAATGACTACGACTCCCACAATGCACCAGGAGGAACCCAGCTGAGGAAGATGGAGGTGCCAATCATACAGGTACTGCAGGCACTGCTCAGACCACACAGGCCCTGCCGACACATGCTACAAAACTCTAAAAACTGTTAGTGACAAGGACATTTTGGCTCACATGAACATGCTTTTTGGCTCGGATGAACAGATATATTGCCTTAGATGAACTGTGTGCTGTTTACTCCACAGCGCCCCCTGTGTGAGCAGAAGTCCGGCTTGAACCTCACCGATCACATGATCTGTGCGGGTTACATGAGTGGTCGCCAGGACAGTTGCCGTGGTGACGATGGCAGCCCATTGGTCACAGAGTTTGGCTCCACCCACTTCTTATTGGGCGTGGCCGCGTGGGGACGGGGCTGCGCCGAGCCGGGGTTCTATGGCGTTTATACCAACGTGGGACACTTCAGCCAATGGATACACAACACCATCACCACGGCAGCCAGTCCCCAGTGACGGACCAAAGCATCACGACAACAAATAGCAACCATTGACAGGAACTTTAACATAAATACCCATGTTTTTATGAAATACCAGATTTCTTTCTAGATATAAAAAAATCTAAATCTATTTTTGCATAATTTTCTATCTATCTTCAATAAACCAAATATTGTCAACCAATAATGTTGAATGATTTTGTTCAAAGAGGCAGAGCTTTAGGTCAGGGGCAACACTGTATATGGATTGACAAGGCTAATGTGCTAACTCAATGCTACCCACTAGCACAATGCTAATCTGTTAGCTCACTGAAGCCTGTTACGGAAGTGCTCATGGGTGAAGCTTTTCTCCAACTCTCTCTGGCTCCTTTTGACGTCCATGCTAAAGTAAACTCCTCTCACCGTTTGTGTCACACTCACCATTTTGGGCTTAAACCCGTGGTTTATCTTTGTGATCCTGGTGTTTACAATGTGATATTGTGAATCCAGATATGAGCCTTTTAAAGACTGACCAATCAGGAGCCTTCTGTTGCCAAATTCAGTCTCAGCAGCTCCTGATTGGCTCTGCGGTTTCCAGGTGGTTGCCATGGGTACATTTGAAAAGAGAAACTACAGAATGTTTTTCGACTTACTAAAGACGTTCCCTGTCACCAATAGCAAGCCTTTGTTTTTAAAGAAACAGATCAACGTTTGACTTTGGAGTTTAATCTGATCAGATACAGAAGGACAAACAGCTGATGTGGGGCAGAGGACACAGGGACAATGACCTAGGAACCAGGAGCTAGGAGCCAGATTAGAGAGAGAAGGATGAAGGGAGGGTGTAGAACATAAGAGCTAGGAGATAGAGTGTAGGAAATAGGACCTAAGAGATAGAGTGTAGGAAATAGGAGCTAGGAGATAGAGTCTAGGAAAATGGGAGGAAGGAGATAGAGTGTAGGAAATAGGAGCTAGGAGATTAAAAAAAGAGTCAGTTATGTTGTGGATCTACGGACTTCTGCTGCTGCTTAACCCACTGTGGACTCAAGGTAAGTCTTGGTTCGGTCCTGGTTCGGTCCTAATCCGGTCCTGGTTTGGTCCGGGGTCGGCCCTGGTCCAGACCTCTTTTTGGTCTGAATCCAGACTCTCAGTGGTATCGACTTTGTTTGTGTTGAAATCAATTTCAGACAAAACTGAAAGAGAATGTGCTGTTTACAGATAAATATTTTATACTGATTAGATTCACATGGTCATAGTGTTCTTATGGTCTCTCTCTAGTCTCTCACAGGTCTCTCTCTCTGGTGTCTCTCTGGTCGCCTTCTAGTCGCTCTTTGGTCTCTCTCTCTGGTCTCTCTCTCTCTGGTCTCTCTCTCTCTGGTTTCTCTCTAGTCTCTCTGGTGTCTCTCTGGTCTCTCTGGTCTCTCTCTGGTCTCTTTCTTGTCTCTCTGGTGTCTCTCTGGTGTCTCTCTGGTTTCTCTCTAGTCTCTCTCTGGTGTCTCTCTGGTGTCTCTCTGGTCTCTCTCTGTTCTCTCTCTGTTCTCTCTCTGGTGTCTCTCTGGTCTCTCTCTGGTCTCTTTCTTGTCTCTCTGGTCTCTCTCTGGTCTCTCTCTGGTCTCTCTCTGGTGTCTCTCTGGTGTCTCTCTGGTCTCTCTCTAGTCTCTCTCTGGTCTCTCTCTGGTGTCTCTCTGGTGTCTCTCTGGTCTCTCTCTGGTGTCTCTCTGGTCTCTCTCTGGTCTCTCTCTGGTCTCTCTCTGGTCTCTCTCTGGTGTCTCTCTCTGGTGTCTCTCTGGTGTCTCTCTGGTGTCTCTCTGGTGTCTCTCTGGTCTCTCTCTGGTCTCTCTCTGGTCTCTCTCTGGTCTCTCTCTGGTGTCTCTCTGGTCTCTCTCTGGTGTCTCTCTGGTGTCTCTCTGGTGTCTCTCTGGTGTCTCTCTGGTGTCTCTCTGGTCTCTCTCTGGTCTCTCTCTGGTCTCTCTCTGGTGTCTCTCTGGTCTCTCTCTGGTGTCTCTCTGGTGTCTCTCTGGTCTCTCTCTGGTCTCTCTCTGGTGTCTCTCTGGTGTCTCTAGAATCTCTAATATCTTACCATAGTTACCAGGAAAGATTATACAGCTGCACTACACCACAAAGTGAAACAATCTCTCTTTGGAAAGGTACTTACTGTACATTACATAAATAAGATCACTGCTAAAGCTAAGGCTAATGGTCAATGCTAATACTAAGGCTAATGGCCAATGCTAATGCGATGTTTAGTAAAACCGTTGTGCAGTCATGATCGTAACTAAAACTCTGGCTCTGACTATTCTCTTCCTTGTCCCAGGTCTGGGTCCTGGTCCGGTTTTTGTCTCCCAGCAGAAGGCCTCCGTCCTTCTCCGGTCCAGACGGGCCAACAGCGGGTTCCTGGAGGAGCTGAAGAAGGGGAACCTGGAGAGAGAGTGTGTGGAGGAGATCTGTGACTATGAGGAGGCCAGGGAGGTGTTCGAGGACAAGACCAAGACTGTGAGTAGTAATACAACTACTACTAGTGACTACTACTACTACTACTACTACCAGTGAGTGTGACACAAACGATTACTGAGCTATATGTGTTTACTTTTATATGGAAATCAATAGTAGCCAGAGAGAGGAGCCAAACTTCACTATGTGCACTCCCCTGTTAAGCCCAACGCACACCGAAACGCCTTGACGCGCGGCAAAAGAGCCGCCTCCTTTATTTTCTATGAGAGAACGCACACCAAGGTTGCAGTGACGCGCGGCGACGCTGGACCGGGCGCCACGATTCAGTTTTGTTGAATCCAGACGCGGCGCCGCGGCTGAAACTGTCCCTCCAAGCACCCGTAGTTTTCTTCTTCTGCGCTTCTTATCACGTAGCTGTGAGCGCGGTCTCAAATTTACACACTTGCATAATTTCACGTAAATACTTTGTTTCCTCCCCCAAAATATTAGTAGAAACTTCCAAACGTCACTCACCCATTTCATCTGCGATCAGCTGGAAAAGGACGCTAGCCAAGGCGTTCCGGTGTAATTTGACACATGTCATGAACGCGCGTCAAATGACGCGCCGCGAGGCGCTGCGTTTCGGTGTGCGGTGAGCTTTAGGCTTCACTGAGCTAGCGGGTTACCATAGAGCGTAGATGAACACATCGAGCGTAGAGGAAGACTTGTTCAGATCAAGTGTATCAGACGACTGTGAAGTGAAGGAGAAAGTCTGGACCACTGCAAAGTTACCAACACACACGAACAAGGAGAGACTCGATCACAGATTCAGACAAGAGACCCATGGTTACTCTGGAGGAGCTGCGCACACAAAGCTCATCTGAGGGAATCTGTACATGTCGCACTCTCAACTGAGTTGTTTATTAAAGAAGAATGGGAAAAACTCTGATCAAACTCTGTGTTTCAGGACCTGTTCTGGGCCAAGTATGTGGGTAAGACTGCTTTGTTTATTTGAATCCTGGTCTTGAACCTGGTCCTGGTCTCAGTCCTGGTTTCAGCCTTGGTCTCAGCCTTGGTCTCAGCCTTGGTCTCAGCCTTGGTCTCAGCGTTGGTCTCAGCCTTGGTCTCAGCCTTGGTCTCAATCCTGGTCTCAGTCCGGGTCTTAGTCCAGGTCCTGGTCGCAGTCCGGTGTAACAGGCCGTTTTAAACCCCCTGGCCGGTTTACACCCTGGGGTTAAAATAGCCTAGGCCAGAATACACCCCGGGGTTTATTCTGGCCTAGGCTATTTTAACCCCCCTTAGGCCAGATTAACCCCCCTCTTGTTTTATCTAATAATGATAAAATATCCATCCATCCATCCATCCATCCATCCATTTTCTACCCTTTAATCCATTTCTGGGTCAGGGGGGTGGCAGTCAGAGATGCCACCCAAGTCTCATAGCACCAGCCCCTCACTGACCCTCTGCAGGTGGTGAGTCCACAGGAGGACGGCTGCTCTCTGAGTGTGAGCATAGCCTTGATCTTTCAGTGGGGGCTTTGGGCAAAGTGGGGTTAAGTGTCTTGCCCAAGGACACAACGACAGCAGTCATCAGTGGGAGTCGGTGGAGAAGGTGTAGAGGTGGGAAATTAACCCACGACCTTCAGGCCTGAAGGCCAATGCTCTACCAACTGAGCTACTGTCGCCCTTATTAAATATTTTTTCTAAACTTCAAAATTATTTAAAATCATTTAGAAGTAGTTTGTTAATTACTCTATAGCCCTAATTAGTGTGATTGCTTTTCATACTTTGTTTGATTAAGATTAAGATTGAGAGATCCTTTATTTGTCCCACTGTGGGGAAATTTCGGTGTTGCGTCACAAGTTATAGGACAATAGGAAAGAGGAGCACACGACACACGTTAAGTGAAAAATAGCTATACTAAACAAAATAAAAATAATCTTACTCTAGCATCAATAATAAGTATAAAATCTCTATCTTGAAAATATAATAGATGTAAAAATTTAAAATTGACACAATAAGAGGCAAGTATAAAGTCCTGTGTAATCTAGTAAAGCAAGTAAAGTGTAGTTATATGTTAGCATCTGTACATTAGCAGTATGTTTACAACTGTATATTGGCGGCTGTGTATTGCACATTCTGGTATAAGGTAAGGATATTGCAACGATGCGAGAATGACACTGGAATCAAGTTTGCAGTGTTCATTAGTCCTTATTGGTCCTTATTGTTTGTTGTACAGTTTGACCGCAGCAGGAAGGAAAGACCTGCGGAACCTCTCCTTCACACATCGATGGTGAATTAGTCTGTCATTGAAGCTGCTCTCCAGAGCAGAGAGAGTGTCCTGCAGGGGGCGACAGTCATGGTCCACATAGATGTTAGTTTGCTCAGGACCCTCCTGTCCCCCACCTGCTGCACTGTGTCCAAGGAACAGCCCAGGACTGAGCTGGACTTCCTGATGTTCCAGCTTCTTCCCTCTCTGTGATGCTGCTGTTCCAGCAGACCACACCGTACAAGATGGCTGATGCCACCACAGAGTCATAGAAGGTCTTCAAGAGTGGCCCCTGCACTCCAAAAGACCTGAGCCTCCTCAACAGGTAGTCGACTCTGGCCCTTCTTGAAGAGGGCGTCTGTGTTATGAGTCCAGTCCAGGTTGTGGTTCAGATGAACACCCAGGTACTTGTAAGAGTCCACTCTCTTAATGTCCCTTCCCTGGATGTTCACTGGAGCTGGAGCAGCAGAGTGACGTCTGCGGAAATCCACCACCATCTCCTTGGTCTTCCCCGCGTTGATGAGGAGGTTGTTCCGCTGACACCAGTCCACAAAGTCCTGTATAACTCCTCTGTACTCTGCGTCATTGGAGCTGAGTCCGATGATGACAGAGTCGAGAACTTTTGTAGAACACAATCGTGTTGTGAGGTGATGAGTCAATGTATCTACAAACATCTCACATGAAGTTTGTAGATACGTTGTGTCCTTGGGCAAGACACTTAACCCCACTTTGCCTGAAGACCCCTCTGAAAGATCTCAGCTCCTGTGGACTCACCACCTGCAGGAGAATCAGTGAGGGGCTGGTGCCCTGTGACTGGGTGCAGCTCTGACTGTCACCCCCCCGACCCAGAAATGGATTAAGGGGAAGAAAATGGATGGATGGATGGAGTTATATATTCACAGGATCTGAGGAATACCACCTCTCTCCGTGATAGTGTGGTTCAACATATGAACATCAGCATTAAAGACAAACTTTCCTGTTACCTCAATCAGTCAATAAATGACTACATGACATCTACTGCTATGGATAAGTGTGGTGTGTGGGCACAGATGCAGAAATAATGGCCACAGCTTCCCTCATAGGCAATGATGTAATAGTGTGTACAAAGCATGGGGAAGTATGCAGTGGCTGACATATCCAGCATCTTTCAATCTACAGGAGACATCAGAATCTGCCATTTACCTTGAGAACAAGTCCGAGCACTTTAGTGCTGTGATTGGTGTCGAGTGATGAGACTGTATGGTGTAGTAAGGTTACTGCAAAGTACAGTACGGGAGTATTAGGAGTGTTATAGTTTTATCATTGCTTTAGTTTTATCATTGTTTTAATTTTATCATTGTTATAGTTTTATACAGAATATCACCACCATATCTTTTCCTAAATGTATTTAGTAAGAAATAAAGAAATAAAAAAAATATTGCTTGTATTTTATTGTTATCATACAAAATGAAAGGGGGGGTTAATCTGGCCTAAGGGGGGTTAAAATAGCCTAGGCCAGTTTATACCCCGGGGTGTATTCTGGCCTAGGCTATTTTAACCCCGGGGTGTAATCTGGCCTAGGCTACTATAACCCCGGGTGTATTCTGGCGGGGGGTTAAACTGGCCTGCTACACCGGGTCTCGGTCCTGGTCTCGGTCCTGGTCTCGGTCCTGGTCTCGGTCCTGGTCTCGGTCCTGGTCTCGGTCCTGGTCTCGGTCCTGGTCTCAGTCCTGGTCTCAGTCCTGGTCTCAGTCCTGGTCTCAGTCCTGGTCTCAGTCCCAGTCTCTCTTCAGATGGAGATTCCTGTGAGTCCAGTCCCTGCCTGAACGATGGCGTCTGCAGAGACACTGTTGGAGGATTCGACTGTTTCTGTAAAAACGGATTCCAAGGATCTGTCTGCGAGATCGGTACTGACAGTGGACACACACACTCACACACACACACACACACTCACACACACACACACACACACACACACACTGAGAGGGTGGATTATCTCAGAGGAAAAGTGCTCACTTAAACTGTGTGTTTGTCTGTGTCTCTCTCTCTCTCTGTTTGTGTGTGTGTGTGTCTCTCTGTGTGTAGTGACCCCGGAGATGTGCGATCACCAAAATGGCGGTTGTCATCACTTCTGTGCAGTGGAGAGTGCAAGCGTCAAATGCTCGTGCGCAGACGGGTACTTCCTGCTACCTGACCAGCAGACATGTGACTCCCACGGTCAGTGAAGGCTATCCCATCCCAATTAGCTTTATTATTAGTCTTTAGCATGAGGCTTTAGCATTATCCTTTAAGCCTAGCGTACATCGACAGAGTAACTGGAGACAACTAGTTGCAAGGCGGCTTTTGGCAACTGAGAGGAGATGATGGAGATGATCAGTTGCCGAAATCGGTCGAGGTGAGCGCTCTTACAACTGGAGATAAACAGTCGATCTCCAGATTCAGTCAGTTGCCCGTGTTCTACTTTTCGGCAACTAGTTGTCCTCAGATCCGGAGATATCACCCGATGTGTGCGCTCCTACAACATGTTGAGAGTGTTATCATGCGACGTATTGCGCGCAGAAAACACACTGTAGTTGACAGCCTGTTGCTGTCCATGTACGCGCTGTTATTCCCGAGATTGGCCTGCTACTAAGAGTTGCCCGTTTTCGCCAGTGTGTGGGGCAGCAAGTCATAGGCGACGGATATAATCAGTTGCCAGTCCGATGTACGCTATGCATTAAAATGAAATAATAATGATAATAATAATGCATCAGTTTTATATAGCGCTTAACCCCTGGGAACACCAGCCACAGTGGGGCGGCTGCGGCTGTAAATTGCCAAACTGCTGTTGTGTCCTTAGGCAAGACACTTCACCCCCATTGCCTAGAATGAGTCTGGTGTGGTGGTGCTCGGAGGGGCTGATGGCACAGACTGGTTGCCTCGCTTCTGTCAGTGTGCCCCAGGGCAGCTGTGGCTACAGTAGTAGTTTATCACCACCGTGTATGGAGTGAATGAATAATGACACATGTGAAGCGTCTTTGAGTGTCCAAAAAAGCACTGTATAAAACCGATGCATTATTAAATTAGCCTTTAGCATGAGCTCACAAAGCTTCTCTAATCATCAGAGCCGTTCAAATGTGGAGTCCTGGTGACCTCTGAGACCAGAACTATCTTCAGGTACGACCGAAACCAGACCCTGAACCAAAACCAGACCAAAGACCAAGACCTGGTTCAAGAGCTGGATTTGTACCAAGACCTGGTTCAAGACCTGGACCAAGACCTGAACCAGAACATGCACCTAAATCCGAACCAGACCCAGACCTGGTTGAACCACACCTCTCTGGACTCAGCTGAGAACGCCACAGACCCTCAGTCCCACCTGGGTCCCACCTCAGGTCTGGACCGGATTCAGGACTTGGGACCAGAGAACCCGGACCTGGCCCTGATCCAGGAGAAGCTGGTCACGTTTCAGACCGCAGCTTGGACTCGGATCGTAAATGGAGAGGACTGCCCCCCTGGAGAGTGTCCTTGGCAGGTGAGACATCTCATTTGCATTACTCCTCCCTGGAGATGTTGACTGGATGCAGATCCTAACGTTAGCTTGGTGCAGATGCTAACGTTAGCTCGGTGCAGATGCTAACGTCAGCTCGGTGCAGATGCTAACGTCAGCTCGGTGCAGATGCTAACGTCAGCTTGGTGCAGATGCTAACGTCAGCTCGATGCAGATGCTATTGTCAGCTTGGTGAAGATGCTAACGTCAGCTCGGTGCAGATGCTATTGTCAGCTTGGTGAAGATGCTAACGTCAGCTCGGTGAAGATGCTAACGTTAGCTCAGTGCAGATGCTAACGCTATGTTGTTCATAGGCTCTGCTGTTGAATGAGGAGCATCGAGGTTTCTGTGGCGGAACTCTTCTGACAGATTCCATCGTGCTGACCGCCGCCCACTGCATGAACCAATCACGGCACATCTATGTGGTCCTGGGTAAGCTCCGCCCCCTCATCAACAAATCTTGGCACATCTACGTGGTCCTGTGGTGTCTGTGCACTCAGTGTGTGTCCTCAGTGTGTGTCTCAGTGTGTGTTGTGTGTGCAGGACAGTTCGACAGGTGCATCATGGGCAGGAGCTGGTGTGTTGTGTGTGTATCTCGGTGTGTGTTGTGTGTGTTTGTTGTGTGTCTCAGTGTGTGTTGTGTGTGTGTTGTGTGTAGGAGAGTTCGACACACAGGTGCGTCATGGGCAGGAGCAGGTGCAGCATGTGGAGAAGGTTCTGCTTCATCAGAAATATCGCCCGGACACGTATCACAACGACATCGCTCTGATCCAACTCAAAAAACCTACGACCTTCAGCAGATACATCCTCCCAGCCTGTCTGCCCACCAGAGACCTGGCTGAGAAGGTACCAGGACCACAACCTGCTCTCTGGTCTCTCTGGTCTCTCTCTGCTCTGTGGCCTCTGATCTCATGTCTCACCTGGTCCCTCTCATCAGGTGCTGATGAAGCAGTCCGATGGTCTGGTCTCTGGTTTTGGCAGACTCGGAGAGTTCTCTCGACCTTCTTCTATCCTTCAGCGGTTGGCAATGCCGTATGTGGAGCGGGCTCGGTGCCTAGAGTCCACTCAGTTCCGGATCTCAGGTCACATGTTTTGTGCGGGGTACGAAGGAGGGGGCCGTGACGCCTGCCAGGGGGACTCGGGGGGACCCCATGTGACCCCCTACCGCAACACTTACTACATCACTGGGGTGGTGTCTTGGGGAGAGGGCTGCGCCCACAAGGGCAAGTACGGGGTCTACACCCAGGTCTCCAAGTACATTGGCTGGATCAAGAACGGCATCAGGGCCCTGAAGCCAGGGAGGAGTGCCTCTAGGACAACAAGAGAGGTAATACACATATATATCATATATAATATAAATATATATATATATATATATTAAAGACTCGGATGAATATGTGTATATATATATATATATATATATATATATGTATATATATATATATATATATATATATATATACAAGTATTCAGCCCCCGAATACTTTCGGGGGCCGAATATAAGGCACTGCATAAGGCACTTATATACTTATAATTATAAATTCGGCCCCCTTGAACCTTTCAACATTTCGCCACATTTCAGGCTTCAAACATAAAGATATTACATTTAATTTTTTTGTCATGAATCAACAACAAGTGGGACACAATTGTGAAGTGGAACGACATTTATTGGACAATTTAAACTTTTTTAACAAACTGAAAAGTGGGGCATGCAATATAATTCGGCTCCTTTACTTTCAGTGCAGCAAACTCAGTCCAGAAGTTCAGTGAGGATCTTTGAATGATCCAATGTTGTCCTAAATGACTGATGATGATAAATAGAATGCACCTGTGTGTAATCAAGTCTCTGTATAAATGCACCTGCTCTTTGATAGTCTCAGGGTTCTGTTTAAAGCACAGAGAGAACCATAAGACAAAGGAACACACCAGGCAGGTCCGAGATACTGTTGTGGAGAAGTTTAAAGCCGGATTTGGATACAAAAAGATTTCCCAAGCTTTAAACATCTCAAGGAGCACTGTGCAAGCAATTATATTGAAATGGAAGGAGTATCAGACCACTGCAAATCTACCAAGACCCGGCCGTCCCTCCAAACTTTCATCTCAAACAAGGAGAAGACTGATCAGAGATGCAGCCAAGAGGCCCATGATCACTCTGGATGAACTGCAGATAACTACAGCTGAGGTGGGAGAGTCTGTCCATAGGACAACAATCAGTCGTGCACTGCACAAATCTGGCCTTTATGGAAGAGTGGCAAGAAGAAAGCCATTTCTCAAAGATATCCATAAAAAGTCTCGTTTAAAGTTTGCCACAAGCCACCTGGGAGACACACCAAACATGTGGAAGAAGGTGCTCTGGTCGGATGAAACCAAAATCGAACTTTTTGGCCACAAAGCAAAACGATATGTTTGGCGTAAAAGCAACACAGCTCATCACCCTGAACACACCATCCCCACTGTCAAACATGGTGGTGGCAGCATCATGCTTTGGGCCTGCTTTTCTTCAGCAGGGACAGGGAAGATGGCTAAAATTGATGGGAAGATGGATGGAGCCAAATACAGGACCATTCTGGAAGAAAACCTGTTGGAGTCTGCAAAAGACCTGAGACTGGGACGGAGATTTATCTTCCAACAGGACAATGATCCAAACCATAAAGCCAAATCTACAATGGAATGGTTCACAAATAGACGTATCCAGGTGTTAGAATGGCCAAGTCAAAGTCCAGACCTGAATCCAATCGAGAATCTGTGGAAAGAGCTGAAGACTGCTGTTCACAAACGCTCTCCATCCAACCTCACTGAGCTCGAGCTGTTTTTCAAGGAAGAATGGGCAAGAATTCCAGTCTCTCGATGTGCAAAACTGATAGAGACATACCCCAAGCGACTTGCAGCTGTAATTGCAGCAAAAGGTGGCGCTACAAAGTATTAGCGCAAGGGGGCCGAATAATATTGCACGCCCCACTTTTCAGTTTTGTATTTGTTAAAAAAGTTTAAATTATCCAATAATTTTCGTTCCACTTCACGATTGTGTCCCACTTGTTGTTGATTCATGACAAAAAATTAAATTTTCGTAATACTTTCGCAAGGCACTGTACATACATACATGTATACTACAGTATTTATATATATATAGTATACTATATAGTGTGTGTGTGTGTGTGTTGAGCGCTCTATAGTCAGGGAGGAGTGCCTCCAGAGGGAAGAGGGAGGTACTGCACATGCACACACACATAAACACATACACCATGGATCTATAATAAGAACTGGATAGGGTATTACTAGCTAATAATGATAGCGGGCGGCACGGTGGCTGAGTGGATAGCACTCTCGCCTCTCAGCAAGAAGGTCCTGGGTTTGAATCCCGGTTGGACCAGGACCTTTCTGAGTAGAGTTTGCATGTTCTCCCCGTGTCTGCGTAGGTTTCCTCCGGGTGCTCCGGTTTCCCCTACCACTAAAAATATGTACAATAGGTCTGGCATGTGCCTCCTGTACTGGCACCCCCACTCCCAAAAATCACAATTGTAAACTGCTTTGAGACTCCGATGTGCAGTGAAAAGGCGGTATATAAATAAAGATTACTACTGTACTACTACTAATAGCTGTCTAACCCATGGACACAGCGGCCGCTCCCGCTGTACTGTAGATTCTACTATTCACGCGGGCTATCCAGAAAAAGTCTCATAGAACTCAATGTAAACAAAAACAGCTGGACCTCAGCTGACAGAGAACCTACAGCTTTCATAAAGAGTTTTGTGAGGATTTTAGTGTCCCTTGTTGTCCTCAACTTTTTTTCTTCCTAAATCTTTCGGTTTTCTATAAATCCACACTTTAATGCAACAATCTCCCGTTCTAGCTCCGCTCTGATCAGCAGCTCTGATTGGTCAGAGCGCGGCCGAGCCCCTTTGTGCACGTGCATGAGAGCCACACATGGGAGCTCGTCCACTGCGCAGAATCGGAAGGACCAGACGATGCCCAAATATGGGCGAGTTCCGCTAATCTTTCAGCCCCCATGGCTGTCCCATGCGCTACTGAGCACAAGCCATTCATTTGAATAGGACGTCATCATGGATCACCGGGGCTTGACATACACGCAGACACACATACACACAGACACACATACACAGACACACATACACAGACAACACACACTATAAACTGACAGTAACTGAGATTTTGATTGTAGGTTTTTGGACCTGATCCGAATCCACAGCAGAATCCAAGAGGCTTCAAACTCATGTACCTGTGACCAGGATTGGACCAAGACTAAACCAGGAGTGGACTGGACCAGGACTGGACCAGAACCTTCTGGGTCTAGAGCACTTTTTATTGTTGTTTTGTGTTTGAAATAAAGTTTTGTTCTAATCCTGAGTCGACCATTTTGTGCTCGTCATCCATTTCGTGCTCAGTTTATCTGAAAGTGATGAAACCGTTGTTTACAGTTAAACTTGAATCTAATGTTTACTCAGAGGGTCCGGTCTAGGTCTGGTCTGGGTCTGGGAACTTTTGTGATTACCATGGGGTGGGGCTTGTGTTTGAGTGACAGGGGGCGGAGCTTGTGTGTTTACCAGGGGGCAGAACCTGTATGTTTACCAGGGGGCGGAACTTGTGTGTTTACCAGGGGGCGGGGCTTGTGTGTTTACCAGGGGGGCGGGACTTGTGCCTGAGTGACAGGTGTCATGGCGGTCTGCAGAGCTCTGCTGTGGAGTTGTTTGCTCGTGTCGAGTGTTTGTGTGTTTGGACTTTACACAGGTACAAGTTTGTCCTTGTATTGTTGTAATGTTACTATAAAGTTATGCTAATGTATAACATGTATGCTAGCGCTCCTGTTAGCCTTAAACCTGACCCCAGTCTGTGGAGTTACACTGTGGTAATGAGGCAAAAGGGGGCACTGTGAGACAGTGATACTGTTCATCTGAGCCATAATATCTGCTCATCTGAGCCAAAATGTCTGTTCTTCTGAATTCATCTTGTTGATTGCTAAATTGGGGAGCTGTAGAGCTGGACACGCATTGGCTTCATTTCGACGGTCTCACTCTGAAACGCTAAGCTAATAATTTGACGGCTTTAAGCAACCGGCTAAGCTAAATGGCTAAGCTAAACAGTTAACCATGTGTGTGTCAGGTCCGAACTTGTTCCTTAGGTCCAAACGA
Source organism: Knipowitschia caucasica (assembly GCA_964034765.1). Classification (NCBI taxonomy): domain Eukaryota; kingdom Metazoa; phylum Chordata; class Actinopteri; order Gobiiformes; family Gobiidae; genus Knipowitschia; species Knipowitschia caucasica. Next base: position 5,785,269 of record OZ035844.1, on the reverse strand, counting down.
GCAAACTCGTTTCTTCTGGAGGAAATTCTTCAGGGAAATCTGGAACGAGAATGTTTTGAGGAGATCTGTGTGTACGAAGAGGCCAGGGAGGTGTTCGAGGACACACACCATACTGTGAGAGACACACACACACACACAGAAAGCGAGAGAGTGAGCAACACACATGCAGAGAAGGAGGGAGATACCACACACACTAGTCTAAGTCTTGGTCTTGGTCCTGGTCTGGCCTCTGACTCTTCTTCTTGCTCTACAGTCTATGTTCTGGGCTCAGTATGTGGATGGAGACCAGTGTGTGTCTGCCCCCTGTGGTCACGGAGGAATCTGCACCGACGGCGTGGGCGGGTTCACCTGCACATGCCCCGCCCCCTTCTTTGGACCCACCTGTGAGCTGGGACCTGGGACCAGACCAGACCAGGACCCAGCCCAGGACCCAGCCCAGGACCCACTGGTCAAAGGTGAGAAATAACCCTAACCCTAACGAAAAAATACTATCAAATCCCGATCTGTGTTTGTGTTTAAGCTCCTCTCACTTATCTACTCTACTCTACTCTACTCTACTCTACTCTACTCTACTCTACTCTACTCTACTCTACTCTACTCTACTCTACTCTACTCTACTCTACTCAAGATAGATATATAGATACATATTTTCGATACTCTAGGGTAGGATAGTGTAGGGTAGTGTAGGGTAAGTGAAACAGTAAATGAAAAACAGTACTCTAGTACTCGGACACAGTACTGGAGTACTCTGACACAGTACTCTCCCGTAGCCTCCATACCGTGTCCGCTCAGTGGCCCCTCCTCCTGTGAGCAGCTGTGTACGGCCTCAGACTTCAGCTACAGCTGCTCCTGTTTACAAGGATACACTCTGAGGAGTGACCAGAGGAGCTGCAGGCCAGCAGGGACTACAGGTACAACTGCTGCTACTGGTATTACAGGTACTACTGCTGCTACAGGTACTACTGCTACTACTGATGCTACTAGTACTACTGATGCTACTAGTACTACTGCTACTACTGGTACCACAGGTGCTACTGGTGCTACTGGTACTACTGCTGCTACTGGTACAACCACTGCTACCGTTACTACGGGTCCTACTAGTACTCCTGCTGCTACTGGTACTGCAGGTACAATGTTACTGTGAATGAACTGACCAAACGACAGGATGTAGACAGAACAGAACAGAAGAGGTCTCAGGGTAGACCCCAGTGGCACAGGTCAGGGCCATATGATCTGAGACACTTTCTGATCTCCACCAAGTACTTCCTGTCTTCAAGGTAAGACCTAGACCAACTTAGGGCGGTGCCAGTGACGCCAACCCAGTCCTCTAGTCTCTGTGAGGACCACCCAGTCCTTTAGTCTCTGTGAGGACCACCCAGTCCTTTTGTGTCTGTGAGGACCACCCAGTCCTTTAGTGTCTGTGAGGACCACCCAGTCCTTTAGTGTCTGTGAGGACCACCCTGCCCTCTTGTCTCTGTAAGAGGATCTCATGGTCAACTGGTCAAGATTAAGACTGAGACTTTGTCTGTGTTCAGTCGGATATTGTTTGTGGTGAGGTCTAAAGTCAGACTGGAACATACAAAAGAGTTTATTCATTATTAAAGAAGAATAATGAATAAACTCCCCATGTTATCCTGTGGGCCCACCACCCGCAGAGGGGTCCGTGGTGGTCGGGTGCTGAGAGGACTAGACAGCGGTCGAAGGGGAGACCTCGGCGACCCAGTCCGCACACACATGTGGCTCTTGGGACATGGAACGTCACCTCACTGGGGAGGAAGGAGCCCGAGCTCGTGGGGGAGGTTGAGCGATACCGACTAGAGATAGTCGGCCTCACCTCCACACACAGCTTGGGCTCTGGAACCCAACTCCTTGTCAGACGGACTTTCAACTCTCACCCCCGGGAGAGCTTCTCCCAGGTCCCGGCGGAGGAGGGGGACATCGAGTCCGATTGGACCATGTTCTCTGCCTCAATCGCCGATGCGGCGGCTCGTAGCTGTGGTCGTAAGGTCTCCGGTGCTGGTCCCGGCGGCAACCCCCGAACCCGGTGGTGGACACCGGCAGTAAGGGATGCAGTAAGGGATGCCGTCAGGCTGAAGAAGGAGTCCTATCGAGCCATGATGGTTCGTGGGACTCCTGAGGCAGCTGTCCAGTACCGGCAGGCCAAGCGTGCTGCGGCCCGGGCTGTTGCAGAGGCAAAAACCCGGGACTGGGAGGAGTTCGGAGAGTCCATGGAGCACAACTATCGGTCGGCCTCAAAGAGGTTCTGGCAAACCATCCGGCGCCTCAGGAGGGGGAAGCAGTTCTTTGCCAACACCGTGTACGGTGCGGGTGGAGAGCTGCTGACCTCGACTGGGGATATTGTCGGGCGGTGGAAGGAATACTTTGAGGTTCTCCTCAATCCCCCCGTCACGTCCTCCGTTACAGAGGCAGAGGCTGAGGATGTTGGGGCGGATACATCCATCTCCCTGGCTGAGGTAACCAAGGTGTTTGGCAGCCTCCATGGTGGCATGGCTCCGGGTGTGGATGAGATCCGTCCTGATTATCTAAAGTCTCTGGATGTTGTAGGACTGTCTTGGCTGACACGTCTCTGCAGCATCGCGTGGCGATCAGGGGCGGTGCCAATGGAGTGGCAGACCGGGGTGGTGGTCCCTCTCTACAAGAAGGGGGACCTGAGGGCGTGTTCCAATTATCGTGGGATCACACTCCTCAGCCTCCCCGGTAAGGTCTACTCCAATGTACTGGAGAGGAGGCTACGGCCGATGGTCGAATCTCGGATTCAGGAGGAGCAGTGTGGTTTTCGTCCCGGTCGCGGAACACTGGACCAGCTCTATACTCTCCATCGGATACTCAAGGGTTCATGGGAGTTCGCCCAACCAGTCCACATGTGCTTTGTGGATTTGGAGAAGGCGTTCGACCGTGTTCCCCGGGGTGTCCTTTGGGGGGTTCTTCGGGAGTACGGGGTTCGGGGTCCTCTGCTGAGGGCCGTCCGGTCCCTGTATGACCGGAGCCAGAGCTGTGTTCGCATCGCCGGCATTTGTTCCCGGTGCATGTTGGCCTCCGCTAGGGCTGCCCTTTGTCACCGGGACAGAATTTCTAGGCGCAGCCAGGGGTCGGAGGGGGTCCGGTTCGGGGACCACAGGATTTCATCTCTGCTGTTTGCGGACGATGTTGTCCTGTTGGCTCCAACGAACCAGGACCTGCAGCATGCACTGGGGCGGTTTGCAGCCGAGTGTGAAGCGGCTGGGATGAGAATCAGCACCTCCAAATCCGAGGCCATGATGCTCGACCGGAAAAAGGTGCCTTGCCCTCTACAGGTGGGTGGAGAGGTCCTTCCTAAAGTGGAGGAGTTCAAGTATCTCGGGGTCTTGTTCACGCGTGAGGGAAGAATGGAACGTGAGATTGACAGGCGGATCGGTGCAGCGTGCGCAGTGATGCGGTCGCTGTATTGGACCGTTGTGGTAAAGAGGGAGCAGCGTCTGCAGTCAGAGCTGTATCGGACCGTTGTGGTAAAGAGGGAGCTGAGCAGAAAGGCAAAGCTCTCAATTTACCGGTCAATCTTCGTTCCCTCCCTCACCTATGGTCATGAGCTGTGGGTAATGACCGAAAGAACGAGATCGCGGATACAAGCGGTCGAAATGAGCTTCCTCTGCAGAGTGGCTGGGCGCTCCCTTAGAGATAAGGTGAGGAGTCACACGGGAGGAGCTCGGAGTAGAGCCGCTGCTTCTCCACGTCGAGAGGAACCAGTTGAGGTGGCTCGGGCATCTGTTCCGGATGCCTTCTGGACGCCTCCCAGGGGAGGTGTTCCGGGCACGTCCCACCGGGAGGAGGCCCCGGGGAAGACCCAGGACACGCTGGAGGAACTATGTCTCTCAGCTGGCCTGGGAACGCATTGGGGTCCCCCCGGACGAGCTGGAGGAAGTGTGTGTGGATAGGGAAGTCTGGGCGTCTCTGCTTAGACTGCTGCCCCCGCGACCCGGCAACGGATAAAGCGGAAGGAAATGGATGGATGGATGTTATCAAGAATTTTCCCCATGAATAGCAGACTTGAGATGGGATGGCCATTTTTGGGAGCCACAGCATCCAGACTCCTCTTTTTAAGTAGGGGCCTGATAACTGCCGTTTTCAGGCCCTTTGGGAATGTTAAGATAAGATAAACCTTTATTCGTCTCACAGTGGAGAAATTTCAATGACATCATTGCGCACATTACAGCAGAGAAAGAAGGAAATAAGAGCACTCAGATTGCACACATCAAATAAGTCTATTGTTTAAGATAATAGACAATACATTTAAGCTAAGAATAAAATAAAATAAGATAAACTGTTGGCTATAATTGCACTTGGTTCAGGAGTATTTAAAGATGTCTATATTGTACATTAGCAGTGGAGAATATGAGAATATGAATATAAGCAGAATAAATATTAGAAATAATATCAACAGGTAAAGTGACTGGTGAATAGCAGAAATATCAGATGGATATGTAATAATGCAGTAATAGTAATATCAGGTCTAGTGACAAAGTTACTAGTGAATTATCAGTGACATTTGTACAAACTCAGCAGTTCTTGTCACACATTCTCGTTGTACAGTCTGACAGCAGCAGGGAGGAAGGACCTGCGAAGTCCTTCCTCCAGATAAAAGAGACATGACATACTACAGGTACTACTGGTATTACAGCAGCCCATCAAGTACTAATACTACAGGTAATACAGCAGGTACTACAGGTACTGTACAGGTACTGTAGTACCTAACTCTGAATCTAAAGCTGTAATGTCTGTGTGTCCAGTGGAGACCCCTTGTGGACAGATCCCAAATCAGCATCAGTCTAACGCCTCCCACACCGTCTGCACCAATCAGCACTGTCCCTGGCAGGTAAGCCCCGCCCCCAGACACTGCTCTCCAGAATGATTTAAATGTACTGTTTTAAAATTTTAACTTTCTGGTCTTTTTGTCTATCTCTGGTCTATCTCTGATCTTTGTCTCAGGTCTTGGTCTTGGACTCTTCAGGTCTGGAGATTTGTAAAGGGGCTCTCCTCGGACTCTCTTCAGTCCTGACCTCAGCTCACTGTGTGTGGTCTCAGCTCGGACCAGACCTGGACTCGAACCCACTCTTCATCCGCTTCAGTGAGTCTGCAGTCCTGGCTCAGACCTGGTTCTGGTCCGGACCAGGACTGGTCTCAGACCTGACTCAGACCTATTTTTCCGCAGGTGGCCAGCAGGGCAGCGTGCGTGTGACATCAGCACATGTACACGATCGCTTCTCCTTGGCCAATCTGGACTATGACCTCGCTCTGCTGCATATGCCCCGCCCCTCTCCCAGAAGCCCCGCCCCCCTGCACCTATGTGTCCCCATACACCGCGACCACGCCGACCGCGTCCTGGCACGACATTGGAGCTTGCTGCTGGTGGGAGGAACTGGGGGCGGGGCCAGAGCCCTGACACTGGACGAGTGTCGCAGGAAGACGAACCGACGAATCACCAACAAGATGTTCTGTCTGGAGAGGGAGGGACTCTGGGTGGAGCCAGAGGAGAAGGGTGGGTTGGAGGCGGAGCAAGACGACCATCACATTCAGACACAACCCACTGAACTGGAGACAAACCAAAGCTTATCCAGCTTTTCAGTGACCCCAGGGAGGGCCTTAGGGACCCCGGTGGTCAGCCTGCACAAAGGGACTGCGTACATCGTGGGGGTGCTGTCCTCTGTGTCGCCTGCAGGGGGCAGAGCTCAGGTTCTGATCGTCACCAAACTGTCGCGTCACATGACCTGGCTGCAACAGCGAGCAAGTCACATGACAGAGCAAGAAGTAGATCTGCTCCAGCCCTGAGTGTGTCTGTGTGTGTCTCCGTGCGTGTGTGTGAGTCTATCTGTGTGTGTATGTGTAAATGTTACACATTAAATCATAAAAATACAGTTTAATTTGTCCATTCATGTTTTAGTAAAAATATCTTTAAAAAGAAAATATTTGATTCACCCACAAAACTTTCCTCAGCCTGCCCCTCCTCTAACCCATCACCAAATAACCATCCACCTGTCCTCCCCTGCTTTCCCCTATCCCTTTAATCTCTAAACAATGGAAACACAGTGAGTCTGATTTGCCACCACTGACAGTTGAATTAGAGGAGACCCAGGCCCTGTAACAAAGCCTCCTGTGCCATTCCCTTAGTGATAACACAAAGAATGCATAAATAGAAAGACATTTGGAGTCAGACTAATCAGCCAAGTCTGTTTCTTGTTCTGTGTAAGAATAAATTGACCACAACCGCTGATACTGAAACTTGCTTACTGTCAGATCTCTCAATGCTACATTAGTCAATCATTATAAAATCTTTCTCTTTCAGAGCCATCAGGGACCTGGCTCTGAACATTTCCAAGGCTCATGATGAAACACAAGGAAGTTAGAGACCAGAGACAGACCAGAAAGTCTCTGGATGAGGATGGGGCAGTGAGTGAAGAGAGAGAACACCAAGCACCATGATCTGTTTTAACAACAAACAACATTTAACTGAGACAGACAACTTATCATTGAGGCACACAACATTTTACTGAGTCACATCCAAAACAACTTAATGATTAAGTTGGTGATTCAAATGTAAGGATGTAATGTGTCCGTGCGCCAACAGAGGGCGCCCTTTGTTTTCTTAACTATATAAGCCCTCCGCAGCTTCGCAACGCTGCAGTTCTCTTTTGTTTTTATGAAGGCAATAAATGAGGAACGTCTGTTCAGCCTCTTCCACCATTGACTCCTGGTTTCCCTATCCGCACTGCTGGCCCCTGACCAGTAACACAAACAACACAACGCAGAGATCACACTTGGGGCTTGCCATCGCTGAACTAGGGTTACATCTTTGGTGCCGTGACCCGGATGGTGGTTTATAAGAGGAAGAGCGGACAACTCTGTGGACTGTTAACATCATAATAAGCTGTATCCTCAGTTTTCAGTTATATGCTCTTTATTACATTATTTTTTTCTCATTGTTGAATAGTGCTTTGTTATGTGATTGAATGCTATGTTGTGAATATTTCTGTAATATTGATTCATCGGTTTAAGAGATTGATATCACGTTATAATTAATCAACATGCAAGGTAATGTGCAAAACCTCCATGAAGATACTCCTCGACGCCCCATTCCCACGATTCCCCCTGCGGTGAGGCCAAAGTTATACCGCCAGCCAGACAGACCAGGTGGGGCAGAAGGAGAGATCCAGACTTTGGACCAAACAGTTATTTTGATGAATCCGTCTGAGCACTCGGAGCAGTATGCCCAACAGCATGAGGCATTATCACCCTGGAATATGGCATATAATGCTCTGCCCACGCCTCCACAGTCTAACCCTCTTCACCTCAATCTGATGACTGGGGGAACCCCCATGCAGGTACCAGAACGCCATGTCCACACACCCAGTTACCAATATCCCCAGGGCAGTTACGGTGGGCCAATGTTAACTGCTTTTGAAAAGTACCCACAAAACACAGGCATTATTAGTCCGGGTAGTATGGCACCTCATGCCGCTGTTCTAAGCCAGCAACCAGTGAGGGTTAATAACACACCTGCTACCCAAGCCGCTCTGCACGCTAATCAAACATACCCATCCATCGCACAACCAGCTCCATACCACATGCAGGCTAGCGCCTATCCACATGAGTGTGCAGGGATCCAGGCGCCTCCCCCTTTCCAGCCCAGCCCAGCCAATTTCACTCAGTTTCATCAAGTAAAAAATGTGGCCATTTTCAGTGGTGGGGCAGACTGCAGAATACTGATTGAGGACTGGATCAGAGACATGCAGTATCTTTTAGATGCAGGTGCCCTACCATCCCACCTCAGTTTTGCAACCATTGTCAGGCATTTGAGTGGAGAAGCACGAAGGCTTGTTCTAAACCTCCCCCCAATAGAGCAAGTCCCGGGGAGGGCTTTTGATGAACTACGGTCAGAATATGGTGACATGCAGAGATCTCTGGATCCCCTGGCCGACTTTTATGAGAGAACCCAACGTTCAGGGGAGACAGCCTGTTCTTTTGCCATTGCTTTAGAGGCCACGCTCAGAGAAGTGGAAGACACCCAAAACAGGGGCCGACCATTCCCAGATCGTGATGCAAAACTGGTGCGACAGTTCATGAGGGGGTTGATTGAAGAGGATGTTTTTTTGAGGATTGCTCCCATGAAGCCGAGAATGCTATGCTTTCGGGACAGAACGAGCTCAGGAATATAGCCAGAGAAGCCAAGAAGTTCAACCAGCCGAGGCAGAAGAAGACTTTCAGCCAGGTCCAGACTGTCACAAATAGGCAAGTAAGTGGAGCAACTGAGAGAGCTGAAACGGGGAAGCAATCTTCTGAGTTACGTGAACTTACAGACCTCGTGAAAAGTATCGCACTGCATCAAGAAGAACAAAGTAAAAGGCTTGCTCAGTTGGAGACAAAGTTTACCCCTCCCACCTCACCATTCAAGCCGAATTTAGGACCCAGAGACCCTAGCCGAAGAGCCACCATAGTGTGCCACCGCTGTGGCAGACCTGGACACTTGGCCAGGTCCTGTAGGGCGGTGCTACCTGAAAATGAGCCCTCTACCAGTGCTGGATCGTACGCCACTGTCACATCGGATAGTGGCGCTATCACAGGTGGCCAGCCTTTAAACTCCTAAAGCCTGTGGTGACTGGGGCAACCATGGGCATGCATCTGATCCCCCAAAAGGAATTGGAAACCCCACTTGTCGGACCTTTAAATGAGGGACAGGTTGAAGTTAATGGAATGTCCTGTAAGGCGCTCATTGATTCTGGTTCTCAAGTGACCACCATCACAGACACTTTCTGGCGCTCACACCCTGAGCTGTGTATGCAGGAGATACAAGAGTCTAGCATCCCAATGGAGGGGGCTGGAGGCCATACTATTCCCCATTTTGGTTTTTTATACATAAATCTCAAGATTCCGGGGAAAGACTTTGCCAATGTGCCTGCTTTTGTTGTTCCGGTAACAGAGTACCGGTCTGGAGTTCCATTGTTAGTGGGTACTAATGTCATACGGGCCTCCAAAAGCCATTTTGAATCCCAATATGGAAAACAATTCCTGGTTATGGTACAGGAGAAGCACCCAGAATGGTACTCTGCCTTGACAGAGGTGAGTGGCACAAAACCTTGTGGTTTCGACGACCGCATTGGCCCTGCGGTTTATACTGGCAGTAAAATGTGTGTCCCTGCAAGCAAAGAAATGAACGTGATGTGCCGGGTAAAAGGGGGGCCAAGAAAGAAAACGTACACTGCGCTGATTGAATGTAACGTAAATTCTCAGCTGCCAGAGGGCCTAGTAGTGGGCAGAGTGCTTGCCTATGTCAGGAAGGGCGTCGTTCCAGTCCGAGTAATGAACCTCTCTGTCCAGCCAGTGTTGATTAAACCACATACTTGTCTTGCAAATGTTTTTCTCGTTAGAGATGTGTTGCAGTGGAGTAATGAGGGGGAGTGCTCTGGGGATTCCAAGATGGAAACATGTCATATTCAAGATCAGATTGTGCAGGCGACTCAGGGCAGGGACACTGTCACATGTCCAGTGGATCTAAGTGGGGCTGCAGTGGAAAAGGAGGAGCAGAGGGAAAGCTTGAGGCAACTATTGCTAAAGAACCGTGATGTATTCTCCCAACATTCCATGGATTTTGGGCACACAAAGACAGTACAACATGAAATCCCTCTGATTGATCCCAAGCCGTTCCGTCTCCCCTATCGGAAAATACCACCTGCTCAATGGCAAGATGTCCGCAATCTTTTAAAAGACATGGAAGACACCGGTGTCATCCGCCCAAGTAAGAGCCCGTATGCGTCACCCATTGTGGTTGTAGTTAAGAAGGATGGGACGTTAAGGATTTGCGTCGACTACAGGAGGTTGAATTCCTGCAGTACAAGGGACGCATTCCCTCTTCCTAGGATCGAAGACGCTCTGGAAGCTCTTGGACAAGCACAGTATTTTTCCACCTTGGACTTGACATCGGGGTATTGGCAGGTGGAGGTGGCAGAGCAGGATAAACATAAAACGGCTTTCACCACGCCTATGGGCCTCTTTGAAGCAAATCGTATGCCGTTTGGCTTACAGAATGCCCCATCAACATTCCAGAGGTTGATGACCTGCTGTTTTGGAGACTTGAACTACTCGCACCTCCTTATCTACCTTGATGACCTCATAATATTTTCCAAGGATTTTGAGGGACACCTGCAACGCCTGCAGTTGGTGTTTGACAGACTGCGTAAACATGGCCTTAAACTGAAACCCTCAAAATGCCACTTGATGAAAAAGGAGGTCCAATACTTGGGGCATCGGGTGTGTGCAGAAGGTATCCGCACTGACCCTGAAAAGATAAGCAAGGTGAAGGACTGGCCACAGCCAACAAACCGTAAGGAGGTCCTTCGTTTCCTGGGGTTTGCGGGGTACTACAGGAGGTTTGTGGAGAGCTATGCAAAGATTGCTGCACCCCTCTACCGCCTCACTTCTGGTGACCCCAGAAAGAAAAAAAGGGGTACGAAAAGAACCACTGTACCTGACCCTCCCTTTCTATGGACTGATGAGTGTACAAGATCATTTACCACCCTGAAAGAAAAACTCACATCAGCTCCATTACTTGGATACCCGGACTACACACTGCCATTCGTGCTGCAGACTGATGCCTCCGGAGAAGGCTTGGGAGCGGTCCTGGCGCAAGTTCAGAATGGGGTCGAGAAGGTCATAGCTTATGCTAGTCGAGGTTTAAGTCCACCAGAAACCCGTTATCCAGCCCACAAGTTAGAGTTTTTAGCTCTAAAGTGGGCTGCGACTGAAAAGTTCTTCGACCATCTCTATGGACATAAGTTCTCTGTGCTGACGGATAACAACCCTTTGAAATATGTCATGTCCACTGCCAAGTTGGACGCCACTGGTCAGCGATGGGTATCACAGTTGTCAGGCTTTGATTTCGACATTCAGTATCGTCAGGGAAGGAATAATGCTAATGCAGATGCGCTCTCAAGAATGTCATGCAATGATGTGGCTAGGGCCCTGTCGTGCCCACAGAGGGTGGCAGAAGAGTCTGAGCCTCCTGTGCCCAGTCAAGAGTCAGAGCCCTACGCTGATACTGGTACTGAATGTCTCCCATCAATGACCAAGCAGGACATCCGGGCGGCTCAAAGGGAAGATCTTGTTGTGGGACCAGTGTTGAGCTACAAAGCAATTAATTCCAAACCAAGCAAAAGAGAGAGAGAGGCTTGGGGAGGACAGGCCTCCCTTCTCCTAAAAGAGTGGAGGAAGTTGGTTGTGAGAGATGGAGCTCTGTATCGCACAGTCCGGGACAGTCGTAAAGGAGTCATCAATCAGTTGGTCCTACCTCAGAATCTTCAGACAGGAGTGATGACTGCCCTGCACAATGAATCAGGGCACCTCGGGTTTGAAAGAACTTTTGCTCTCATAAGAGAACGTTTCTTCTGGCCAAGGATGTTTCAAGAGGTTAAGATGTGGTGTGAGCGTTGCGAGCGTTGCTGTCTTCGAAAGACTCCTGCTGGTCTCCATGCCCCGCTAGTCAGTATACATACCTCTGCCCCCATGGAGCTGGTGTGTATCGATTTCCTCATACTAGAGAAGTCTGTGGGTCAAATTGAGAATGTGCTTGTGGTGACAGACCATTTCTCCCGCTTTGCCCAAGCATACCCAACAAGGGACCAGAAGGCCTCCACAGTGGCTAAGGTGCTTTGGAGAAACTTCTTTTGCCGGTTTGGTTTCCCAGCAAGGCTTCATTCCGACCAAGGACGTAATTTTGAGAGTGCCATAGTTCGAGACCTTTGTAAAATCACAGGCATCACCAAAACCCACACCAGCCCATACCATCCTCAGGGAAATGGGATCACAGAAAGGTTCAATCGCACTCTCATGAATATGCTTGGCACGCTGGAGCCTCCTCTGAAACCTCGTTGGAGCGAGTATGTTGATGCAATGACACATGCATACAATTGCACTCAACATGATTCGACAGGCTACAGTCCCTACTATCTAATGTACGGCAGGCATCCAAGACTTCCTGTCGATCTGGTCTTTGGTCTAACATACGGCAGCAACCCCTGTGAATACAGCGATTATGTTCAGGACCTCAAAGACTGCCTAAAGCATGCTTACGCTCAAGCCAACATAAGCTCCAGACAAGCCAAGCTGCAGCAAAATAAGCATTATGACAGCAGGGTCAAGAAAAGTCTTACATTTGCTCCAGGAGACAGAGTATTAGTCAAAGTCTGCGCCGTTGAAGGTCGGCAGAAGTTGGGGGACCGGTGGGAGTCCAAGCCTTACCTGGTCCTAAAGAAACAGCCTGGAGTCCCGGTTTATGTCATTCAGTCAGAAGATGGTGAAAAGCAAAGAGTGGTCCACGGAAACCTTCTTACCCAGTGCATGTTTTTTCCCTTGGAGTCTGAACTATTGGCAGATGAGGTGGAGGATGGAACTGAGGGTGTCAATGATTCAAGGATTGGCTCTGATGAGGATTGCGGGGAGGAGGATCCATTGGAGGATATGGAGGAAGAAGATAATGCACCAGTGGAGATTCAAAATACCGAAATGGGTATTTCTGAATGTGCTGTGGGCAGAAGAAACCCCCTAAGGAACAGGCAGCCACCCAAAAGACTGTCCTTTCAATTGAGAGCGATGCACGATGAAACAGTCCAGCAAAAGATTGCCCGAGGTCGCAAAATATGGCAAAGGGTCAAGGAGAAACGCAACTTTCGTAATAGAGAATAAAACCCCCTCCAATTTTCTCTTAGTCATTCAAAAGAGACTTTCACCCTGTATTTTATTTTGTTATTTTGTTGTTAAGATGTCTGAGACGCCATCAAACAAACTGGGGGTGGATGTAAGGATGTAATGTGTCCGTGCGCCAACAGAGGGCGCCCTTTGTTTTCTTAACTATATAAGCCCTCCGCAGCTTCGCAACGCTGCAGTTCTCTTTTGTTTTTATGAAGGCAATAAATGAGGAACGTCTGTTCAGCCTCTTCCACCATTGACTCCTGGTTTCCCTATCCGCACTGCTGGCCCCTGACCAGTAACACAAACAACACAACGCAGAGATCACACTTGGGGCTTGCCATCGCTGAACTAGGGTTACACAAACAACATGGAAAAGAAGATGTGTATCCTCCTCCAGTTCACTTCTTTTTCAGGTTGGCTGGCTCTGTCTCTGGGGTGCTGGTTTACCCTCTCTCTTCCAAGCTCCTCCATCTTTTTTATAGTTCCTCAGTCTCTGGTTGTGGTGGCAGCTGGATAGAATCGAGGTCTACCAGCTGAGACGTACACCTAGTGTCAGAGTTTGTCTTTATAAATGTATTATATCGAAGTTGGACGGAGAGCAGGACTTGAACCCAGACATGTGTCTTGCTCACTGGAACCAGCACAAAGACACTGGTTCTGGTCCCATCTTCCTGGTGTTTTCATCATGAGCCTTGAAAATGTTCGGAGCCTGGTCCCTGACGGTCGTCCCTTCGGTCTGAGAGAGAGCACTTTTTAATGATTGGCAGATGTCGTGTTGGTCAGATGCAGCACTCAGACCCCACTTGAGCTCAACTAAACCTCTGTAGCTCTAACACACGAGGAAACACAGCTGAGGCCGAAGGGGGTGGGAGCACTGCTCAAAATCTATGTCAAAGTTTCTTCCAAAGACTTTGGTTCAAATCCCTATCAGGCCCTGAGCTCTCTCCCCCCTGGCTCCTGTGGTCTTGGTCTGAGTTCATACCCTGGTACTGGGTACGAAGCCCCGCCCACAAAGCAAGCTGAAGGAGCAACACCATCACAGAGAAAACATTAGTCACTTTATTTGCACAAAAATAAATAAACAACATTCATCAAATAAGAAAATTATAATAATCCACTTTAAATATTTTTCAGACTCTGACAGGACAAAAAGTGCTTGAATATAAATATGTTGAATGACTCCAGACTCTGTAGAAATCATAGTAGTTCATTTACATTGTGCAATACAGAACAATGGTTCTGTACACACAAGATGGCTGCCATAGTTCAGCTGTTCTGTACACACAAGATGGCCATCACAGTTCAGCTGTTAGGTACACAAGATGGCCGCTGCAGTTGTCTCTTACAGGAGATCCTTACGCTGGTCTCAGCGCCCCTGCTGGTCACTTTATGTTCTTCAGCAGATTGGTCCTGGCGTTCACCACCGCCTACACACACGGCACATGATTAAAGCTGGGCTACATTCAATTCAATTCATTTGATTTGCGTATAGCCCAAAATCACTACAGTAGTTATCTCGGAAGACTTTACAAAACTGTCAACTAGGTACGGGTCTGGGTTTGGGTCTCGGTCCAGGTATTGATACAGGTCTCGGTTCTGGCTTCGGTCCTGGTTGCCGTGGTTACCTTGAAGGCATCCTCACTTCCTGGAGCCACACATTTATCAGGATGCAGCAGAACGGCCAACTTCCTGTACGCTTTGTTCACTTCCTCCCTGCACAGGAAGTAGAAACATGTAGTCACCGACTGCCCCCCAACCCCCTGACGGCATGATTCATCGAAACAAATGTAACTGACTTGGGTGTGTTCTGAGATTTAGCGCAACAATTGTTGTCCTGACCCCTGACCTCTCACCTGGTTGCCCCTGGCTTGACCCCTAGCATGTCCCATGAGTCCTTGCTGGTGCGGATGCGGCGGATGGTGTCGGCCTGTTCTTTGGTGAAGCCTGCGGTGCTCTCCGCCACTGGACGCTTCCCGCCGTTTTCACACGTGTCGACGATCGACGAGAAGAAGGACTGAGCACAGGCAGGATTAGGATTAGGAGAAAGGAGGAGGAGGTAGAAGAAAGATGTAGGATTATGAGGAGGAGGTAGGATTAGGAGGAGGGGGTAGGATTAGGAGGTGGGAGTAGGAGGTAGCATTAGGAGGTGGGAGTAAAATTAGGAGGAGGGGGTAGGATTAGGAGGAGGGGGTAGGATTAGGAGGTGGGAGTAGGAGGTAGCATTAGGAGGTGGGAGTAAAATTAGGAGGAGGGGGTAGGATTAGGGGGCACCTGAAACATCTCGTTGATTCCTTCTCCACTTTGTGCAGAAGTTTCAAAATAATTAAATCCTCGAGACTCCGCCCAAAGCCTGCCCTCGCCCTCATCCACAACACGGCGTTTAGACAGGTCCACCTGTGAACAACAGTAACAAAATTAAAGCCACAAGCGGCATCAAAGAAGGTGGCATCATCTTCCTACAGCCCTGATGAGAGAAACACTGTATAAAGTGAGTATGATCAGTGAGTGTGTGTCTCATTTGATTAAGATGGAAATGTTCATGAATCTCTATTGAAATAACCAATAAATGCGAGTGTGCCGCGCACACACCATTTGATTGATCAAATTCTGTAGCTAACTTTTGATTCTACAAAGGGTTGAAATGATGTGGAGCAAAGTTGAGCCAAAGTGGTGAAACAACCGAGGCTGGTTCGTTAAAAGTGTGAGGTGTAAATTTGGGGATTATACAATTTTCCCATCAACACAGAATGGGAGGTGTTCCTCATCGCCACGGCAACCGTGTAAAAAGTCATGGGTCTTTTTGATTCAGGATGCCAAAACAGAATTATGTGCAAAATTTTGAAAAAACTATTCATTTGGACTGAAAATTTGAATTTTGTAAATTTCTCCTCTGTGAGATAAATAAAGCACATCTTATCTTATGCCAATGTATTTTTTTTCACATCCAGGTGATGTAGATCCTGGAGAAGAAGAATTACAATTTGGTGCAAATAGGCCAAAAAAGAATCCAATAACTGCAAACGTGCATGTTTGCTGTACACGTTAAACCAATCAAAATTCTGCAACTAACTTTAGATGCTACACATGTTTAGATGATGAGAAATTCTAAGGCAAATTGGGGAATGACCGAGGTTTAGTTTAGTTTTTCATAATAGCGGACTTCCTGTCAAGGGACCATCATAAAACAAATGTATTGTTTTGACTTGACAAATGTGTACCAAATTTCAGGGCTCTATGACAAACTCAATGAAAAACTGTTTAAATCCTGTAAGTGGCGGTCATTTTTTTAGTCTCCTGAAAAATAACACGATGAGTTGAGGTCAGTTTTTGTGAGTCATATTAAGGATCAAAGTATTTTTTTCTGGCACTCTAGCAAAAATATATACGTCCATTGTAATGTATACTACAAATGATACACCGTTTTAAAGTGATTGAGAAGACGAACGCAACTGTTGTGTTCTGGGTGATTGAAGCGCTCGTCAGTTGGCCCTATGCCTTATTGGGGCTTGGGTCCAAGCCCCAATCAGATCAGTAGCTTGTACTCTGTGGTAGTGATGGCAATATGAAGCCCCATGAAGCCTTGAGGGATCGCAGCCTATTACTCGGCCCATGAGTCGAAGGCTCAAGGTGAATCATGCTCCACTACGCCATCATGTGGACAAAAAAATACATAACACTCTTACGTGCTTACAATGAATGGTGAGATCTAATGTTAAAATGTATATTTATAATCTATGGTCTAACGCAGGGGTGCTCACACTTTTTCAGCATGCGAGCCTTTTGTCTTCCCCGAATGTCAGGGTGCCTTCACAGTGACTCAGGAGGAAGTACGGCGGGTCTTGTCCAGGACCACAGCTCGGAAAGCCGCAGGCCCAGACTGCATTCCTCCCCGCGTCCAGAAACTGTGCTCCGAGCAACTTGCCCCTGTTTTAACGGACATTCTTGTCACTCAGGAGCTGTACGGTGCCGGTGAGCTTTAAAAGGTCCACCATTATTCCAGTTCCTAAGAAGTCTCCAGTGACATGTCTCAATGACTACCGCCCTGTGGCTCTCACGTCTGTTCTTATGAAGACTTTTGAGCGGCTTGTGCTGGACTTCATTAAGAGCCAGATCCCTGTGAGCGTTGACCCGCTCCAGTTTGCTTACAGACAGAACAGGAGTGTGGAGGATGCCATCTCCTTTGCTCTGAACTCTGTCTACACTCATTTGGACACTAGTAAATCTGTCGCGAGAATGCTGTTCATTGATTATAGCTCTGCTTTTAATTGTCTTGTCCCAAGCATATTGGTTGAAAAACTAATGTCCCTTGGTCTGAATGTTGCCATGTGTAAATGGATTTTTAGCTTTTTAACTGACAGATCTCAGAGTGTAAAAATCAATGACTGTTTTTCTGATGTTGTTTCTGTGAGCACTGGTTCTCCTCAGGGATGTATTTTGAGTCCTCTGCTTTTTACTTTGTACACTCACGATTGTGTGTCCTCCTCTGACTCAAACTTGATCATCAAATATGCTGATGACACCACCATCATCGGTCTCATCAGTGACAATGATGATTCCTCTTATAGAGCAGAGATCGAACATGTTTTTCAGTGGAGTAAAGTAAACAATCTCCAGCTGAACACTGCAAAAACATGTGAACTTGTCTTTGACTTCAGTCGTAGCAGTTTTCACACTCCTGTTGTTATTGACAACTCCCAGGTGCAGATCGTAGAGGAGTGCAAGTTCCTGGGTTTAACTCTGTCTAACGACCTGAAATGGGTTAAAAACACTGACCGGGTTGTTAAGAAAGCTCGTCAGCGGCTCTTCTTTTTGCGGAAACTTAGAGAATTTACCACTAACTCTAAGATTCTGCTTAATTTTTATCGCTGCACCATTGAGAGTTTACTTGTTGGTTCTGTGTCTGTGTGGTTTGGAAACATCACAGATAAAGAAAAGAGATCTTTAAACAAGGTGCTCCGCTCTGCAAAGAGGACCGTGGGCTGTGAGCTTCCTGTTCTGGAGGTTCTTTACAGATCCAGACTTTTAAACAAAGCTCTTAAAATCATCAATGACTCTTCTGGCCACCCTGGGAAAGCCATGTTCCAGCTTCTTCCCTCTGGCAGAAGATATCGGTCACTGAGATGCAAGACATCTCGCTATGCTAACAGCTTCTTCCCACAGGCTGTTAGGTGCCTAAACAGAGCATTTTAATTTCTGCTTTTACCTGCTTTTAAACTGCTTTTACCCCTTGTATTGTTTTGTTGATCGGTGCCACAGTGTCAGCTGTTTTTTTATTGTTTTATGTTCAGTGTATGTGTGTTTTGTATTGCATTGTGTCGTGCTTTTGTTCTGTCGGTGCACACGGAGTGCCTTTCTTGCGAACGTATTCCAATGTGGTTTTTTAACTGCACATGGCCAAATAAATGAATCTTGAATCTTATAAAAGGATCAAGTCAAAATGATCTACCTACTACAAAAATGCAAATCATATATTTCAAAAAATATTCTTTATATCTACAATGTATGTTTATGTACATGCAAAACAGCATGAGCCAATATAGCACAACACAATTACCTATGTACATTTTTTGTCATTACCCGAGTTTACTCTTATGACTTGCACTGAATTGAATCGGCCAGGGATGCATAGTCCGGAAAATTGGTGGTAACTCGCTGACAAGTTTGTCGTGGTTTAGCTTTCCTGCACTGAGCGCGGTTGTTTGCGCATGTGCAGGCACCTAAGTGTCAGTAAAACATTACTGAGTAAAACACAGATGTCATTTGACTGTGGTGCCATGTCCATGTGCCATGCCTGTTTTATTTAAATCCAAATATTTCCCCTCCTCCGTTTATAAAATAATTTGCATCCACACATCTGCGTTATCAGTCACGTTCGTAACATTCCAAACATGTGCGTCTCTTACGTCCTGTCCTGCGTTGGGGAAAAACACAGAAGTGGGCGGAGCTTTGATGCAGACGCCGGTAACGGCACTTTTACAGTCATAGAAGACACTCAGAGTAAAGAGTAAGACGTATGTTTACAAGCACTGACCCCGTCCTCAGCCCTGGTTTAGTCCTGGTTTAGTCCTGGTTTAGTTGTTTTCGAGCGTGAGTCCCCGCGATCACTTTGCTGCTCTCTGATGTGGAGCGAGGATGTTTGCTGCTGCGAGCATCTCACAGCGGACAATTTTTAAGGTAGTATAATCCATGCTTCAGTGATCAGAGGAATTTAGGGGGGTACTGTGGCGTGCGAGAACGCAAAACTCTGGTTATCTCTGTCTACACACAAATGCATTAACGGAGTTTTCAAAAATCTCCACTTTGCCCGGAGTTTTTTGTATATATTCGTTTAGAATGTGTAATTTTTAATTTATTTAATGCGATCTACCAATACTACCTTTGCGATCGACTGGTAGATCGCGATCGACGTATTGAGCACCCCTGGTCTAACGTGTTGTGTTTGAAATTATGCTTCATGAACTATGAACTATTTGAGTCTTTCAGTCAATTGTGTTGATACAACAAACACATCCAAAGTAATACAGTTCTACAGAAAGTGATTAATGGAGGAAAAACTACCAAGAGGTGGATTAATTAAACACAACAAACCATTTATTCCCAATAAATAAATACATTTACTTTGCAACACAAAATGTATTATGGGTAGACCGGGATTCGAACGCTATATCTTCTGCTTCGGAGTCCGTCATAGACCGACTGCGCCACACAGCTGTTGTGAAATGTATTATCCAGCGTATTATTACTAAGAACTTGAAGCCTTGATATATGAGGTTTTACTAAAGTGAAACGTTTTTAATTGTATTTCATATGAAGTAGTTTCTCTATACTTAGTACAGGACTGCTCCACATCACGTACGCACACACACGCACACACACACACACGTACGCACACAGAGGCAGACGGGGACAGCCAATACAGTCTATGGTACAGCCGCGGATCACAAAGCACCTGTCAAAGCAATGCACTCTCCGAACTATATGAAGCACTATATGAACCGTCACGTGGTGCGGCCGCTACGCGAGGCTTCGAACGTCACCACATACGTCACCAACACACGCCTCGAACCACGCTTCAAAAAATACGCCCCTTTTTTACTCGGTACACGCTTCGAAGACCCGGCACGCTCAGCACATCACTACTCTGTGGCGCATGAAGCCACCATGGGCACAAAAAGATTAGCAAAAGTTGCCCATATTTGGGCATTTCTCTGGTCCTCCCAGTTCTGCGCAGTGGACAAGCTCCCATGATGCTTTGCACAAAATACTAACAAGGATGCGTGTGTGCACGTGCACAGAGAGGCAGCTTTCTGACCAATCAGAGCTGCTGACCTGAGCGGAGCTAGAGCGAGAGGAAAATGATCAGAGTTAGTTGCACTAGTGTGGATTTATAGAAAACCGATGGATTTAAGAAAAAAACAGGACACAGGACACTAAAATCCCCACAGAATCCGACCTCTGTGAAAGCTGTAGGTTCTCTGTTTTAGTTTACATTGAGTTCTTTGGGACATTTTTCAGGGTAAAGTGAATTTAGTCTGTAGTGCCGCAGGTACTGCATGTGTCCTTCAGCTATAAGAAAGTAATACTCGGGTCTCAGTCCTGGTCCTGGTCCTGGTTCTGGTCCTGGTCCCAGTCCTGGTCCTAGTCCTACCTTGTTGGCACAGACGGTGAAGACGATGCTGTCCATGTTGGCGGTGGAGCCCATCTCTTGCTTCATCTCCGTGAGCCACGAGTCCAGAGCTTCAAAACTCTCCCTCAGACCCACGTCATACACCAGCAGCACCCCCTGGGAATCCTTGTAGAACTCATTCCGGACCTGAGAACAGAGAGAGGAGACCTAAGAACAGAGAGAAGAGACCTGAGACCAGAGGAGACCTGAGACCAGAGGAGACCTGAGACCAGAGGAGACCTGAGAAGACCTGAGACCAGAGGAGACCTGAGACCAGAGGAGACCTGAGACCAGAGGAGACCTGACACCAGAGGATACCTGAGACAGAGAGACCAGAGGAAACCTGAGACAAGAGGAGACCTGAGACCATAGACCAGACATATACATTAACCAAAGCATTCTCTGACCTCGTAGAAGAAAGGGTGTCCCGCCATGTCGAAGATGTTGACTTTTATCTCCCGGTCCCTCACCTGCACCCTGCAACAAACAACAATGATACTCACTAGAGGTGCAACGGTTCATCAATGATCCGTGATCCGTTCGGTTCAACGTCTTCGGTTCGGTACAGACGTGATCCGCGGTTTGATTTATGAAAAAAAAGTTGTGCGCACGTTGCTCAGTCCACACACAGCATGGTCACGGCGAGCAGAGGAACGGAGGAGCTTGAAAGCCCCGCGTTATTTAAATCCCCAGTATGAGAGCATTTTGGCTTCACTGTAACTACACTGATAATTAATATTCGACAAAACTGTCACAGTGTGTAAGCACTGTGGCACAAGAAAGACATGAGTGAAAAAAAGCGTCTCAACAACCGCTCATTGCCGCGGCGTTTAAGCAGCTCCTTTACACACAGTCAGACCGGGCTAAAGTCAACTCTCCCGCGCATCCTCAGCTGCGCTCACGACTGACGCTTGGACGTCCCGCGGAACCTATAATAGATCCATGAGCGGAACGGAGAACTTCATCAGAGCAGGTGCCGAGTCCACATAGGCCGTGTTTATTAAAAAGACACCGAAAAATGAACCGAACCGTGATTTTTTCAAACCGTTGCACCCCTAATACTCACACACACACAGAGACGGACACACACACACACTTCTTACTTGGTCACCCCATAGTCGATGCCGATGGTTGCCAGATACTTGGGCACAAACCTCTTCTCACAGTAACGCTTTATGATACAGCTCTGAGGAAGAGACTATCATTATAATTGAGACCAGGTCTGAGATCCGGAACTGAGAACAGAATTTAGACGAGAATTGAGACCAGGACCGTGACCAGGGCCAGGACAGATACAAAGTCCGAGACCCGGTCCACGTTTGAAGATGGTCCTGTTACTATGATGTTTCTGATTAAATAATAAACAAATTATGATAAAAAATGATAAGCTTAGACCAAAGACTGTTTAGACCTATATCAGAGAATTTATATTTTTATTTCACACAAAATATTTCCATTTTTTACAAACAAAAAACATGGATTGTTGGAGGAGGATGTTAGCATGAAGGCTCTGGTCCTGATGCTGGGGATGTACGGGGGACTGGTGTTAGCATGTTAGCATGATGGTTGTCTGGTGCCCTACCTTTCCCACCTCCGCGTTCCCCAGGCTGATCACCTTCACCCTCAGACTTTTCTTTCCTTCTCTGCGCTTCGTGGCCGCGGGCTCCATGATGTTGATATTTAAAACATTAAATACAGCTGTTTCCAGGAGACTTGAGGCTGGCGCTAACGTGCTAATACCCTGAAAGAACGCGGATAAACGGACTAAAATAGCACTAAACCCGGGCTAAACCAGGTCTAAAGTATAACTAACTACAGCCCAGGGCAGGACGTTAAACAGTGGTTCGTGTTTTATTTAAATGTTATTGAAGCTGAAATCCCGTGGACCAGACCCATAGCAGCGGCGGGGCATGCTAATGCCTCTGCAGTGTTGCACTGAAAAACCCTTCTTCTTCTTCTTCTTTTTGGGTTTTTTTCGGCGGTTGGCGGCAAATTTAGCGCATTACCGCCACCTTCTGTTCCGTAGGATGGGTCAGTAGTAGCCTGGTTTTACCATACCCTCGTACTTAAAAAAGATTTGACCGGAGTTTACGGATGGCAAAGGCCAGGCTAGGTCAGTAGGCTCACACCAAGCCCCGGCGATCCAAGATGGCGCCCTATTCAAATGAATGGTTGTGCTCAGTGGCGCTTTGTGACAGCATGGGGTGTCACTCCCGGATTCGTCCCGGAAACCGGATTCGTCCGGAAGTTCAGTTTGCGCATGTCAAAAAGTTTAATATGTCCTTAAGTGGTGACTGGTTAAGTTTAGGCGTCTGATTAACATGGTTAACGCGTCAAACACGCGTGTGTGGGTCTCACACCGGGTCTCACGCACGTGCACAGAGGGGCTCGGCTGCGCTCTGACCAATCAGAGCAGTTCATCAGAGCGGGAGTTAGAGCGAGAGCCAGAGGAGCAGAGTTTGTGGCACTAAAGTGTGGATTTAAACAAAACCGAAGAATTTAAGAAGAAAAAAAGTTCAGGATGACAAGGGACACTAAAATCCCCACAAAATCCGATCCTTATTAAAGCTGTAGGTTCTCTGTCAGCTGAGGTCGAGCTGTTTTAATATGCATTGAGTTCTATGGGGAAAATTTCTGGGTAGCCCACGTGAATTTAGTCTGGTTCAGTCTGCAGTACCGCGAGAATCCCC
Source organism: Knipowitschia caucasica (assembly GCA_964034765.1). Classification (NCBI taxonomy): domain Eukaryota; kingdom Metazoa; phylum Chordata; class Actinopteri; order Gobiiformes; family Gobiidae; genus Knipowitschia; species Knipowitschia caucasica. Next base: position 5,762,181 of record OZ035844.1, on the reverse strand, counting down.
TGAGCACGTGAGTTATTCAGCTACAAGCTAGTAATACCCTATCCAGTTAATATAATACATCCATGGCTCACACCCATGGATCTATGCGCTACCAAGGGAAAAGGTTAAAAAAATAATAATAATAATTGTTTTGAAAATGAAATGCTTCCCCATGCGGATGTCGATTTAAAATCTGTCCCTCGGAACATTATTTTGTTGCAATAACATAATGTATATCCATAGTGAGGCAGTCACATTACGCAGTGTTTATGTTTAAATCAGTGGGGGCGGGTCCCAGCTCAAAAGTGGCCAAAATGACGTGCGCTGACATGCTTGCAATACCACCCCGGGCCGATGGGGGTGGACCCAGAAGAAGAATTAGCCAATGCTAACATATAGCGTTGGCAGACTTCTCGAAAACGTCTTTACAGGATGGACCAAAAGCTGGCTCTTGGCCCAAAGCTCTGTTCCACATGTGTGTCAATGCTGAGGGGGGTGAATTTTTTTGGACCACTCTAGTTTACTTGCTGTGAATTTCTGAAGTCTCTCGTTCAAATGAATGGAGCTCTCGCCGGCTGACGCATGCGTAGATGCGTTTTTTCACCATTTTCTTGTGGGCGGGACCACTCGCGGCCATTTTGGATTGCCCCGGTAGAGCACATTTTTTGGCCCATTAGTTAGAACGGCGGAGATAGGCGTGACTCTGTTCGTTAATATATACAGTCTATGGTTTAAATACGTAGTTTTCCATCACGTTCTTATTAACCATGATGCTTTGCGCGAACGACATGTTGGGAGTCAAGCTTATATTGTATCATTTGTCACTGATAATTTGTCACGGATCATCTGTCCCCATGTCATCTAAAGCCATGAATTCGGGCCGACACTGACCGCGTTAAGTACTGTATATTGATACACTGGAGTGAGGGAAAGACTGTGAGGAAAGATCCTTTGAGAATCGGGAGATTTGGATCCATATGAAAGGCGGCGAAACCAGTGGTTTTACAATTAAAAAAAAGTCATGATATATATGATGCAATATTTCTTTAAATCAATATTTTATTTTGAACGAAACAGTTGATACCACAGGCCGCAAATCACTATCCTTTCCCCCCCCCTCCTCCTCCTCCTCCCCCTATCATTCATTTAGATGGGATGCTCGAGGTGCCTATATAGACTTAGTATCACAGTCAAATCGCAGCTCTGAATATAAACCACACATGCACAGATTTAGCTCTTACCTCTTATGAGATGGTCAGAACAGACCTTATAGTGCCGTTTTCCAGAGGGTTAGAGTCGAATCCCTCTGGTTGATCCTCGCCAACTGAGGAGTAATTTCTCCGTCCCAAATCACTCCCCTGGCTCGTAATAGCCTTCGGAATGTCCCCACAATCTTCGCGGTTACTGCACCCCCAAACGATGCAGGCAGTCGGCATGTTTTACCGCAAAAAAGTGATTTGGCCCGATTTGGTTAGCTACAACTAGCGGCGACTAGACTCCCAAAATGGCAAACTGCGGAATTGTGGGTAGTGCGTGACGTCAGTGGAAAACTATCTATAAAATCATTCAAATGGCGGACTGTGTTCGGTTTGTTCAGACACATGTTACAGAAGCTATAACATTTATAAACAACGATATTTTATTGATTTTAAGAATTGTGATAAAGGAGCTTTGACAACATTATACATTCTCAGGAAGAACATGTCACAATCAACAATCAAGCAATCAAACTACGTCTACGTATGCTCTGTATACGTGTATCTGTGTGTGTGTATCTGTGTGTATCTGTGTGTGTGTGTATTGCTATTTCAGCGCTTCTGATGCAGAGAGTCGTATGTGTCTCTGGTGGCAGCGCTCAAACCCTGAGGAAAAAAAATAAATTTATAAATTCAGTCGCCTCTAACTTGCCTCTAACTACACCTTCTTTATCTCTCAGAACTCTGGTTAATGAGGTGACTTTACCTGATACAGCTGCTCGTTCCTCCGCTGAAGGAAAAACAAAATACAATTAACGCACGTGTAACACACACATCACACACATGTACAGTGGGGCAAAAAAGTATTTAGTCAGCAACCAATTGTGCAAAATGAGGGAGGCCTGTAATTTCATCATGAGTATACCTCAACTATTAGAGACAGAATGAGGAAAAAAAATCACATTGTCTGATTTTGAAAGAATGTATTTGCTAATTATGGTGTAAAATAAGTATTTGGTTAATAACAAAAGTTAATCTCAATACTTTGTTATATACCCTTTGTTGGCATTGACAGAGCTCAAACGTTTTCTGTAAGTCTTCACAAGGTTTTCACACACTGTTGCTGGTATTTTGGTCCATTCCTCCATGCAGTGATGTTTTGAGGCTGTCGCTCCAAAGATTTTCTATGGGGTGAGATCTGGAGACCCAGCCACGTTTCATCTTCAATGCCCTTGCTGATGGAAGGAGGTTTTCATTCAAAATCTCATAATGCATAGCCCTTTTCCTTCTTTCCTTAACATGGATCAGTCGTCCTGGTCCCTTTGCAGAAGAAAAAGCCCCAAAGCATGATGTTTCCACCCCCATACGCCACAGTAGGTAGGGTGTTCTTTGGATGCAACTCAGCATTCTTACTCCTCCAAACACGACGAGTGGAGTTTTTACCAAAAAGTTCAATTTTGATTTCATCTGACCATCTGACTTTCTCCCAATCCTCTTCTGGATCATCCAAATGCTCTCTAGCAAACTTCAAACGGGCCTGGACATGTGGCTTAAGCAGGGGACACGTCTGGTCCCAGCTCTCTGCAGGTCATTCACTAGGTTCCCCTGTGTGGTTCTGGGATTTTTGCCCACCATTCTGTGACAATTTTGACCCCACGGGGTAAGTTCTTGCGTGGAGCCCCAGTTCGAGGGAGGGTATCAGTGGTGGTGTATGTCTTCTATTTATTTATTTTATTTATTTATTTTTTTCTTTCTAATTGCTCCCACAGTTGATTTGTTCACACCAAGATGCTTACCTATTGCAGATTCAGTCTTCCCAGCCTGTTGCAGGTCTACAATTTTGTTTCTGGTGTCCTTTGACAGCTCTTTGGTCTTGGCCATAGTGGAGTTTGTAGTGTGATTGTTTGAGGCTGTGGACAGGTGTCTTTCAGACTGATAACCAGTTCAAACAGGTGCCATTAATACAGATAACAAGCAGAGGACAGTGGAGCTTCTTAAAGAAGGAGTTACAGGTCTGTGAGAGCCACAAAATCTTGCTTGTTTGTAGGTGACCAAATACTTTTTTCCACTGTAATTTTTCCATCATAATGGGATTTTCTGGATTTTTTTTCTCATTCTGTCTCCCATAGTTGAGGTTTACCTATGATGGAAATTACAGGCCTCCCTCATATTTTTAAGTGGGAGAACTTGCACAATTGGTGGCTGACTGGAGGAGTTTCCTGCGCTGCAAGATAAAACCATAATTAAAAGAATCTTAAATTATAAATCTGTCAAAAGATTCAGCAAATGTTGAATACCGCTGCAAGTGAACCTGCTCACAGCTGCTGCAGTCCCTCGGTCATCGGTGGGACTTAGGTTTAGATCATTGTTGCCATGGTACAATATCCAACTACATACTTTAAAACAGAAGGTTAGAAAACTGGAGAGGCCACTCCCATCCGGAGCCTGTCCACAGGGAGTGGAGAGCAGGTCTCCAAAACTACAAGAATGCCATTCGTAGTAACACCATCGCTAAACTCACAAACTGCCATAGCGCAATTGAGCCTAAAATACCAAGCTCACTGAGTCACTGAGCAGTGTCGACTTTCATATTAAAATTACATCCATCCGTGATATACTGGAGGAAACCACTCCTAATATTAATGATGAACAGGCTGAAGCGTTGCACTTGATTTCCCACCTAGACTCTTCAGTGTGCTTCGACAAGTTCATTGCTGTGAGCCAAGCGGAAGTGATCTCCGTGGTTGCATCTTCTAAAGCCGCAACTTGCATTTTAGATGCAATCCTGGCTTGGTTCTTCAAATAAATACTTCCTTTGATTATAGAGCCTATCTTTAATTTAATATCTTTAATATCTCTAGATAAGCCTATCTTTAATATAATAAACACATCTATACAATGTGGCTATGTCCCACAAGCTTTTAAAACCGCGGTAATCAAACTACTTACAAGCTACGGACCAATCTCAAACCTTACTTTCATATTTAAAATCCTGGAAAAGCTTATAGTTTGGTTCTGGAGTGGAATCTGGTGTCCCGCAGGGATCGGTACGCAGACCGATTCTTTTCACACTCTACATGCTGCCGTTAGGCAAAATCATTAAAAAGCGTGGAATGAACTTCCACTGCTATGCAGATGATACACCGCTTTACCTGTCGATGAAAGCCAACCTGACAGATCAGTTGAAAAGGCTTAGTGCCTGCATAAAGGACCTTAAAACGTGGATGACTCTTAACTTCCTACTTCTCAACCCGGAGAAGACAGAAGTGATACTACTCGGTCCAAAGCGCCTGCGTGACCCCCTTACTGACCAGATAATCTCTCTCGATAATGTCAGTATTGTACCCAGCAACACTGTGAGAAACCTTGGAGTCGTTTTCAATGAAGAACTCTCCTTCAAGGCTTATATAAACCAAGCAACTAAAACTCCACTTCCGGTGGAGTATAGAATAAAGTTTAAAATCCTTCTTTTATCATACAAAGCCATAAATGGCTTGGCTCCTTCTTATCTTCAAAACACGGTAGTGTCATATCAACCAAACCGAGCACTGTGCCCACAAAACGGCAGACGTCTAGTGTTTCCTAAAGTCTCAAAAAGCACTGTTGGCGGCAGAGCGTTTAGCTCCAAGCTCCTTTACTGTGGAATCAGCTTCATCCACGTTAACGCAGAAGACACGGTCTCTATGTTCAAGGCCAGGCTTAAAACACTCTTCTTCATTTGAGCATATGGTTAGGTTGTTGTCTGGTTCGGTTTACACACTTGGTGTGTAATCCATGAATCTTTGGTGCTGTAGCCGGGGCAAACCTAGCTGTGGCTGCTGCTGTCTCTCCTTCGGTCGGACACGGTCTCTACATTCTAGGCTGGGCTTAAAACAGTCCTCTTTAGTCTAGCATATAGTTAGGAAGTTAAGACTCAGGGAAGGCTAACATTTTGACTGTCAGTCAAGCTGCGTCTGGAGTCAGTTTGTTGGGAGAAGTATGATAACTTGAGCACTATCCTCTCCTCCTTCCTACTTTATCTGTCTGCATTTTTTTGGATCTTGACTGTAGTCTGTTTCATGACGCGGTAACAAGACCTCTGAACCCGGCCCTCTCCATCTACACCTGCGGACTGCCCTGCCCGACCCGCCTGGGAGCTGCTTCAGTCCTGCACCGGACCTGCCCATGTTCTGCTGCTGCAGCGTGGTCTTGGTCCTCGTTCAGGTCTTGGATCTACTGCCCGTCTGTCTGTGTTTAGCGGATCCCTCTCTCCCCGAGGTTTCTCACTTTCTCCCACTGTGTTTTAGAGTTTTTCCTCTGATGCAGGAGGCTCTGTTGGAGAGTTTGTGTCTAACTAGAAGGACTGTAGGGACGATCCAGGACACTTTAACATTCTACAACATGTATGGACATTTTCAACATTCATGGACATTGGTCTCTCCATATGGACCAGTGAACTGGGCAACAAACGGTGTCATTTTTTGATCACAGCGCCGCTCAGTGGATGGAATTTTGGGAGAGCAGAACGCCCGAATTCATATGCGTTTTTTTTGTGTCTTAACTGTTGATTCTCTGATCTGTGTTGGTGATTTCAATGGTTTTGTTAAGTCCTCTGAGATGTTTTTGTGATTTAGGGCAATATAAGTATAACTTGTATTGTATTGCATTGTATTGACAAAATACTTTTTTGCCCCACTGTAATACACACATAATACATATAACACACAAGTGATACACGTAAGACACACGTGACACAAATAACACACATAATACACACCTCTCGTCGTGGCAGCTCTCTGTACTCACTCTCCTCTCGTCGAGTCAAACCCTGAGGTCACAGGTTATTACATTATTTACAATGTTTATCATAATAACAATATTTGTAATAATTATATCATTATAATATTTATATTATAACGTTATTAAGTCATATTTACAGACAATTAAAAATAGTGACAGAAACAAAGTTCTTCAAACTTTAAACTTATAAATATTCACCGTGTAGAGAGAGTCTTGGCCTTGAGCCTGAAACAACATGTGTCACATGTTAATGATGTCACATGTTAATGATGTCACATGTTAATGATGTCACATGTTAATGATGCCACATGTTAATGATGTCACATGTTAATGAACCCACCAACACCGACGTGTGCTGTTTGTTGTCAGACTTTACTTTTACTCCAAAAAACTGAAACAGAAAAAGAAAGAAAGTGTTTATGAGAGACCAGAGAGAGAGAGACCAGAGAGAGACCAGAAAGATAACAGTGCATGTATATAAACACACATACCTTCTCCCTGAGGAACATGGCGGTGATGAAGAGTCCGTACAGACCCAGGAGACCGTCCAGGAGAAAACACAGCCTCGGGTCATACAGACTGAGACCATCTGCAGAGACAATGTGGACACAAGTGAGAAGAGGACCAGAGACAAGAGGACCAGAGACAAAAGGACCAGAGAGAGAGACCAGAGAGAGGGAGACCAGAGAGAGAGACCAGAGAGAGAGACCGGAGAGAGGGAGACCAGAGAGAGAGACCAGAGAGAGAGACCGGAGAGAGGGAGACCAGAGAGAGAGACCAGAGAGAGGGAGACCAGAGAGGGAGACCAGAGAGAGAGACCGGAGAGAGGGAGACCAGAGAGAGAGACCAGAGAGAGAGACCAGAGAGAGGGAGTACAGAGAGAGAGACCAGAGAGAGAGACCGGAGAGAGGGAGTCCAGAGAGAGAGACCGGAGAGAGGGAGACCAGAGAGAGAGACCAGAGAGAGAGAGCGGAGAGAGGGAGATCAGAGAGAGAGACCAGAGAGAGGGAGACCAGAGAGAGAGACCAGAGAGAGAGACCGGAGAGATAGAGACCAGAGAGAGGGAGACCAGAGAGAGAGAGAGAGACCAGAGAGAGGGAGACCAGTGAAGAGAGAGACCAGAGAGAGAGACCAGAGAGAGAGAGAGACCAGAGAGAGGGAGACCAGAGAGAGAGACCAGAGAGTACCAGAGACAAAAGACAACATAGTTCTCATGTTGTGTCCATATGGTTCTCATGTTCACTGACCTGCAGACAGAGGCAGCAGCAGCAGAAGAGCCAGCCTCCTCATCCTCTCTAATGGAAGAACAAAAGTAGTGTTCAAATAAATTCACTCCTCTTCAGCCTCTCTGGTCTGATTGTCTGAGTGAGGATCCTCTCTTTGATCCAAAGATGTGACATCACAAATACATGATGTGAAACTATTGACAGAAGCAACTGTTTTAGAGCCAGAACTAGAGACATGGGATTAATACAGAGTTCTCTTGGTCTGAGAGTTACAGACCCCAGCTTTAAGAGCACAGTCCAAAGGTGTTCCTCAGGGGAATATGTTTTGACCAAACCTCTTCATGGAAATTACTTACATTGTGTGGAGCTCTGAAAGTCCTGGTTCAGTCCTGGTTCAGTCCTGGTTCAGACCTGGTTCAGACCTGGTTCAGCAGCTGTGAGAGTGCAGTCTGTCAGAGGAAGTGGTAAAACTGAAGCAGGTGTCGAAACCACAGTGTCGTTCACTGAAACTGAAGTGAAGTTAAAATGTTCCACTTTAGCAACTACATATAACTAATATAATATAATTATATATATATATATATATATATATATATATATATATACATATATATACATGCATATACATACATACATATACATATATATATAGATATACATAGATATATAGATATATATCTATGTATATCTATATATATATATATATAGCGGTTTTTTATTTGTATGATTATGAAAATTGTAGATTCACGCTGAAGGCATCAAAACTATGAAATAACTCATGTGTAATTATGTACGTACTAATAAAAGTATGAAACAACAGAAAATATGTTTTATATTCTCGGTTCTTTAAAGTAGCACCTTTTGCTCTGATTACTTCTTCACACACTCTTGGCATTCTCTTGATGAGCTTCAAGAAGCAGTGACCTGAAATGGTCTCCATCAGTCTTGAAGGAGTTCCCAGAGATGCTTAGCACTTGTTGGCCCTTTCGCCTTCACTCTGTGGTCCAGCTCACCCCAAAACCATCTGGACTGGGTTCAGGTCCGGTGACTGTGGAGGCCAGGTCATCTGGCCCAGCACCCATCACTCTCCTTATTGGTCAAACAGCCCTTACACAGCCTGGTGTGAATCTACAGTCAATAGTCATGAAAAGAAAGGAAACTCATTGAATGAGAAAGTTTGTCCAAACTTTTGGTCTGTGCTGTGTGTATAAATCTGAATTTATACAGTGGAACCCAAAGTGATTCATTAAAAACAGACAACAAAACGTTTGGTGAATTCTGCTTCACAATGATAGGAAGAGCCGACATCGAAGGATCTGTCATTTAATAATGTCTGTTTTTATACAGTGTCAAGATATATAATACATCATGGATCATAAAGGGGTGTGGTGATCCAGTTAAACAGAGGGACGCTTCTGTCATATTTGAAATCCCAAGATACGGATATAGCATTCATTCAGGAATCACGTATTACAGAAGAAGAAGAGGTAAAGAAAGAGTTGGAACAGTATTCCATAGTTTGTATTCAAGCAAACAAAATGGTGTTATGATCCTAATCCATAGAAATTAAGCTTTATATTAAAAAAAACAAATACAATGACAAAGAAAGCTCCATTATATGTGTGCAAGTCCTTATTAATGGAATTCAAATAATGCCATGTCATATACTGTATATTTTGTTTTAAATATGTAAGGTGTAAAATACACCTGTAGAGATCCACATTTCTTTCACATGGTCAACAGTGTAATAGGGAACAGAGAAGGGCAGGTGAGTTTAGATAAGATAAGATAAGAAACTTTATTGATCTTACGATGGACAAATGTTTATAGTATGTAACATTTGGCATGGATAGAATCAGATTGTGCAAAAGACAGAAATGTGCAGCATATTAAAGTTAAAAATACAGACTGTGCAGGATATTATGTACAATAAAGAAAAAAGTGGCAAGAAAAAAAGAGGCAATAGCAGTGCTGGTTTTTCAGTCCTAGTGCAGGTCATAAAGTGACTAAAAGTGACTTGTTGTACAGTCTGACTGCGGTGGGGATAAAGGCCCTGCATGTGGTAGTGCTCCTTCTTGCACTGAGGGTGCCTCAGTCTTCCACTGAAGGAGCTCCTCAGCTCCTCTACAGTCCTGTGCAGTGGGAGGTGTTGTCCTTGATGGAGGTGACTTTGACTAGCACCTCCTGTCCCTCACCTCCTCCACAGAGTCCAGGGGCCTCCTCCTGTCCTTCAGCTCCTCCACAGAGTCCAGGGGCTTCCTCCTGTCCCTCACCTCCTCCAGAGTCCAGGGGCCTCCTCCTGTCCTTCACCTCCTCCAGAGTCCAGGGGCCTCCTCCTGTCCGTCACCTCCTCCAGAGTCCAGGGGCCTCCTCCTGTCCTTCACATCCTCCAGAGTCCAGGGGCCTCTTCCTGTCTTTCACCTCCTCCACAGAGTCCAGGGGCTTCCTCCTGTCCTTCACCTCCTCCACAGAGTCCAGGGGCCTCCTCCTGCCCTTCACCTCCTCCAGAGTCCAGGGGCCTCTTCCATATTCGAGAATAGATTTCTTTTTGATATCTAAAACTTCAGTAGAATCAGTTGTAGGTTGTGAAATTGGGTCTATAGTGATCAGTGATCATGCTACAGTGGAATTGTTTATTGACTTGAAAACTGATAAAGTAAGGAAAGGACGTTGGCAGCTCAAAATAATGCTTTTACAGAATTCATCTTTTTGTGAAGAGCTATCGGAAGATCTCAAAAGAAAGATAAGATACTCCTTTATTCGTCATTTCATAATAAAGACATTTCATAATAAAAAATAAGATAAAGAATAAAATATAATAAAATAAACTCTGGAGCTATAATTGCCCTTGGTTCAGGAGTAGTTACAGATTTATATATTGTTCTTAAGCAGCGGAGAATGTGAGCAGAATAAACATCAGTAATAATATCAACAGGTCAAATTGACTGTAGTGAATGACAGAAGTATCAGATGTAAGTAATAATGCAGTAATATAATACCAGGTGAAGTGACTAGTGATATTATCAGTGACTCAGCAGTTCTTGTTACACATTCTCGTTGTACAGTCTGACAGCAGCAGGGAGGAAGGACCTGCGAAAGCTCTCCTTCACACATCGAGGATGACCGAGCCTGTCACTGAAGCTGCTCTATGAGGAAGCATTGGAATTTGGCTCTTTACAGAGTTCATTCAATGAGGCACTGATATCTTTAATCCTCAGAAAGGATCGACCTGTGAGCCTTTCAGGGGTCTTTATGCTCTGCGCTGGTGGTGACACCACAGTTCAATTGGGTGGATTGACAAAGAAATACATGTTCTTGGGGATCTCTATACCGATGGGGTGATTACTTTTGAGGATTTAATTCAACAATGTAGTTTGTAAAAAAGGAGGAAGGATCTCTCCCCCTAATATCAGAAAGTGGAAAGAAAACGAATAGAAAAGAAAGAAGAAAAGAAAAAGGAAGCATAGAATAAATGATGACATGGATAATCTTGGGGGCAGATAGTAGAGTCTTAATAAAGTGAGGAATACAGGCTGCTCTATGTTTGCATCTCTGTTTTATTATTTTACTATATCATTTTAAGTTGTATATCATGTACAGACTTGTTAGAGAGCGGAGCAAGAGCGGGAAAAAACAGCAGAGTTTGTTGCACTAAAGTGTGGATTTATAGAAAACTTATCCCCGCAGAATCCAACCTTTATGAAAGCTGTAGGTTCTCTGTCGGTTGAGGTCGAGCTGTTTTAGTTTACATTGAGTGGAGGTCCCTGGCCCCCTCTCCATCCTCTAGTCTTTATGCGCTGCAACTTTAGAAACAATACCAACTAAAACGCAAAAACAAAAACAAAGTTCACTGCAGGCACAATATAAGGAGCAGGGAACCCATGTCACTAACACAGTTTAAAGTAAAATACACCTGAAAGTAATGATTCACATTAGGTGGGGCTGGAGTTGCCTGGATGATGATTGCTTCTTTTCTCACAAAACACTCAATTAGATAAATTAGAATCTTTTATTTCCCTGAGAAACAGGAAGTCACAAACTAAAACATTCCTTTGGTAAATGGTACAAACAAGTTAAACAAAGTGTAAAAAACAGATCAAACAAAACAATTTGAACAGGATTTAGAAAAGAGGAAGGAGGGGCTGTATGATGCTAATGCTATGCTAATGTGGTGTTAATGTTAAGCTAACAATTCCTGGTTTCATTAGAATGTTAGAAACCACCAAGCCCAGGGAAAGGGCCCATTAGCATCCTTCAGTTTTAGCACTTTATTATTTATTATTGTCTGTTTCTGATTCTTTACATTTATTATATAATATTTCACAACTTCATCCTAAAACCAAAACCAGGTCAGGTTTTTCACACAAGTCCATGCTGTGATGTCATCCAAGACTTTAGCTCCCATCATGCCTCAGGAGGGCTCATGGGTGGGACTTCCTGCTCAGGGGCGAGACTTCCTGCTTAGAGGCGGGTCTTTCTGTCTGGAGACGCTTTGAAATATTCCTCTGGACTCACGGTCTTCACCCCCCCAAAGTAATCCAGGACCCAGACCTACAAAAGAACAGAACCAGGTCTAAACCAGGTCCAAGCCAGGTCTGAACCAGGTCTGGACCAGGTCTAAACCAGGTCTAAACCAGGTTTAAAGAGCGACTAAACACCAAATCAACTTTTTTTAACTCATAAACTGCATAAGTATGTTTATTGTAGTGCTGTCTACATATCCTGGTCATTTTTTTGACATTTTAGTTCAAATTAGATAAAATATCACTTTTGAGCCAAAAAACGCTGTGTGGCGCCCTCTCAACCTTTTTGGTGGTACTACATTTGAATTTGGTCCTGGCCTCTCCATTGACTCTGAAGTTCTCTATGACATCAGTTGTTTTGTGTGACGTCAGTCTGTCAGAGCCAGTGATGTGAACCCATTCAATTCTCACACACGCCCCAGCTGCAGTTTGGAGTATTCTGGCGCCATCTAGTGGATTAAAATTAAATTACATAAGTCATTCTGAGATTATTGAGTGTGATTAGGTTCAGATGTGTAGCTTTACAATTATCTTAGTGTGTAAACAAGGGTGGAATGAGACTTTCTGGTCTGTAAACTATTGCTTTAAGCAGCAATGACAACTGTCTGTTTTTTTTGTGTGTGACAAGTGAGCTGTCAATCACAGCCCAGACCACGCCCAACTCTAAGCCCCCCTTCTTGTCCCTTAGTCCTCCAGGCAACGCCCTTTTTAGAGAAAATTTTCAAATCTTCATGTGGGCGGAGTAAGGCTGGGCACAGGTGTTTAGTCGCTCTTTAAGCTAGCCTGGTCTTACCATACCATCCATCCATTTTCTTCCGCTTTATCCGTTGTCGGGTCGCGGGGGCAGCAGTCTAAGCAGAGACGCCCAGACTTCCCTATCCACACACACCTCCTCCAGCTCGTCCGGGGGGACCCCAAGGCGTTCCCAGGCCAGCTGAGAGACATAGTCCCTCCAGCGTGTCCTGGGTCTTCCCCGGGGCCTCCTCCCGGTGGGACATGCCCGGAACACCTCCCCAGGGAGGCGTCCAGGAGGCATCCTGAACAGATGCCCGAGCCACCTCAACTGGTTCCTCTCGACGTAGAGTAGCAGCGGCTCTACTCCGAGCTCCTCCCGTGTGACCGAGCTCCTCACCCTATCTCTAAGGGAGCGCCCAGCCACTCTGCGGAGGAAGCTCATTTCGACCGCTTGTATCCGCGATCTCGTTCTTTCGGTCATTACCCACAGCTCATGACCATAGGTGAGGGAGGGAACGAAGATTGACCGGTAAATCGAGAGCTTCGCCTTTCGGCTCAGCTCCCTCTTTACCACAACGGTCCAATACAGCGACCGCATCACTGCGCACGCTGCATCGATCCGCCTGTCAATCTCACGCTCCATCCTCCCCTCACTCGTGAACAAGACCCCGAGATACTTGAACTCCTCCACTTGAGGAAGGACCTCTCCACCCACCTGCAGAGGGCAAGGCACCTTTTTCCGGTCGAGCACCATGGCCTCGGATTTGGAGGTGCTGATTCTCATCCCAGCCGCTTCGCACTCGGCTGCAAACCGTCCCAGTGCATGCTGCAGGTCCTGGTTCGTTGGAGCCAGCAGGACGACATCATCCGCAAAAAGTAGAGATGAAATCCTGTGGTCCCCGAACCAGACCCCCTCCGGCCCCTGGCTGCGCCTAGAAATTCTGTCCATAAATACAGTGAACAGAACCGGTGACAAAGGGCAGCCTTGGCGGAGGCCAACATGCACCGGGAACAGGTCTGACTTACTGCCGGCAATGCGAACACAGCTCTGACTCCGGTCATACAGGGACCGGACGGCCCTCAGCAGAGGACCCCGGACCCCGTACTCCCGGAGGACTCCCCAAAGGACACCCCGGGGAACACGGTCGAACGCCTTCTCCAAATCCACAAAGCACATGTGGACAGGTTGGGCGAACTCCCATGAACCCTCGAGTATCCGATGGAGAGTATAGAGCTGGTCCAGTGTTCCGCGACCGGGACGAAAACCACACTGCTCCACCCCGGTCTGCCACTCCATTGGCACCGCCCCCGATCGCCACGCGATGCTGCAGAGACGTGTCAGCCAAGACAGTCCTACAACATCCAGAGACTTTAGATAGTCAGGACGGATCTCATCCACTCCCGGCGCCTTGCCACCATGGAGGCTGCCAACCACCTTGGTGACCTCGGCCAGGGAGATGGAAGTATCCGCCCCAACATCCTCATCCTCTGCCTCCTGGACGGAGGACGTGACGGGGGGATTGAGGAGAACCTCGAAGTATTCCTTCCACCGCCCGACAATATCCCCAGTCGAGGTCAGCAGCCCTCCACCCGCACCATACACGGAGTTGGGCAAAGAACTGCTTCCCCCTCCTGAGGCGCCAACACGGTTTGCCAGAACCTCTTCGAGGCCGACCGATAGTCATGCTCCATGGACTCTCCGAACTCCTCCCAGTCCCCCGGGTTTTTGCCTCTGCAACGGCCCGGGCCGCGGCACCGTGGCAGAAAACGTTGGCCTGCCGGTAGTGGACAGCTGCCTCAGAGTCCCACGAACCATCATTGCTCGATAGGACTCCTTCTTCAGCCTGACGGCATCCCTTACTGCCGGTGTCCAACCACCGGGTTCGGGGATTGCCGCCGGGACCAGCACCAGAGACCTTGCGACCACAGCTACGAGCCGCCGCATTGGCGATAGAGGAAGAGAACATGGTCCACTCGGACTCGATGTCCCCCTCCTCCTGCCGGGACCTGGGAGAAACTCTCCCGGAGGTGTGAGTGTGAAAGTCCGTCTGACAGGGGGCTCAGCAAGACGTTCCCAGCAAACCCTCACTACACGCTTGGGCCTGCCAGGTCTGACCGGCCTCCTGCCCTAGCCAGCGGATCCAACTCACGACCAGGTGATGAAATCGGTTGACAGCTCTGCCCCTCTCTTCACCCGAGTGTCCGAGACACGCGGTCGAAGGTCAGATGATACGACAACAAAGTCGATCATCGACCTCCGGCCTAGGGTGTCCTGGTGCCACGTGCACTGATGGACACCCTTGTGCTCGAACATGGTGTTCGTGATGGACAGGCCGTGACTGGCACTGAAGTCCAACAACTGAACACCGCTCGGGTTCAGATCAGGGGGGCCGTTCTTCCCGATCACCCCTCTCCAACGTGTCACTGGCATCTCCCACATGGGCGTTGAAGTCCCCCAGGAGAATAACGGAGTCCCCGGGCGGTGCACTGTCCAGTACCCCTCCCAAGGACTCCAAGAAGGCCGGGTACTCTGCACTACCGTTAGGCCCCGTAGGCCGTCACAACAGTGAGAGACTTGTCCCCCACCCGGAGGCGGAGGGACGCGACCCTCTCATTCACCGGGGAGAACTCCAACACGTGGCGGCTGAGATGGGGGGCAATGAGGATATGGCCACCCCAGCTCGCCGCCTCTCCCCGCGGGAAACACCAGAAAAGTGGAGCGTCCAACCCCTCTCAAGGAGTTGGGTTCCAGAGCCCAAGCTGTGTGTGGAGGTGAGGCCGACTATCTCTAGTCGGTATCGCTCAACCTCCCCCACAAGCTCGGGCTCCTTCCCCCCCAGTGAGGTGACGTTGCCCAAGAGCGTCCCAAGAGCCAGAGCCACGGACCCCTCTGCAGGTGGTGGGCCCACAGGAGGGACTGCCCACGTCCATCCCTTCGGGCTGAGCCCGGCCGGGCCCCGTGGGCTAAGGCCCGGCCACCAGGCGCTCAGCTTGCGAGCCCCGACCCCAGGCCTGGCTCCAGGGTGGGGCCCCGGCTGCGCCATGCCGGGCGACGTCACGGTTCTCATTGTCGTGCTGTCCATGGTTGGCTTCGGACTGCGCTTCGTCTGACTCGTCACTTGAGACCTGTCTGCCATGGGAGACCCTACCAGGGGCATGAAGCCCCAGACAGCATAGCTCCCAGGATCATCCGAGTGCTCAAACTCCCCCACCACGTTAAGGTGGCAGTCCAAGGGGGGAAGCTTACCATACCATCGTACTCATATCATTTTATATATGTAGGGAAATAATGCTTGAGCGGAGTTTACGGATGTCTAAGGCCAGGCTAGGTTTAAACCGTGTCTGAACCAGGTATAATCCATATGCGATCTGGGAAAACCCATCACATGGTCAAATTTCACCATGAAGTTTGACCAACTTAAGATTCTGATGCCATCTTAAAGCTGCTTTCAATCTCTTTTCAAATCGGTTTTCCTTTTTTTCATAGCATGTCTGAAACAAATGTTATCATTATCTAAAGTCAGGTTATAAACATGATTTTATGAAACAGAATTTTGAGAAAAACAGGTTTATAGATAGACATTCCAAATAGAATCACCACAGTCAAATACAACATGTTAAATTTGAATTACTCTGTTATGGCCAGGGCTGGACTGGGACAAAAAAACGGCCCGGGCATTTTTTCCTTTTTAGCGGCCCAGGCAACTCAAAAGGTTCAAGGAGCCATATTTGACAACAACAACAAAAAACAGCGTTGTATAAGGCTTATATGAAGGTAACAGGGGCTGAAGCTGTATTAGCTACATTAGCTACCTTAGCTACATTAGCTATATTAGCTATATTAGACTAATATCTAAATGACAAAGTAAAGGCTAAACACATAAAAACCATTCATGATTATCAAATGTGTATTTTCATTGCAGCGTGTCCTGGAGAGAATGACGCACCACGTGACACTCTGCTTTAACTTTAACTTCCATTTTTTTGCCTTCATGCAATTGTACAAATACAGTAAATAAATCTGCTTTTTGGCTCCGAGTTCACCTGCATCACTGTCTGTTCATATCCATCACGTCACAGGCTGAAGTTTGCTGGAGCTGAATGTCCTTAATGGCCTTTTCTTTCACCGTCTTATTACTTATACAAGTTTTTGCAGCATTGAAAAACGTTAAGAATGTTTTTCCTCCTACAGAAACCACATTGAAACTAGAAATAAAATATAGCCCTCACACTCCATTTTCAGACATTTTTGAAAAGGCTCCAGGAGCCACTTTAGGGGCACTAAAGGTTGCCGACCCCTGGTTTATACAGTATGTGGAAGCAAATACTGTAGAGCAGCCATTCCCAAACTCAGTAACACCGAGGCCCCCTTAAAAATCTGACGGGTCTGCGTGGCCCCCCAAAATAATAACCAAGAAGACAACATTAAGAATAGGCTCTTCTGGTTATTTTATTTTGGGGAAATAGCCTCTGCTACAAACATTGTAATACAAAAATGATTACAGTGGATTATTCAAGTCAAATAATGAACACAAATATTTTAATATTACAAACAAAACATTATAAATTTAACATTAAATAATTATATTATTTTTTTTTTTTTTTTTATGACCTCCCGCGGCCCCCCTGCAGTACCCTCGCGGCCCACCAGGGGGCCGCGGACCCCACTTTGGGAGACACTGGGAGACACTGCTGTAGAGGATCAGGATGTCTGCAGTTTCAACAATAAAATACAGTACAATAGTCTACATTAAACAGAGTAATAAACATGTCTCAGAGTGAGGGAGGTGGACACAGACAATACTATTGTTTGTTACAGGGATGAGAATTGGTAAACATTTCTGAAATGCATATTGTCAGCCATTAGCTGGCTCTAAATCTGTTTAATCTGTTCACAACATTTTACTTTTGGGCTCAAACATGAACTTTTAATGCAATGGAAAATGTAGGTACCCGAGCTTTAATTTAGAGGAGAGGGGAGACGTGGACTGTTTTCTGCAGGGGTGTATTTATTGGGTGCACAAATTACGAAAAGACATGCATGGTCCTGTGCACGTTTATGGTCTTGGGTACATGGTCACGTTGCGGCTACGCGCTCACCGTGTTGTGTTGTGAGCGGCTCCCGGTGAGCGGCTCCTGCGTCCAGCTCAGAGCCGCTGGATGCGGGAACACTGCGGCCGCTGAGGTGGCGGAATCCCGTTCAAGTACATACAGCAGGTGCCCCGCGGACACGCGTGCCCCCCTCGAACAGTTCTCAACGGATTTACACTTTTCACAAACATGTTTTTTGTATGAGGCAAACAGACCGGCCCAAATATGGGCATCGGCCCTTCGGGCATTGCCCGGTACGCCCGATGGCCAGTCCAGCCCTGGTTATGGCACACACTTATTTTAGTCACTATGTTGTAAAAAATAAAAAATAAATTATTTTGGCACCAAGTAAACACACACTCATTAATAAGATGAAGATAACTTATCCTCTTCTTTTTTTATGTCTTTCTCTTTATAAGTTACTGAACATTATATATGTATAAGAATATGCCAGTATCATTCTATCATTATGCAGTATATTATCAAATCACGCAGTATAAATACCCACGCACCCCCAACATGAATTTTGAATGCAAAGGGAAAATTAGGTACCCGAGCTTTAATTTAGTGAGTTTTGGTTGCGCATAGGTAGGAGACACGGGGGAGACCTGCACTTGCAACAAGCTTGGGATGGTTCTGTCCACGTGTGTCTATGGTGCTGTCCACGTGTGTCTATGGTCCTGTCTATGGTCCTGTCTATGGTCCGTGCTCGGAGCCACGTTACGGCAGTGCGTTCACTGAGCTGTCAAAAGCGGCCGCAGCTGCTCCCAGGGTCAGAGCGAAGGATGTAACGTTAACGTTCGGTTTATCAAAACATATCATAATTTTTTATGTATAAAACTAGTGAATTTCACCTAGATATTTTCAGAAATTAAAGACAAGATGTTATATAATAATTATATAATGAAAACACAATTTTGCCAAATAAATGACAATCGACCTATTTTTACTATTTACTCGAAACGTGCCAGCGCGACATCTGACGGGTGTCGCATCAGATTGCATCACATAAATACCAACGCCGCACAGACTGTGTTATCCTCAAATGAACATGACATGAACATCTTGCTCTTGCCAGGCTGATGTTAGAGGCCATCTTACTCTTACCATACGGATGTTGGAGGCCATCTTGCTCTTACCAGGCTGATGTTAAACTTGGCAAAGAACCAGTCGTGGTCGTGGGGCCAATCCATCATCTCCGGGTGTCGACTGAACAGAGACGCCTTGGCAAACTCCGCCTCTGAGCCGTTCACCTGCAGGTCACATGACTCAGCGTTACCACAGGTCACATGACTCAGCGTTACCACAGGTCACATGACTCAGCGTTACCACAAGTCACATGACTCAGCGTTACCACAAGTCACATGACTCAGCGTTACCACAAGTCACATGACTCAGCGTTACCACAGGTCACATGACTCAGCGTTACCACAAGTCACATGACTCAGCGTTACCACAAGTCACATGACTCAGCGTTACCACAGGTCACATGACTCAGCGTTACCACAGGTCACATGACTCAGCGTTACCGCAAGTCACAACCAGTGTTGGGCACGTTACTTTGAAAAAGTAATTAGTTATAGTTACTAGTTACTTCTCCCAAAAAGTAACTGAGTTACTAACGGAGTTACTCCACCATAAAAGTAACTAGTTACCAGTAAAAGTAACTATTGCGTTACTTTTTCGTTTTGTTCTGGAACATAATGTGCACCCGACGTGCGCATTTTTACCTTTAACAGTGCCAATATTTCCATCTAGAAAAGGCTGTTTTGCTGCTGAAGTCTCCACTGTGAATGTGGAAACACCGGTGAAGCACTGACTTCAGTCCAATCAGATGAACATATACATCATATAAATCAAGTGGACAATTTGTTTGGCTACAGCAAAATATGTTTTATGCCCGCATTGTTTGTTCATACAAAACGCAAAACTATGAGTTATGGGTCTTACCTTATAGCTATACCTTATAAATGACCTGCACAGTCCACTTCGGTTCAGACCAGTTCCTTGTTTAAATCCAGTGAATGGTTTGAGCGTAGATATGTAATCCTCCGTTTGGAAATGAGTCCAATGAGTTTTAAAAAGTAAAACAAAACGCGTGTGTCCTCCGTAAACTACTCTGTTTTGCTGCAGCCGGCTGCATCCAATTTCTAAAATCAACCGTCTTACACTTCACCTCTCTTTCTTATCATTCCTATAGTAATTGAAAAATTACCCTATGTGCATTTTAGATTATGTAAAAATGTGTTATATGTATGTTAGCCAAACCTGTTGCTGTCCTTAGCAGATAAACCAGGAAGAGCAAGGAGCTTATCGATGGAATTGTATGCAGCCGACTTCTACGCTCACATGCGCTCCTCTGTGGCTGACCTCACGGTGATACAAGCCGTGGTTGAGCGCGATTAAGACCCATATTTGTTTCAAAAACACAATTTATGAGCCATCCTCTCAACTGTAGACATGTGGATTGTAAAGGAAATATGATTTACATCAGTCAATAATTGCTGAGAGGTTTTCTCATCCTCCCTTCTCTCATGACAACACGTTCATTGTGCGTCTTGAGTAACGCGCAGTAACGGGATGTCGGAAATGATAACGGCGTTATAGTTACTGTCAAAGTAATTAGTTAGATTACTCGTTACTGAAAAAAGTAACGGCGTTAGTAACGCCGTTACTAGTAACGCCGTTATTCCCATCACTGGTCACAACAGATCAAAACAATGAAGAGCTTCTATGGCTCTGCTCGGTCATCAGATTGTGATGCTGCGAAGCTAACAAGGGTCAATGTTCACTCTGACACATCACTAACTGTAAAGAAAATAATATGTCGTCACTTTTACTGACACAGAAACAGACTTAGAACTAGCAGTACTTTACTAGGTACTATCATTGTAGTACCTGTAATAGTAGTAGTAACTGTAATACCAGTACAGTACCTGTAGTACCAGTACAGAACCTGTAGTACCAGTACAGTACCTGTAGTACCAGTACAGTGCCTGTAGTATCAGTACAGTACCTGTATTACTCTCCCCGACAGGATGACGTGTGCGCACAGAGGACTCTGAGGATCGTAACCAGACTCTCTGCAGTAGTCAGTCTGAGCCAAAGACACAGAGAGAGAGGACACCGGGTCCACCTGCCAATCACAGAGAGAAGACTAATAATCAGAGAGAGAGGACCAATCAGAGAGGGAGGCAGGGCTACACCTGCCAATCAAAGAGAGAGAGGACCAATCAGTTCAAAGTTGTCCCATTACGGAACATTGGTTTAAAAACAGGCACAGTAAAATCACTGTAAAATTGATGAGGTGATGTCACAAAGATAGTCTGTTCAACTCTGCTGTCAAGTGCTGTAGTTTGTATAAACTGCTAAGATGCTTCACAGCTGTTATTGATGTAGTTTCCTTTAGTCCCGCAGCCAGGAGTCCTATAGGGCAAAAGACCGTAGGAAGAACACTCACCCTCAGGTCTTTGACGGACAGCTCCATGTCCGTCAGATAGAGGTAGGGCACTCCAGAGCTGTGTTTGACAGGTCCGTCACTGATGGAGAAGACGTTGGAGAAGGGCTGACCAATCACAGGCTCCCGGCTCGAGACTGTGGCCAACGACGCCCAATCACAGACGTGCACAATGAAGCGGGCCACACGGGCCACCTGCCAATCAAGAAAGGACCAATCACAGAGGAGCGCGGGGCTTATGGAGCATGTATCGTCTGTGCAAGAAAGAGCCCTGTGAGTCACTATTTGAATCGTTAAGCTGAGAGTTGATTGGCTGAGTGAGGGTGGTCCTCTCTTTTTCAGTTTTCTGTCTGAAAAAGACCAGAGAGAAACAAGAGAAAGAGACCGGAAAGAGACCAAAAATTAAGAGATCCTTTATTGGTCCCACAGTGGGGAAATGTACGACCAGAAATCTGATTCAAAGATGTGACAGAGGCCAAATATACATGATGTAAGAACTAGTGATGGAAGCAGTAGTTTGAGTTACGTACCCCAGCTTTAATGTTACATAGCAGCTTTAATAGCTCTAAAGATACGTCCCCTCATTTTTAAAGTCACTTACCTCTTCGTGAGGAGGGATCTGGAGATTGCACTGGGACACGGAAGACACGCGTGGGACAGAGGACACGGAGGACAGAGAGACCGACAGCGTCCAGAGAGTGACGCCAAGGGACAGCAGCATGGCGGAGGAGAGACTTACTACTGCGAGTACTACGATACTCTACCACTGATACCACTGTCAGCTGATATTAGTGTTGCCGGACGTAAACAAACCCCGCGTGCGTGCAGCTGATAACAGACCGGATGTAGATAAGGACAAGCGCTTTCACAATAAAAGTCTGTTATGAAACGCGCTATTTGCAGCGCGGCCGCCAGAGGGAGCCACGTGCTGGAGTTCTACCATAGACAGTAAATATTAGTTATACAGGTGTACTGCACAGGAGCCTTCAGAAGAACCGTAATACATGTAGTATTATTCATGGGCGTTTAACATGTAACCGAACAAAGAAATACATGCATTTAAGAAAAGAGTGAAGAGGACAGAGAGGAGAACAGAGGACACAGAGGTGGACAAACAGAGAAGGATATAGTGGAGGAAGTCACAGAGAAGAACATGTAGGAGGACACAGAGGAAGACACAGCACAATTGTTTTTATTGTTTTTATTAAACTAAAACAAAACATGAAATAACCGGAACAAGCTTGGGGTTCTATCATGTCGGATTCTCATACATAGTTTTTTTCCAGACTGTATAAAGATGGACAATGCTAACCCGCTAGCTCACTGAAGCCCAAAAGAGAAGTACTCATGGTTAAGTGTGGCTCCTCTCTCTGGCTCCTATTGACTCACATGTAAAAGTAAACTCCTTTAGCTCAGTAACCGTTTGTGTCACACTCACCATTTTGGTTTGAAAATCTGAGGTTTACCGCTCTCTGTTTATGTTATTAAGCTAAAAGCCTCAAACAAATGCCAATCTAAGGCTCCAGTTTATGTTCAAATCAGCTTCTCCTGCGTTAATGCTAACACTGTGGTGATGTCACACTGTGGAGAGGTCACACTGTGGTGAGGTCACACACTGGTGATGTCACACACTGGTAATGTTATACTCTGTTATATTTCAGCGCTCCTGATGTAGAACTTCTGCCGACACGCAGCGCTGTTGCAAACACACAGCACTTCCTGGATCCCAGACTCCACTTCCTTTTTTGTAGCAGTCTCTTCCTGTGAGGGGGCGGCATTATAGTCCCAGGTGAGTTCTGTTCCTGCTTTGAGGCATCTGTGGAGGAAATTACAGATAAAGCCCAGGACCAGACCAGCACAGTCCTGGTCCTAATCCAGGTCCGGTCCTGGTCCTAAACCTGGTCCAGGGTCTTACCTCTTGGTGAAGAAGGCAATGTTTGGAAACTTCTTATCATGTGAATCCGTGAACACGTTTTGTACGAAGAGCGTTGGGTCACAGGAGTGCTGAGAACACAGGGTTAGCATGTGGCATTAGCTAGCATGTGGCGATAGTAGGCGGCATAAACATGGGTCGGCACTAGATCATATACGGAATCGGGACGAAACCGGAAGTAACAATCCTACTTTCAAATTAATTTTAGACTAATTCGTCCTTAAATGGTGACTGGTTAAGTTTTAGGTGTTTAAGTAAGATGGTTAAGTTTAGGGTTGAGGCTGGGTTGGGGTTATTTTATGGGAATGGCTGGTTAAGTTTAGGCATGAATAGCTAGTTTGTTATTTTTACTTCCGCTTCCGTATATGATCTAGTGCTGACCCATAAACATGAAGTAAGCCTGTGGCATTAGCATGTAGTGTTAACAGGTTACATTAGCAAGTAGCAGCATTTATAGTTGCGTTAGCGTGTGGGTTTGTGTGTGGCTTATGCATGTAAAGTGAGCATGTAGCATTAGTATGCAGTTTTAGTAGTATTGCTAGCATGCAGCGTGTCCTTACATTGAAGAAGCGGCTCACGTTTCCTTCCTTACTGGCATCGATGAGGTAAAGGTCCTTAGTCCTGTTCATGTCCTGGTGCAGACTGCGTTTTGTCCCGTTCACTGAGACCTGCTGTGATTCTGTGTGTCCATGTGGGAGCGCCGTCTGCTCCTCAAACATCAGACACATTCAGTCATTTATCAAAGGATAAACAGCCTCTGACTGCTAACATGGCCTTATATTCTCCTTTATTTTGCTAACGATGACAGAAATAATAAAGGCAGATCTAACATGGTCGTGGTCTGAGTGGAACCTGCAGGGAAACGCCGTAGTGTGACATCACTTCCTCACCTGAGCTGTGACATCACTTCCTCTCTGGATCACTGGCACATGCGCGGTGTCAGAAGTGGGCGTGGTTGAAGGCAGCCACTCAGTGACAAGCTGCACTTCGTCATCTGATGCAAGTTCTGCCCTCCTCTGCTTCAGGGGCGGGGCCTCCAGCTGTCCATCATGCTTCAGGGGCGGAGCTTCGACCAGTCTGTCACTCTTCTGTAGAACCACACCTTCAGCACAAGAGAGGTCTGGTCTAAAGCAGGTCTAAGGCAGGTCTAAAGCAGGTCTAAAGCAGGACTAAAGCAGGTCTAAACCCGGTCTAAAGCAGGACGAGCCGGTCTAAAGCACGACTAAAGCAGGTCTAAAGCAGGACTAAAAGTTTAAAGCAGGACTAAAGCAGGACTAAACAAGGTCTAAACATAGACTCACCAGCATACACACAGATGAAGGTTCCCTGGTCCAGGTCGTCCTTACAGCGGACCCCCCAGCCTCGCTCTGGTCTGGGTCCCTGGTCTGGGTCTGGGGCTGAGTCTGGTTTCTGGTCTCCACTCAGGTCTTGACTCAGCTCTGGACTTTGGGCGAGCTTCTGGTCTAGACCCTGTTCTGGTCCCTTCTCGGGATTTGGGTCTGCTTTCGGATCTAGACCAGACTCTGGACCTGGTTCAGTCCTGTAGACCTGCAGTCGGACCCGCAGACCTCGTTGGACCACACGGTTCTGACACAGACCCGGATCACAGCCGCACCAAGGACCACACTCAAAGATCCTGAGGAGAAACAGAGACTTTAGAACCGGACTAGACCCAGACCAGGGCTCTGTTGAGTGTGACTAATGTATTGTGTGTGAATCATGAATAAGCACTAACCCGCTGGGGTTGGGCTCTAACAGACGCTGGTGTGTGTAGGAGGAGCCCACAGTGAGCTGACCACAGGGGCAGTCCTCTACAGATGCCCCACAGCGCCCCCTGCAGGTGCAGTATGTGTGGAACAGCTGAGGAGAGCGTGTAAGAAAGCAGCCACGCGGCCAGCGCTCATGCCGATATCTGAACACAGGGGGGCGCTGTCCCTGCCACAGACACAGCTCCACAGGGGTCATCTCCAACCCCCGACTGAGGTCTGGACCAGAGACCGGACCAGAGACCGGACCAGAGACCGGACCGGAGACCGGACCGGAGACCGGACCGGAGACCGGACCGGAGACCGAACCAGAGACCGGACCAGAGACCGAACCAGAGACCGAACCAGAGACCGGACCAGAGACCGGACCAGAGACCGGATCTGAGACCGGATCAGTGACCAGACCAGAGACCAGACCAGGACTCAGGGACTCCACAAACACACTGGAACTGAAGGAGAACATATCCACCTGAAAAACAACAGAATCCAAATGAGAAACAGTCGTATCCGAGGGGGCGGGGCTAGCTCACCTGTATCAGATGGAAGCTCTGCGTCTGTAACAGGAAGTCCATGACGGCCTCAGGGTCGAGGAGGCGGAGCCCACACGGCGCCCTGTAAACCACGCTGCTTTGTGTTTGGTCCCTTTGCTCCTTCTCTGATTGGTCGCAGCGGGTAAAACCGTAGATCAAAGGAATCTTCAGAGGATTGGACGTCCAAAGCTGAGACTGAGGCACCAAGGGTAACGGAGGCACACAGGACTACAACATAGAGAATCATGGGTATTGTAACAGAACTACATCAGACAGCATCATGAGTAATATAGACACTTAGGATTATAACACAGAGCATCATGGGTAACACAGGATTATAACACAGAGCATCATGAGTAGGACTGGGATAAACGATTAATCTAGCGATTATTTTTTCGATGCATCGATTAATCTAACGATTAATTCTTTCAGTTTGATTCGATTATCTCCCCATTAATTGACTAATATCAATGTATACATGTTGATTTACATATCTGAAAGAAAAAACATGATTTCCTAAAATATATTTATTGCTCTTAAAATTCAAAAATAAAAAATTCTTAGTCAGAGGTAGCAGAAAACCTTGAAGCCTTGAAAACAACAACAAAATAAATCTTATTATTCTTCTTTCAGATGAAAATAACACTTGATGTTTAGCATTCAATAAAATAAAAAATAAAACCGATTTAAGCTAAAGAGAGAGTGCTTTTCTAGCAAAAAATAATGAAAATAAACATTTAGAATTCAACAGTTAAGTTAAACACAGGCCTAGCTGACTGAAATAATCATCTTCATTCACAAATAACAATTAAGACTCTGAAACTTTCCTTTCCCCTTAAGAATATTGTCTGTCTCTTTGTGTGTGCTT
Source organism: Knipowitschia caucasica (assembly GCA_964034765.1). Classification (NCBI taxonomy): domain Eukaryota; kingdom Metazoa; phylum Chordata; class Actinopteri; order Gobiiformes; family Gobiidae; genus Knipowitschia; species Knipowitschia caucasica. The sequence continues at coordinate 5,736,098 of OZ035844.1, read as the reverse complement.
GTGAACATGCACCGACAGCCCGAGTTGTCCATCTTCAGTGACTAAAGTAGCATATAGCACAGCTAGCATGTTCGCCGATGCGGAAGTACCGTCTAATAATAAAACAAACTGATGATGCACCGCCGTGAACACATACTACTGTTATATAAAGTCTCTGGAAGGTCTCTGAACACAGAGACGCTTCAGAGCTGCCTTTTGGATAAGAACTTTACACAAAAAGCCGCCAGCAAAACACCGCTAGGTCTGCTAGCCTAACTCCGCTAGCCTAACTCCGCTAGTTTAACTCTGTTAGCCCAGGACTTCTGGTCTGAACCAGTGGGGGCGGGTCCCAGCTCAAAAGTGGCCAAAATGACGTGCGCTGACATGCTTGCAATACCACCCCGGGCCGATGGGGGTGGACCCAGAAGAAAAATTAGCCAATGCTAACATATAGCATTGGCAGACCTCTCGAAAACGTCTTTACAGGACGGACCAAAAGTTGGCTCTTGGCCCAAAGCTCCGTTCCACATGTGTGTCAATGCTGAGGGGGATGAATTTTTTTTGGACCACTCTAGTTTACTCGCTGTGAAGTCTCTCGTTCAAATGAATGGAGCTCTCGCCGGCTGACGCATGCGCAGATGCGTTTATTCACAATTTTCTTGTGGGCGGGACCACTCGCGGCCATTTTGGATAGCTCCAGTAGAGCACATTTTTTGGCCCATTAGTTAGAACGGCGGAGATAGGCGTGACTCTGTCCGTTAATTTATCTATGGTCTGAACACCCCTAGCCTCTGTAATTTAGAGAATGTGCGTCTACTGTACGTGGAAACTGCGTTCCAGTGGCGGTCTTAGGTGGTCTGAAAGCCCCATAAAACGGCACTCGCGTACTACTGCTACTACTCGCTGCCATCTTTTTTGTTTTGAGTTTGACGCATCGACGTGCATATTTTGGATCGATGTATTTTTTGCGTCGATGTCATCGATTACGTCGGTGCGTTGTCCCAGCCCTAATCATGAGTAACACAGCACTACAACAGAGCATCATGGGTAATGTTGGCACTGACCTGGCTGCAGTAGTGCTCCTCGTACACTGGGAGTGCTGCAGGAGCGGAGGGGGGAGCGGCATCTGGGGAGAAGAGCAGTGACATCACCTTCTGGTACAAATCAAAATGAATTGCAGCATACCTGAGCCAATCACCACCTGCACCACAGAGGGTGGGCTCACTGTGGGCCAATCAAACGCCTCGAGCAGCTTCAGGCTCTGCACCAGGTCTGCAACATACAGGAGCCCACTCTAGTGGTGGAAGAAGTGTGTGTGTCTGTCTGTTTGTTTGTGTGGGTGTGTCTATGTACATGTGTGTGTTGGCTTGTGTGTCTGTGTAGCCTGGTGTACCTTTAACAAAGACATCGTAGCATCATAACATCATACCTTTATCACAGGGCTCCTCCTTCAGCCGGCCCTGCAGCTCCCTCACCTGTAGCTGGATCTCAGAGAAGACCGAGTCCAGGTCCTGAGTGGCCCAGAACAGTCTGGCACGGTCTGGAACAGCATCAGAGATCAGAGGTCAGGGTGTGATCAGCAGAAGCCTGTCGCTGACCGAGAGGCAGATACTGAAATAAGATTAGTATCATATATACAGTGGGGAAAAAAAGTATTTAGTCAGCCACCGATTGTGCAAGTTCTCCCACTTAAAATAATGACAGAGGTCTGTAACTTTCACATTAACACTGTTATTTACTGTTTGAATCAACATTTAAACAGTAAATAACACAGGTTTGTCTTTAATACAGCAGCAGGGGAAAAGTCAGCCTATAGAGTCCTATAATTATAATAATAATAATTATGATAGTATGCAGTATTATCGTTCTAATGTAGATGAAAAGTCCTGACCACTCTGTGGCAGCTCTGTCTCTGTGTCTTCCATCTTGTCTCTGCAGTCGCGAAACGCCACAAAAACACTTTTTACAGAGAATTAGAGATTCTCCCGCGTCTCTTCGCGGAATACATGTGAGTATCTACAGAACGGAACCGTAAACACGAGATTAAACTGGATTAGACTGTTGTACACTACGGAATCATCAGGAAACACAACAGGGAGGAAACGCGCGGGAGCTCATTCACAGATATGCCCCGCGAAGGCTTCCGTACTCTTAACAAACGAACAGCAGTGTTGAAATTTCACAGAGCCCGTATTTTGTTACATTTTCTGTTTTTATAGTTGTATTATAAAGTTTTTAATCAGTAATTTAACCTCCTGTAGCACTGTGTGCTCTCTATAACACGGGGAACGGCACAATACGGTTGATATCGAAGTAAATGCCTGCGAGTCAAATTGCGGGGAAAATAATAGACTTTTCTCGGGGTAATAAATATATAATACATTTTTAAAAGCATATTACAGATTTGCTACATGAAAGAAACGGTGTCATTCACTTGGTTAGTGTTGAATACGTTTAACATCGTGAAGTAAAGTACATTTCTTTTAAGTCAAACTACTGGGAAAAAGCACCCGAGGAGGAGACAGATGAATGCATGTGTACAATCAGTAGTTCTCGTTGTACAGTCTGGCAGCAGCAGGAGGACAGACCTGTCACAACAACAGCCTGGTTCAATATGTGTGTTTATGACCAGGACCGGGATCAAGACCAGATTCTCCTGCTGCTGTCAGACTGTACAACGAACAATGAGGACTAAGAAACACTGACCTCACATGTGGTGCACCTGTGCAATGAACTGAACTAATGTCAGAATATGCAATAACCACATGTCTATATCCCAGAGCCTCATGCTGCAAACATACAACTGTGTCTGCACTAGATTGTACACTATTTATACTTACTTCTTTATCTCTAGCTTCTTATAAAGTTAGAGATTTTATACTTGCTTCTTTATTATTTTAGTATAGAGTAATTGTTCATCTTGTGCTGTGTGCTCCTCATTCCTACTGCTCTGTAACTGGTGATGCAACACTGACAGTTCCCTACTGTGGGATGAATGAAGGATCTCTTCATCTTAATCGCTGGTCTCTCGCTCTCTCTCTGATCTCTCTCTGGTCTCTCTATCTGGTCTCTCTCTGGTCTCTCTCTTCCTGTTGTCCTTATTTGGGCAAGCAGTATTTGGGCTGTTTGCTCTGAACTCAGACTTTGGTCAGAAATAAAATGGTTGCGGTCTTGTTCAGCGTCGTCCTCTTGCTCCCAGCATACACCTGGGCCTCAGGTGAGTCTGCGGGGAGTCCTGGTCCAAACCTGGTCCAGTCCTGGTTTAGTCTCTTGTTTGTTGTTCTCGTTGGTTCTGTGCACTCACAAAACTTCAGCCTCAGAGTGAAATTAGAGTCTTCTTTTCCAGCCGGGCCTCTAACCCGCCTTGCGACAAAGTTATTCTGCTGAGTAGTGTTCAGTGAGAACACTCCAACCAAAGAAAGATCTCTCTCTCTGCTCTCTCTCTCAGGTCTCTCTCGGATCTCTCTCTCTGCTCTCTCTTTCTCTGGTCTCTCTCTCTCTTTGGTCTCTCTTTCTCTAGTCTCTCTCTCTCTCTCTGGCCTTTCTCTCCGGTCTCTTTCTCTGGTCTCTCTCCCTGGTCTGGGGTGAGAAGTCAACACGGGTCTAAACAACTCACTGACCTTTCCCAGTGTGTGATTTGTAATTTGGTTATTTTCTTCTGTTGTTTCAGTCTTTGTGGATCCACAGTGTGCTCACTCGATCCTGGGCGGGTCCAGACCTGGTTCAGATCCGGTCTTGGTCCGGACCCGTAGAGCTAATGGTTTCTTGGAGGAGCTGCGGACGGGGAACCTGGAGCGCGAGTGTGTGGAGGAGAAGTGCTCATACGAGGAGGCCAGGGAGATCTTCCCCCTGAGACAGCAGCTGGTACTTCAGTACTTCACTACTCAGTCCTTCAGTACTCCACTCCTGCACTCTACTCTACTCCAGTACTCTACCCCTCCACTCTACTGCAGTACTCTACTTCAGTACTATACTCCTGTAGTCTACACTATTTCAGTACTCTGCTCCAGTACTCTACTCTACTCCTGTTCTCTACTGCTGTACTCTAATCTACTCCAGTACTCTGCAGCTGTACTCTAGTCTATTCCCCAATACTGTACTCGAGTAGTCCTCTGGTTGCCACACAACAGAATTCAGACCCTTGGACCTCTGTGGTTAATCCAGCTAATATTACTATGTATTTCAGGAGAACTTCTACACAAAATACAAAGGTACTTCTACTACTATTACTACTGATACTACTACTATTACTATTACTACTTATACTATTATTACAACTACTACTATTACTACTGATACTACTGCTAATTCTACTATTATTACTGATACAACTACTATTACTACTACTACTACTGCTATTACTACTGATACTACCACTACTACTATTACTATTAACTACTATTACTACTACTGCAACCTCTCTGTGATGTCATCTTCTCTGTGTGATGCCATTGTCTGTGTGATGTCATCAGCTGGAGACCCGTGTGACTCCGCCCCCTGTCAGAACGGCGCCACCTGCACAAGACACGTGAACAGTTTCACCTGTAAATGTGCACCTGGTTACCATGGCAACCTGTGTGATAAAGGTACGAGTCAGATACACAGACGCACAAACAAACAGAGACACACAGACGCACAGAGACATACACACACACACCGACACACGCACAAACAGATTCACACACACACACAGACAAGTACTGTTGTTGTTTACCTGTTGTTGGTTACTTGTTGTTATTGTTTACCTGTTGTTGTATGTTGTTGTTTACCGGTTGTTCTTTACTTGCTGTTTTCCTATTGTTTACCTGTTGTTGTTTACTCGTTGTTGTTTACTTGTTTTCCTGTTGTTTACTTGTTGTTTACAGCCCGCCTGTCCTCGTCCTCCAGCTGTAGACACCGTAATGGCGGTTGTGAACACTTCTGTGTTCACAACGCTACTGAGCGTGCTCAGATGTGCTCCTGTGCAGACGGCTACAAGCGCAACCACGACAATGCCAGCTGCTCTCCTATTGGTCAGTCTACGGGCCACTATGAGCCTGGGTGCTATGCTAATTTAACGTTAACTGTGTGTCTGTGCGTGCGTCTGTGTGTGTGTGTCTTCCTCTAGTGGATGTTCCGTGTGGTCGTCTGCAGATGTTTTTTGCTCCCAGAGTTGTGAACGGACAAGTTTGTCCAAAAGGACACTGTCCCTGGCAGGTACTACTACCACTACTACTGCTGCTGCTGCTACTACTATTACTACTACTGCTTATACTACTGCTACTACTCTCACCCCCCCCCCCCCCCCTCTTCTCTCTTCTCTCACCCTCCCTCCCCCCTCAGGCTCTTCTGATGGAGAACCATGTCTTCTCGTGTGGAGCTGTGATCCTCAGTCCTCGTTGGGTCCTGACTGCGGCTCACTGTGTGTTTCCCAAACCTCAGAGTGTCTTCCATGTGATTGCAGGTAATCCAGTCTAATACAGGTCTAATACAGTCTAGTCCAGGTCTAACATAGTCTAATCCAGGTCTAATACAGTCTAATCTATTCTAATCAAGTCTAATCCAGGTAGAATCCAGGTCTAATACAATTTAATCTATTCTAATCAAGTCTAATTCAGGAAGAATCCAGGTCTAATCCATGGTAATCCAGTCTAATCCAGGTCTAATTACAGTCTAATCGTCGTCTTGGTCCTCACCTGGTCCTGGTTCTGTCCCGGTCCTGACCTGGTCTTGGTCTCCTCAGGGGAACACGATCGCTCGATACTAGAGAATACAGAGCAGAAGAGACGTGTGGTCCGAGTCCTGGTCCACCCAGATTATAACCAGACTACAGCGGACTCGGATTTGGCTCTGCTCAGACTGGTCTGGGATCTGAAGATGAACCGGTTCGTGATCCCGGTCTGTCTCCCGGGTCCCAGAGACCAGCTCTCAGGTCTGGTCCGGACTCTAGCCTCAGTCCGTGTCTCCACAGTGTCCGGATGGGGCCGAGTGGTTCAACAGGGACAGGCATCAGAAGTACTACAGAGGCTGAACGTAAGTGCTACAGGTACTACAAGTACTTACTTGTAGTACCTGTACTACAAGTAAGTATCTTGGTGCAAGTTCAAGTAGGTACTACACATACTTGTATTTGGCCTTTGCAGTACTTTGCAGTACTTGTACTTGTCCTTTGCCGTACTTGTACTTGTCGTCTGCAGGTCCCTCGGGTTCGGACCCTGGATTGCAGAACCCACACTGGCCTGAACATTTCTAAGAACATGTTGTGTTTCGGCTTCCTGTCCGGGGGCCAGGACTCCTGTGAGGGGGACTCTGGGGGGCCTCTGGTGACGCGCTACAGGAAGACCTCCTTTTTGACTGGGATCGTGTCCTGGGGCCGAGGCTGCGCCGACAAGGGCCAGTACGGCGTCTACACCAGGGTCGCCAACTTCCTACCCTGGATCTACCGCGGCATGGACACCAACTAGAGCCAAGATGGAGGACAGCAGGAGCCAAGATGGAGGCCAATTTGAGCCAGTATGTCTGCTCATATCAGATTCGACTCAATTGAACAAACCCTGACCCAAACCTGAACCCCGTGGCCCACAGCTCTATGTCCTACAGCTCTATGTCCTACAGCTCTATGTCCCACAGCTCTATGTCCCACAGCTCTATGTCCCACAGCTCTATGTCCTACAGCTCTATGTCCTACAGCTCTATGTCCTACAGCTCTATGTCCTACAGCTCTATGTCCTACAGCTCTATGTCCTACAGCTCTATGTCCCACAGCTCTATGTCCCACAGCTCTATGTCCTACAGCTCTATGTCCTACAGCTCTTTGTCCCACAGCTCTATGTCCTACAGCTCTATGTCCTACAGCTCTATGTCCTACAGCTCTATGTCCCACAGCTCTATGTCCTACAGCTCTATGTCCAACAGCTCTATGTCCCACAGCTCTATGTCCCACAGCTCTATGTTCCACAGCTCTATGTGGTGGTACCAGTTCAGACCACCAGGGGGCTTGAGTGGTATTCTAGCAGAAGAACAGTACAGCTTGAGCCAAAATGGCGGCAGACATCTTGGATCTGTTTCTCTCAGTTCAGTTTGTTCAATGTGTTCATGTTTCATGATAATATTATTATGTCAATATTTTACTATTTTGGTCTCAATAAAAACTAACATATTGTCCACAAGTGGTTTTATTTGAACACACCAGACCCGGTCCAACCCGGTCCTGTCCCGGGCCAGATCCAGTCCAGTCCGGGCCCAGACCAAGTTCAGTCCCTCTTTGTTCTCACACAAAGCCTCTCTGTTAAACTCATTATCCAGCATTAACACCACGTGCTAGACATATAAGGACCAGGCCGAGACTTCAGAGAGACCAGACCTAGACTTCAGAGAGACCGGACCAAAACCGAGACCTGGACCCCGCTGTGAACTGGAACAAGATCTGAACTGGAGTGAAAACAATGAGAACATCCTTAATGAGTCTGACCTCAGAGACCAAGTCTGGACCATGTCTGAGTCTGACATCTTCAAACTGAAGGAAAAAGGAACAAAATATTTGTTATGTATTTGGTGAAGTTTATTTACAATCATCAGGATTTACATTCAATACAGCAGCAGCCAATCAGAGCCTCTGATACAGTAGAGAGGCGGTGTGTGCGAAGCAGCAGTGATGTCAGACCACAGACTGTATTCTTGGATTTCATTAAACTGGCCAGTAGGGGGCGTATGAGCAGAGGTGAGACAACTCAGTTTTGCTCCCATTGAAAACCATGTAAATCGCATGGAGTACTAAAAAATATTTCTCAAAAGAGTCTTGATTTCTGGCCTTTTTGGAAAGAAAAACAGAAGAAATTGCTGCTTTTCATTCGGGTGGCCTGCAGGGGAAAGCCTTGATCCACCTCGCCCCCGCCTCATTCGAGTGATTTTTTCAAAGTGTACTCCTTTATATGAGACACGGAAGAAACAAGGAAGAAACTCTTATCTTTCTCTCTAGTTGCGTGGTTGCTACAAGCGTACACCGCATAAAAAGATGGCATTTTGACAGCGCTTCTTCAACTATATGTCCGTGTATAAACCCGGCAGACTGCACCGCATGGATACGTCACGTCCTGTCCTACGTTTGTTATTTGCGCCACTGCTCTGATGTCATATGGATCCCAAGAATAGACACGGACAATGCTAACCTGCTAGCTCGATGTTAACCTGTTAGCTCAATGCTAACCTCTTAGCTTAATGAATTCCATTAGGGAAGTGCTCATGTTGAAGTTTTGTCCTCTCTCTCTGGCTCCTACTGACTTCCGTTTAAAAGTATACTCTTCTCGCTCAGTAACGTTTGTGTCACACTCACCATTTTGGGCTTAAATCCGTGGTTTAGTGCTCTCTGTGATCCTGTGTTTACATGTGATATTGTATTTGTCCATATATGAGCCATATAAGGACTGACCAATCAGAGGCCTTCATTCAGAGTCTTAGAGAACTCGTCTGCCTCTGTTACAGCATAAAGCTAATGCCAAGGCATACAGTATGGTGATGTCACACTCGGTCAGCCCACAACTAATATACAGTCTGTGTGTCAGACGTACTCCTGCCTGGCCCCGTTCCTCTGCCCGCTTGCTTCTCCCCTCCCCCCTCTGGCCCCGCCCCCCCTCACAGAGCTCCACAGCGCCCCTGCAGTCCCCACATAGATTGCAGCAGAGGCCCAGCCCATGAAGAGCCCCGCCCCCAGATCCCAGCGAGGCCCCGCCAACATGGCATCCTCTGCGTGGCGCCGCGCCGTCTCCATCCCCGCCCATGTCACAGGACACGCCTCCAACAGTGATGTCACCACACACAGCCACGCTCCCACAGCGCGCAGTCTGCGCTTCAGGCCACAGGAGGGTGCCACTCTGGACTCGCACTGTGAACACAGAGACATGCAGTACCACACGCTACCACAGGAGGAGGGCGCTACAATCCTATACCACCTGTATTACTAATTCCATTCCATTTTTCCATTCCATCTTCTTCCGCTTCATCCGTTGTCGGGTCGCGGGGGCAGCAGTCTAAGCAGAGACGCCCGGACTTCCCCATCCACACACACTTCCTCCAGCTCGTCCAGGGAGACCCCAAGGCATTCCAAGGCCAGCTGAGAGACATAGTCCCTCCAGCATGTCCTGGGTCTTCCCAGGGGCCTCCTCCAGGTGGGACGTGCCCGGAACACCTCCCCAGGGAGGCGTCCAGGAGGCATCCGGAACAGATGCCCGAGCCACCTCAACTGGTTCCTCTCAACATGAAGCAGAGGCTCTACTCCGAGCTCCTCCCGTGTGACTGAGCTCCTCACACTATCTCTAGGGAGCGCCCAGCCACTCTGCGAAGGAAGCTCATTTCGACCGCTTCTGCAATCTCGTTTTTTTCGGTCATTACCCAAAGTTCCCTCAAGGGAGGGAACGAAGATTGACCGGTAAATCAAGAGCTTTGCCTTTCGGCTCAGGTCTCTCTTTACCACGACGGTCCGATACAGTGACCGCATCACTGCACACGCTGCACCAATCCGTCTGTCAATCTCACGCTCCATCCTTCCTTCTCTCGTGAACAAGACCCCGAGATACTTGAACTCCTCCACTTGAGGAAGGGCCTCTCCACCCACCTGTAGAGGGCAAGGCACCTTTTTCCGGTCGAGCACCATGGCTTCGGATTTGGAGGTGCTGATTCTCATCCCAGCTGCTTCACACTCGGCTGCAAACCGTCCCAGTGCATGTTGCAGGTCCTGGTTCATTGGAGCCAACAGGACAACATCGTCCACAAACAGCAGAGATGAAATCCTGTGGTCCCCAAACCTGACCCCCTCCGACCCCTGGCTACGCTTAGAAATTCTGTCCATAAACACAGTGAACAGAACCGGTGACAAAGGGCAGCCCTGGCGGAGGCCAACATGCACCGGGAACAGGTCTGACTTACTGCCGGCAATGTGAACGCAGCGCTGACTCCGGTCATACAGGGACACGGTCGAACGCCTTCTCAAAATCCACAAAGCACATGTGGACAGGTTGGGCGAACTCCCATGAACCCTCGAGTATCCGATGGAGAGTATAGAGCTGGTCCAGTGTTCCGCGGCCGGGACGAAAACCACACTGCTCCTCCTGGATCCGAGATTCGACCATCGGTCATAGTCTCCTCTCCAGTACCTTGGAGTAAACCTCACCGGGGAGGCTGAGGAGTGCGATCCCACGTATTACTAATACTATGCTAATTATATGACATAGTTTTGCTACAACTGAAGTTAAAGTAAGGTTATGTAAAGCTAATGTCAAGCCTAGTGTATAGTCGCGTGGTGACGTGACGTCACTTGCGCAATGCACCGCAAGGCCCTTACGTAGCCTTAATTTCTGACTACGCAGCCGCCGCCGCAGACAAGCTCCACTGTGATTGGTCCTTGTGTGATTACTTTCTGGGAAGCATGGAGCGGTTGCAGGGAGCATGGACGAGGCACTTAAAAGCAGACTGTTTCGTGCTTCGAAGGAACCGGAGGAAAAGCAGTTCGGGCTCATGGCTCAGAGTCTGATATACGCAGAGACTGTGGACGAGAGTTCTGTTGCATATCTACTTAACATATATATAACTTATAAACTGCACAGTCGTTTCTTTTGCACTGTTCCTGTCTTTGTTTGAACACTCGTAGCTTATCGCGTCTGTTGCATTCCTCCTGCACTTGTAAATAGTTCATGTTTATCTCAGAGATTTACCACTTATTGTTTTTCTGTTTGTGCTGAATACACTTTAATAATAACTATGTTTTCAATAAGAACTGTGTCTTTATTCACAACATCACAGTTAAATGAGTTGAAACGATGTGAAACTGTCACTTAAACCTACAGTAGAAACACATGTAATGATCTCAAACAGCTTGTTTAGGCCCGAGCCCCGAACGGGGTAAGGGCCTATTGCTTTCACAATGGTGAATGCAAATGGTGGCGGTGCGTGACGGACGCATCAGCGCCCGTCACTCACCCCGACGTGACGGTTGCGTGCGTAAACTCAAACGCTTTAAAATGATGTATCACGTGCCATTGAAACCTATATTGTTTTTGCTCGAGAGATGTCAAATTCTGCACTTTGAGCCTTAATTTCACCCCCTGAACATGCATGAAAAGTGCCCAAACATCAGACCTGGTGAAATATTTGATATTTGGGTGTTTATTTTTATGGGACTCAAAAAATGCCAGAACAGCGCCACCTACAACAGCCAATGGGAGTTTCAGAGGTCAAGTTTGTCGTAGAGCCATGAAATTTGGTCCGCCCTCTGACAAACAGGAGGCCCATAAATTTCACTGCAAAATGGAAAAATGATCCGCAATCATTTTCATACATGTCGGTTGGAAAGCGACTCCTCCTCGGCCGTTTCACCGATTGGCCTCCATATCACTCCACATTGTCTAAACACATGTACCATCAAAATGACCTCAGGGATTTTTGATCAGCGAAACGTTGTTTGAGCAGCGGAGCGGCAAAATGTGAGTGTTTATTGGCCATTTTTCACAACATTCTATTTGCTCCCGGTTACACATACAAATTCCAATTTGCACAAAACTTGAATCCATGGTTCAACTCTAAGGTCTAGGTCATTTAAAAGTGAAATAATTGAACTCGGCTCATTAACGCCCCCTACAGACTTAACTCCATCTGTAGGGGCACTAATGAGCCAAATTCTTTTATTTCACTTTCAATTGACCTAGACCCCAGAGTTGAACAATGTATTAAAAAAAAGTCACATTTTGCAGCTCCCCTGTTCGAACAACATTTCACTGATGAAAAATCATCAAAAGTCATTTTCAAGGTACATGTGGCGGCACGGTGGCTGAGTGGATAGCACTCTCGCCTCTCAGCAAGAAGGTCCTGGGTTCGAATCCCGGTCGGACCAGGGCCTTTCTGAGTGGAGTTTGCATGTTCTCCCCGTGTCTGCGTAGGTTTCCTCCGGGTACTCCGGTTTCCCCTACCACTAAAAATATGTCCAATAGTTCTAGCATGCGCCTCCTGTGATGGCGACCGCGCTCCCATCTCTGTGTGGAGTGAGAGACAAATGCCCAAAAATTAACAATTGTAAACCGCTTTGAGACTCAGATCTGCAGTGAAAAGGCGGTATATAAATAAATACTTACTTACTTACTTACTATGTGTTGAGATGATGTGGAGCGATTTTGAGGCGAATCGGTGAAACGGCCGAGGAGGAGTCGCTTTCCAACCAACATGTATGAAAATGATTGCTGTTCATATTCCCATAAATTTCACTGCAAAATGGAAAAATTAACAGCAAAAGTTTTCATACATGTCGGTTGGAAAGCGACTCCTCCTCGGCCGTTTCACCGATTTGCCTCAAAATCGCTCCACATCATCTCAACACATGTACCTTCAAACTGACTTCGGCGATTTTTGATCAGTGACACGTTGTTTGAGCAGCGGAGCAGCAAAATGTGAGTTTATTTTGGCCGTTTTTGACAACATTAATTTTTTTCCCGTTTGCACATACAAAGTCGGATTTGCACAAAACTTTAATACATTGTTCAGCTCTAGGGTCTAGGTCATTTGAAAGTGAAATAAATTAACTTGGCTCAATAGCGCCCCCTACAGATGGGGTCAAAGTTTTAGGTATGGGAGCGTTTCGAGGTCAAGTTTGCTGTATAGGCATGAAATTTGGTACACATGTTCCTCATCTCAAGACCTGAAATAAAAGTTATTATGGCCCCGCCCCCTGATAAACAGGAAGCCCATAAATTTCACTTCAAAATGGACAAATGCAGGGCTGGACTGGGACAAAAAAACGGCCCGGGCATTTTTTCCTTTTTAGCGGCCCAGGCAACTCAAAAGGTTCAAGAAGCCATATTTGACAAAAAAACTAAAAACAACATCTGTCTGGAGCCGCAAAAAAAAAACAGCGTTGTATAAGGCTTATATGAAGGTAACAGGGGCTGAAGCTGTATTAGCTACATTAGCTACATAAGCTACCTTAGCTACATTAGCTATATTAGCTATATTAGCTATATTAGCCTAATATCCAAATGACAAAGTAAAGGCTAAACACATAAAAACCATTCATGATTATCAAATGTGTATTTTCATTGCAGCGTGTCCTGGAGAGAATGACGGAATAAATCTGCTTTTTGGCTCAGAGTCCACATACCTGCATCACTGTCTGTTCATATCGATCACATCACAGGCTGAAGTTTGCTGGAGCTGAATGTCCTTAATGGCTCTTTCTTTCATCGTCTTTGCGGAGGTTTTTGAAGTCTGAAAATAGGTGCTCTGACTTTATGATGAATGAATCTTTCAGTGAACGGTGTTTAAAAATTCATTGTTCCTCCTGTTGCAACAAAACTTTTCATTACATCGCAAACATGAAGCAGTCCTTCCTCATTGACTGAAAGCAAATGTTTATTCTCATTCTTAGTCCTGGCACGGGCCGCGTCACAGGATATGACGCACTACGTTGACAGAAATGCTAAAATTGAATATTACTAATTCAAGTTTTTGCAGCATTGAAAAACGTTAAGAATGTTTTTCCTCCTACAGAAACCACATTGAAACTAGAAATAAAATATAGCCCTCACACTCCATTTTCAGACATTTTTGAAAAGGCTCCAGAAGCCACTTTAGGGGCACTAAAGGTTGCCGACCCCTGGTTTATACAGTATGTGGAAGCAAATACTGTAGAGGATCAGGATGTCTGCAGTTTCAACAATAAAATAAAGTACAATAGTCTACATTAAACAGAGTAATAAACATGTCCCAGAGTGAGGGAGGTGGACACAGACAATACTATTGTTTGTTACAGGGATGAGAATTCGTAAAATTTCTGAAATGCATATTGTCAGCCATTAGCTGGCTCTAAATCTGTTTAATCTGTTCACAACATTTTACTTTTGGGCTCAAACATGAACTTTTAATGCAATGGAAAATTTAGGTACCCGAGCTTTAATTTAGAGGAGAATACTGCGGCCGCTGAGGTGGCGGAATCCCGTTCGAGTACATACAGCAGGTGCCCCGCGGACACGCGCGCTCCCCTCAAACATTTCTCAACGGATTTACACTTTTCACAAACATGTTTTTTGTATGAGGCAGACAGACCGGCCCAAATATGGGCATTGGCCCTTCGGGCATTGCCCGGTACGCCCGATGGCCAGTCCAGCCCTGGACAAATGAAACATGATCCTTTTCACACGTGTCGGTTGGAAAGCGACTCCTCCTTGGCCGTTTCACCGATTTGCGTCAAAATCGCTCCACATTGTCTAAACACATGTACCTTCAAAATGACTTCAAGGATTTTTGATCAGTGAAACGTTGTTTGAGCAGCGGAGCGGCAAAATGTAAGGTTTTTTTTGGCCGTTTTTGACAACATTAATTTTTTTCCCGTTTGCACATACAAAGTCTGATTTGCATTAAACATGATTCAATTTTTCAACTCGGGGGTTTAGGTCAGGTGAAAGTGAAATATTTGAAATTGGCCCATTAGCGCCCCCTACAGATTGAGTCAAAGTTTACATGGGGAGCCAAACCAGCTCTACTTATCATATTCATTACGATTTGACTAACATTCTTCTATGGCTACGGGAGCAAATCATCACACGGCGGCGCCACCTCCTTTGCGCGGTGCTGCACGTTACGGTGTGGTGCGACGTAGTGCGGGGCGTTGTGGAGCGGCGCGTTACGGCGTGATGTGGGATGGCGTGGTGCAGGGCGACGTGGTGCGGGGTGGCTTGGTGCGGGGTGGCTTGGTGCGGGGCGGCGTGGCACGGGATGGTGCGCGCTGTGCGGGGAGTGCACTCAGTGCGGGGAGTGCGCGCGGTGCGGGGGTTGCGCGGTGCGGCGAGGGCCGTTTGACGCCGCTTGCGGCTTTAATTTTGCTATTGTTTTTGTTCTGAAGAGCAGAAAGTAGCTGCGTAAATGGGACCGCTTTGGTTTCTCAGACAACTCCTGTGAGTTCGCCATCATGTGGTTGGGTGTGGGATTACAACATTCTCTTCAAAACTCTGCAAGGGGAACGCGCAAGTGTACCACCAACTGTAGCTTCGTAGGTCCAACGTAACCAGCACCGCGCGAGTGTCCACAGGCCTTTATTATTGTTATAATTAGGATTAAAAAACAGGAGTCATGTAGCTGCGTAGTTAGTCTGTAGTTAGCCTGCTGTTAGCATGTTGTGGTTATCATGTCGTTTCACCTTCTCTGTGTGCACCAGGCTGAGTCCTGGCACCAGAACCGCAAAGGTCGCCGCTCCGCTCAGTAGCGCCCCCAGCAGAAGGCCACGCCCCATAATGAGGGGGCGGGGCATGTTGAGAAGTGAGCCGTGAGGTTTACAGGTGAAGGCGGAGTCCTGGACCACACACACAGACCATAAGCTCACGCTAACACGCTCCACCTGTAAACAGCATCACATGTTAGCGCCTCTGTCCATGTTATAGTAGTTAATCTAACATGCTAACACGCTAACACGCTAACCTCGACCAGCTCTGACCGCATCTCTGCCCACGGGCTCAGGCAGCAGCTGAGGCACAGGGCCCAGGCGACGAGGAGCCCGATGAGGGAGTAGAGCTGATGCCGAGCCCCTCCACAGGGGGCGAGCAGGGCATCAGGGGCTTCAGGAGCGGCATGAGGGAGGGGCATCAGGTTGACTTAGGACCTGCACAAAGCACCGAGAACCAGCCTCAGAGATCCTGAGAAGTAGTGAAGAAGGTTCTAGAGCTTCAAACATAGGGACAATAGTCCCCAGAGTTTGGACTGTTGCACGTATCTCTTTCCGGTCTCTCTCCAGTCTCTCTCTGGTCTCTCTCTGGTTTTTCTCTGGTCTCTCTCTCTGGTCTCTCTCCCTGGTCTCTCTCTGGTCTCCCTCTGGTCTCTCTCTCTGGTCTCTCTCCCTGGTCTCCCTCTGGTCTCTCTCTCTGGTCTCTCTCTGGTGCTATGTAAATAAATGTACTTACTTCCTTAGTGATGGTGATGTTCTCTCTGTTGATCATGTGATTTCTGCTGAAAAGAGCTTTGGTCCAATTCAGACACAGACACAGACTGATTCATGAGGAGAGAAAGTCTGTGTGAGCGTGTTTGTGTGTGTGTCTGTGTGTGTGTGTGTGTGTGTCTGTGTGTGTGTGTGTTTGTGTGAGGAAGGAAATCATTAACGAACAAAGACTTTATTCTTTTCACAATTATTTATTTGTGCTTCATAGTTTTGAATAGTCTTTCTTGTGGTTAAAGCATAGGTTAAAGCTGGGGTCTTATCTTTAAAGCTGAGGTATGTAACTTTAAAGCTGGGATCTGTCACTTTAAAGCTAGGTCTGTAACTTTTTATTTTAAAGTCAGTTGTCCCTTGGACCTTCTTTTTTTCCCTTTAGTGAAAGAAGACAGTTGCTTCTGTCACTAGTTTCACATCATGTATTTGTGATGTCACATCTTTAGATCAAAGCTGCACTACTATTGCCACTGTTTCTTTAATTGCTTTTTTATTGTACAAAATATATCCGGAACAGACTATATTTTTTGCCTTTAACATTTTTCTGAGTGATTCTATCCATGCCAAATGTGACATGTACATTTCTCCAGTGTGAGATCAATAAAGTCTATCTTATCTTATCAAAGAGAGGACCACCCTCACTCAGCCAATCAGCTCTCAGCCCAAAGAGGCAGATAGTGATCACTCAAGGATAATTCTGGTGGTGTTTACGCTGCGACTGTACAACGAGTTGGTACCAGTTTGGCCTCTTGTTTACATGGAGACGGAGCATCAGGTGAAAGCTCAGGCGTTGAGAAACAACCTCTAGAGTGGAACAGAACAGATATGCTGCTCAGAGGGGGCTGTTTGACAGCAGTGTGAAGAAAAAGGTGCTGCAATGATCCCTCCGTCATTGTAAAAATGGGTGTACTACTAACATCTAGCTACGTGTACTTCGAGCATAACAAGGAGGAGAATTCTTCTCCTTTGTTCGTCCAAACAAAACTACGCAAAGCTCTAGTTTCAGTTTCCAATCTCCCCAGCTGCTGTTAAATGCAGAATGATGTTGGTGTGAGGAGGATGTTGTTGGGGAAGTGAAAATCACATTTTGTAAGAATTTATTTGCAAATTATGGGGGAAAATAAGTATTTGGTCAATAACAAAAGTTCATCTCAATACTTTGTTTTTTGCCCTTTGTTGGCAATGACAGAGCTCAAACGTTTAAGTCTTCACAAGTTTTTCACACACTGTTGCTGGTATTTTTGCCCATTCCTCCATGCAGATCTCCTCTATAGCAGTGATGTTTTGAGGCTGTCGCTGCACAGACTTTCGATTTTCTATGGGTATTTAAACCATAGACTGTATATATTAACGGACAGAGTCACGCCTATCTCCGCCGTTCAAACTAATGGGCCAAAAAATGTGCTCTACTGGAGCTATCCAAAATGGCAGCGAGTGGTCCCGCCCACAAGAAAACTGTGAAAAAACGCATCTGCGCATGCGTCAGCTGGTGAGAGCTCCATTCATTTGAACGAGAGACTTCAAAAATTCACAGCGAGTAAACTAGAGTGGTCCAAAAAAAATCACTCCCCTCAGCATTGACACACATGTGGAACGGAGCTTTGGGCCAGAGCCAACTTTTGGACCATCCTGTAAAGACGTTTTTGAGAGGTCTGCCAATGCTATATGTTAGCATTGGCTAATTCTACTTCTGGGTCCACCCCCATCGGCCCGGGGTGGTATTGCAAGCATGTCAGCGCACGTCATTTTGGCCACTTTTGAGCCGGGACCCGCCGCTACTGATATATACATGTAGGGTTAGGTGATAACAGCATGTTGTGGTTTAATCATGTGTTATTTATGAGACGAGTTACAGACCCCAGCTTTAATCATGTGTTATTTATTAGACTAAAGTTACAGACCCCAGCTTTAAATGTATGTTTTCTCCGTGAGCCCATCGTGAGCCGCAGGAAGAACGGCCTCTGCTGGACAGTCACGAACACTGCGATTTTCGCGTCTCGAAATTTTATTTGCTAAAACACTAAGTTGCTTCCTGTTTCAGAATCGCGTTAAATCTGTTTCTGAATAAAAGTAAAACGTCGTTTAATAAAATATAGGGGAAAAGTAATGGCGGATATGAGGTCACTGACCCGGAAGTGACCGCGTAATAGACTCAGCGGCTGTGTTAAGCTCTATAGCAGTGTCTCCCAAAGTGGGGTCCGCGGCCCCCTGGTGGGCCGCGAGGGTACTGCAGGGGGGCCGCGGGAGGTCATAAAAAAAATAAAAAAATAATATAATTATTTAATGTTAAATTTATAATGTTTTGTTTGTAATATTAAAATATTTGTGTTCATTATTTGACTTGAATAATCCACTGTAATCATTTTTGTATTACAATGTTTGTAGCAGAGGCTATTTCCCCAAAATAAAATAACCAGAAGAGCCTATTCTTAATGTTGTCTTCTTGGTTATTATTTTGGGGGGCCACGCAGACCCGTCAGATTTTTAAGGGGGCCTCGGTGTTACTGAGTTTGGGAATGGCTGCTCTATAGGTTTCGACAAAGGCAATGCCAGGCCTGATCTAGTGATCGAGTTGCTGACTGAAATTTCTGAGATTGAGAAAGCAAAGGGGTCTGTGGGGTTCCTCTGGGTCCCGGCTCATGTTGGTGTATGGGGCAATGAAGTTGCAGACAATACGGCAAAGCAGGCATTGAAAAAACCTTTAGAGTGTAGTTCAGTGCCAGGGGTGCTTGAGTGGAAAGCTAAGATTAAAATCCATAGTACAGCTGCTTGGCAAGCAATTTGGGATGGGGACAGCAGGGGGCGACACTTATACGCTATCAATCCCTCTGTTAAACGTAAGCCTATAATGTGTGTTAAGGATAGAAGGAGTGAGGTCATCCTTACCAGGCTGAGATTAGGGCATTGTGGGCTAGCGTGGGACAGATTTATAGTGGGGAAACATCAAAGTGGGTTATGTGCACACTGTAACAAGAATCAGACTGTGAGTCATGTATTCATGGATTGTCCAGTATATTCTCATCAGCGAGCCGTGCTGAAGGAGATTATGTCAAAGGTATCTATGGACTGCAATCTGAAGTCTCTTCTGAGTCCAGTTAGAGAGCAGAATCTGGTTGTGAGAGCGGTCTTGGACTTTGTACGAGCAGCTGAGCTGCATATCTGGTTATAGAGGATAGGCTTGAGCCTATTCTTTATGGAAGTTGTTGTAGTGCACAAGATGACCGGGAAAGGCAGCAATGCGCGATGAGGCGCCAAGTCTGCCGGAAATTAAAAGAAGAAGAAGAAGTGACCGCGTAATGGCGGCGTAAACAGAACCCGGTGTGAGCTTCATTAAAAGAGAAACAGTCTGATCCTGATTCAGGTACGTGCCCTGTGCGTCAGAGAGAGAACACAGGAGGAGAGAGAATGTGTCTGCTCTCTCTCTCTGGTCTCTCCCTCTGGTCTCTCTCTGGTCTCTCTCTGGTCTCTCTACTCCAGCTTTAATGTTACAGACCCCAACATTGATTATTTTTTGTGTGTTTCACAGCTTGGACCATGGCACACATCACCATAAACCAATACCTCCAGCAGGTGGCGTTCTCACACTCTTGTTGTTCCTGTTGTGGTGTGATGTATGGGTGTGATTGACAGATGGCCGGTGCGGTGGCGGCAGTATCGAACAAGCGTTAAAACATGGTTGCCTGTTTGTGTTTGTGTCTGTACCTGGTCCCTCTTTGGTCTATCACGGTCCCTTGTCTCTGACTGGTCTCTGACTGGTCTCTCTCTGGTCTCTCTCTGGTCTCTCTCTGGTCTCTCTCTGGTCTCTCTCTGGTCTCTGACTGGGATCTCTCTGGGCTCTCTCTGGTCTCTCTCTGGTCTCTCTCTGGTCTCTCTCTGGTCTCTCTCTGGTCTCTGACTGGTCTCTGACTGGTCTCTGACTGGTCTCTGACTGGTCTCTGATCTATGATGGTTGTAGATGGTGGAGTCCATAGAGAACCGTGATGGTTCTTTCTGCGCTGAGCTGATGTCGTTCAAGCATCCACATGTGGCCAACCCCAGACTACAGGTACAGTATATTAAAGTATATGTAACAGTATGAATGACAGTATATGTAACAGTCTATTTGTCTCAGCTCCAGTCTCCTGAGGACAAGTGCCAGCAGGTCCTGGAGCCTCCGTACGACGAGATGGTGGCGGCACATCTGAGGTCAGGGGGCGGGTTTGGTCTGATTGGTTCGCACAGTCATGGGGGCGGGCCTGAGGTCTGACTTTTCTCTAATTGGCGGTTTTAGGTGCTGTTTGGCCGTGGCCAATCATGACTTCGTAGAAGCATACAAGTTCCAGACTCTGGTCGTACAATATCCTTTACACAGACACACACAGACACACACACGCACACTCAAACGCTCTCACTCTTCTTTTCCGATTCCTCACGGCGTTCCTCAGAGCATTCCAGTCGCATAAAGAGGAAAACTGGTGAGTGTTTGGTCTGAGGGTTTTTATCAAAGTCAAATGTTGTTTACTGTTGTTGTTTACAGGGCTCTGCCGCTCATGTTTGCTGTCACCCTGGACCTGCGCATCTTCGCCAACAACGTGAGTGCCTCCATCTGGTGTTTCTTTGTTTACCTGTTGGCACAATAGGTCTGGCATGCGCCTCCTGTACTGGCGACCCCGCTGCCATCTCTGTGTGGAGTGAGAGACAAATGCCCAAAAATAATAACAATTGTAAACCGCTTTGTGACTCTGGTCTGTGAAAGGCGGTATAAAAATAAAGATTACTTTCTTACTTACTTACTGTTGTTGTTGTTGTTTACTTGTTGTTGTCCTCAGGCAGAGCAGCAGTTACAATCTCAGGGCAAAGTTCATCCTGGTGAAATGTTGGAGAAAGCAGCAGAACAACTGATGAGCTGCTTCAGAGTCTGTGGGAGCGACAAGTGAGACCAGGACCAGGAGTGAGACCAGGACCGGGACTGAGACCAGGACCGGGGCCGAGACCAGGACCGGACCTGGGCCGAGACCAGGACCGGACCTGGGCCGAGACCAGGACCGGACCTGGGCCGAGACCAGGACCGGACCGGGGCCGAGACCGGGGCCGAGACCAGGACCGGACCGGGGCCGAGACCAGGACCGGGACCAGGACTGAGACCAGGACCAGGTCTGAAACAAGTCTCTGTTGCAGTCGCGCTGGGATCGACGATTCTAAAAAATGGGGAATGATGTTTCTGAGCAACCAGCTGTTCAAGATCTACTTCAAGGTGAGACTCCGGACTGTGACCTCTGTCCTCTAATCTCTGACCCCGTCCTCTGACCTCTGACCCCGTCCTCTGACCTCTGACAGATCAACAAGCTGCACTTGTGTAAACCTCTGATCAGAGCCATCGACAGCTCCAACCTCAGGAGCGAGTTCAGCACTGCGCAGACCGTGACCTACAAGTACTATGTGGGACGCAAGGCCATGTTCGATTCTGACTACACACCAGGTGAGGACTATGTAGGACGCAAGGCCATGTTCGACTCTGACTACACACCAGTGTATCTGACCTGTATTTTCTTGTTCTCCCTTTGACCTGTATTTGCATGTTCTCTCTATGCAGCGGAGGAGTGTCTTTCCTACTCCTTTGATCACTGCCATCGTTCAAGTCAGAAGAACAAGAGGATGATCCTGATCTACCTGCTGCCTGTCAAGATGCTGCTGGTGATGTCACACACTTATGTTGTCACACACTTATGTTGTCACACACTTATGTTGTCACACACTGGTGTTGTCACACACTGGTGTTGTCACACACTGGTGTTGTCACACACTGGTGATGTCACACACTGGTGATGTCACACACTGGTGATGTCACACAATGATGTCATGTTTCAGGGCCACATGCCGACTCTGCAGCTGCTCCGAAAGTACGACCTCATGCAGTTCTCTGACGTTACCAAAGGAGTCAGGTACTACTGCTGCTGCTACTACTGCTACTGCTACTGCTGCTGAGGTCTGGTCTGTTTCCACAGAGAGGGGAACCTGCTACTGCTTACTGATGCTCTGTCCAAACACGAGACGTTCTTCATCCGCTGTGGGATCTTCCTCATTCTGGAGAAACTCAAGATCATCACCTACAGAAACCTGTTCAAGAAAGTGTAAGTCCTTAGAGACTGGTCCCTCTCCCTCACATGGTTCACCTTCTGGTCTCTCTCTGGTCTTTTTCTGGTCACAGACCGAGAGGACAAAGAGACAGAGGACACAGACACTGAGAGACACAGACAGAATACTATATTTAATGTCAGTCAGAGACAGTTACATAAATAAGTGTTTGTATGTTTTGTTCAGTGCAGACTCACCAGCTCCCCCTGCAGGCCTCTGTGTACTGTATATGCTTGTTTTATATATATTAGGCTGAGTTTATACAGAGGCGCTGCGCAGATGTTTCCAGGCTATTAACAGAAACGGCCAGGCTCCTTATGCAAATTTCACAGCGTTCATACGAGGATCAAAAACAATGTAGTTCTAGCACCCGGACAGTAGTGGGCAGAGGAACTTTACAACATGACACCATAAGCCCCAGCATCCCCCCAGCAGTATACTCACTTCCTCTGGAAGACGTGAAAGATGCACCAACATCATTCTGCATTGAACAGCAGCTGCGAAAATGGAAACTGAAACTATAGCTTTGCGTGGTCTCGTTTGGACGAACGAAGGAGTAGAATTATCCTCTGTGTAGCGCTCGAAGCTCAAGTACTGTAGCTAGTTAGTTTACCCGCCGCCATTGTTGTTTACATTTGTTCTCTGCTACTGCGCATGTCCAAATGAACGTGCGGGGAGCAGTGGGGAGGTGGGGTTCAGATCAGGCAGGGAATTCACACCCTTTTCCTTACGCGGGTGTGAAAGAGAGCCCCCGCTGAGCAGGGTATCGGAGCTATCCCACTCTGCAGGCTGGATCTGAACACTTACGTTTTCACCCCCCTGGAACACAGTCTTCGTATGAACGGGGGGTAGCAACCGACATCCAACTATAGCGTTTTACTGCTGCATTGTCTCCGTGTAAACTGGGCCTAAGATGCCTGCTGCTACAGACTCACCAGCTACCCCTGGAGGCCTCTGTGTATATACTTGTTATATATATACAGTAGGGCAAAAAAGTATTTAGTCAGACACAAGTTCTCCCACTTAAAATAATGACAGAGGTCTGTAATTTTCATCATAGGTACACTTCAACAGTGAGAGACAGAATGTGAAAAAAAATCCAGGAATTCACATTGTAGGATTTTAAGAATTTATTTGTATATGATGGTGGAAAATAAGTATTTGGTCACTTCAAACAAGGAAGATCTCTGGCTCTCACAGACCTGTAACTTCTTCTTTAAGAAGCTCGTATGTCCTCCACTTGTTACCTGTATTAATGGCACCTGTTTGAACTCATCTGTATAAAAGACACCTGTCCACAGCCTCAAACTGTCAGACTCCAAACTCCACTATGGCCAAGACCAAAGAGCTGTCGTAGAACACCAGGAAAAGAATTGTAGACCTGCACCAGACTGGGAAGAGTGAATCTACAATAGGCAAGCATCTTGGTGTGAACAAATCAACTGTGGGAGCAATTATCAGAAAATGGAAGACATACAAGACCACTGAAAATCTCCCTCGATCTGGGGCTCCACACAAGATCTCATCCCGTGGGGTCAAAATGATGAGAACGGTGATCAAAAATCCCAGAACCACACGGGGGGACCTGGTGAATGACCTGCAGAGAGCTGGGACCAAAGTATCAAAGGTTACTACCATCAGTAACACACTACGACAACAGGGAATCAAATCCTGCAGTGCCAGACGTGTCCCCCTGCTGAAGCCAATGCATGTCCAGGCCCGTCTGAAGTTTGCCAGAGAGCACATGGATGATACAGCAGAGGATTGGGAGAATGTCATGTGGTCAGATGAAACCAAAGTAGAGCTGTTTGGTATAAACTCGACTCGTCGTGTTTGGAGGAAGAAGAATACTGAGTTACATCCAAAGAACAGCATACCTACTGTGAAGCATGGGGGTGGAAACGTCATGCTTTGGGGCTGTTTTTCTGCTAAGGGGACACGACGACTGATCCGTGTTAAGGAAAGAATGAATGGGTCCATGTATCGTGAGATTTTGAGCCAGAACCTCCTTCCATCAGTGAGAGCTTTGAAGATGAAACATGGCTGGGTCTTCCAGCTTGACAATAATCCCAAACAGACCTCAACCCCATAGAAAATCTGTGGAGGGAGTTGAAAGTCTGTGTTGCTCGGCGACAGCCCCAAAACATCACTGCTCTCGAGAAGATCTGCATGGAGGAATGGGCCAAAATACCAGCTACTGTGTATGAAAACCTGGTAAAGACCTATAGTAATCTTTTGACCTCTGTTATTGCCAACAAAGGTTATATTACAAATTGTTGAGTTGAATGTGTTTTACCATAATTTACGAAATTCATTAAAAATCCTACAATGTGAATTCGTTTTTTTTTTTCACATTCTGTCTTTCACAGTTGAAGTGAACCTATGATGAAAACTACAGACCTCTGTCATTATTTTAAGTGGGAGAACTTACACAATCGGTGGCTGACTAAATACTTTTTTGCCCCACTGTATATTATAGATACCTGCTGCTACAGACTCACCAGCTCCCCCTGGAGGCCTTCCTGGTGTCTCTGAGAATGATGAAGGTGGAGGGAGTGGATCTGGATGAAGTGCAGTGCATCCTGGCCAACCTAATCTACATGGTAGTGATGTCACATGATTAAAACTATCGTGTCTGATGGTACCAGATCTGACTGTCTGTTCTCTCCCCCTCAGGGCCACATCAAAGGCTACATTTCTCACCAACATCAGAAGCTTGTTGTGTCCAAGCAGAATCCTTTCCCTGCACTGAACACCCTCACTTAGATCACCCCCCTTTGTTTCTTGTATTGAAATAAATCTTTTTCTATTTTATGAATGTGAGTCTGTGAATCTGAGAGCTGATTAGATCAAAGAGAGGACCACCCTCAGGCCCATTTAGACAGAGACGCTTCAAAGCAATGGGCTATATGCACGCACCACTTCTGCTTTTTAGTTATAACCGCGCAGGGATGGCTTGAGTTTCACTGGAGTTCACTAGATGTTTACACACGTTTCCTAAATAATGCTCAAACAGGAATTAAACTGAGGATACTGGGCATTTTTGGGACACAGCATTGCCCTCTGATTGTGCTGTCATTGTGCTTTTATAAAGTTAAGTAATCTCTCTGAGTGGCCACAGTCAAAGCTATTCCTCAAAGAGAAAGCACATCGACACTTTTGGGTCAGTCTCACAGCTGTATGAATCTGTCAGGGATGAAGCAGACAGAGACGGATCGAGGTGCGCCAAACTCTGGAAGTTTAAGTTTCTCTCAAGTTCCAGTTGTTTCAATTGTTTCTTTCTCTCAGACAGAATGGAGTCAGTACACAGTTTATATAGTCATTGTCACGTCACACATGGAAAGACGTACGTGTCACACAGAGACAGTGCACATCATAGTCAAAATAGTCAAAAAAGTCCTTGTACAGTCCTGCACGTAGGCCATATTGCTATCTAATACTAACACTCACCCCTTTGATCACATAATCACATGTGATCACTCAATTTAATCAATCAATAAAGTGAAAAAAATAAAATAAAATTCTAAACAAAAACTTTACAAAATTATTAAAAAACAAAGAAAATGTATGCATTAAACTCATAATCATCCAAATCAATATCAGTGGATTTTGTCCTCTATCCTGGGAAAAAAAAAAAAATAAAATAAACAAAAACAAATCAAAAATAAAAACAAACAAACACTATTAGACACACAAGAACTCAGCAGATTCAGTCAAAACACAGACAAAAATGAGCTGAGTCTCAATTTAGAAGCTAATTTAACTTTTCTTACTCTATACTTTTATTCTAATGCTAATTGTTTACACTTCACTTAGTTCACTATATTATTTTCACTTTTCAATCTTAGACTGTGTACTTTACTTTCATCTACAAATATTTTTGCATATTTGCTTATTTTGAGCCATGTTCTTAAACATATATTTTAATCTAATAAATCTCTCTGTGGTTTACTTTCATTATCAGTGGCTTTGTGTCAGTGGGATTTTGCTCTATGTCTATTCTACATTCTCAGGAATAAAACTGTGAACACAGTAAGACAAATGGTTAATATGAACATTATTATGGCGGTCAGTTTTCCAAATACATTTGTTGAACCAGGAAGTGCTGTCACTTCCTCCTCTCAGGCAGTTTGGGATGAATGTACATCATTAATCAAATTATTATTATCCTTACAAGAGCTAATCTATTTTAGCAGGTTTGGGGTCAGTTATTCTACAATGGTGTTTGATTCTCTAATCTGTGCTGGTGAAGCGACAGCTTTTAAACTTCTCAAAAATATCTACTATACTGTTTTTGTGCTATACACAAATACATCAAAATGCTTTTAAATGCTTTTGAATCTCTGTTGGTTCTAATCTATCTCATTAATCTAGGCATTAATTTAGGATACACTCATATGAACTTTTTGCATTGTCAACATTCACTCATGTTTGAACACAAGTGAATTTGGCAGTATCTAATAAAACTGTACATAAAACTGTAATGAACTATCTACTTCTGAAGTAAATGCTTGTGGAATGGTCCCTTTACCATTTGATATTAGCAATGTCTACAAATATTCTCTATTTTTGAAAGCATCTATGGTTGATGCATTTATCTAATCCTATTTTTTCTCTATTGTGACTCCAAAGTTTGGTTGCAGCTTGAGCAAAGGCATATTTCTAGTTTCTGTCACTTTTAATGGCTGTAACATAATTCTGATTCTAATATTTTAGCTGCTCTATCAGAGATAACATTGTATGCTTTTCACTCTTATGTGGAAATGTGTTTCTGAAAAACAAAGGAAATCAAATTCTACTTTTTTACTACTATTTAACATCTAATAAAACGCTACAATATGTGTTGTTCATCAAAACAAACTCTCAAACAAGTTATTTCAAATGAACAGATGAGCTTGTGCTCAGCTTTTATTGCATGTCCAACAAACATCTGTTATCACAGGAAGTGCTCTCTTACTTAGTGCTCTCTGACTGACATCCACTGACTTGACTCACTAGGGACACCACCAGGCTGGTAAAATGCATGACACTGAATGCATATCAAGACATCTCCCTTTCTTTAAAGTCAGAATCCTTACACAATGCAAATAATAAAACATTGTAAACATGTTATTTAGCTTAGCTCACTGTTACTTTTTTTTTTATATCACCAAGTGCAAAAACAGATTTTTTTTTTTTTTTAAGATTTTTTTTTTCTTTTTAAGTGATGACCAGTGATAACACGGAAAAACAATAAAAACAACAGAATGTGGTTAACACATTCACAACATCAGTCTATCAGGCTTCTTAGTCTGACGTCCAGACCTTCTCAGAACTGGTGCTGAAGATGCCTCTTCTTCAGTAGATTCCTTTACAGGTATTGTGTCAGTTGGAATAGACACAGCATGTTCATCTTCAACATCACAACTGGACTCTTGGAAGTGTTCCTTGGTCTTCAGTAGGTGACGACGATTCCTTCTGAGAACGCTTCCATCCTCAGTCCTCACTTCATACGACCTTAGACCAACTTCCTGAAGAACTGTTGCTTTTCGATTCCAGGCATCTTGGTCTCGAATTCTCACAACATCCTCCTTTGCAAGAGTCGAGAGAGGTTTGGTCGATCTGTCAAAGTAATGTTTTTGTTTTAATTTGAGCTTGTCCATTTTTGAGTGTACCTCAGTACGTTCTCTCATCTCTGTGTAGCTGGGTAGAGTTGTGCGCAACTTCCGATTCATCAACAGCTCAGCAGGAGATAAACCACACTCAAGAGAAGAGGATCTGTAACTCAAGAGAGCAAGATAGGGATCTGATTTGCTGTCCGTGGCCTTTCTCAAAAGCTGTTTGACGATATGCACCCCTTTCTCAGCTTTTCCGTTTGCTTGGGGATGCTGAGGACTGGAGGTCACATGATTAAATCCATACAGTCTAGAAAACTGCTGCCATTCCTTGCAGTTGTAACATGGTCCATTGTCACTTACTACAGTCTCTGGGATTCCGTGTCGGGCAAAAAAAGATTTAACATGTGTAATGACACTTGATGCTGTTGTACTTGTGAGCAAGGCAATTTCAGGATAGTTGGAGTAAAAGTCAATAACTAACAGATAGTCTTTCCCATTATGGTGAAATAGATCAGTTCCTACTTTCTCCCATGGAGCTGCGGGAAGATTTGGAATCAACATAGGCTCCCTTGCCTGTTTGCTCTGGTACTTCTGACAAGTTTCACATTTTCCAATCATATCTTCAATGTTTTTATTAATGCCAGGCCAATAGACTGTATCTCTGGCTCGTCTCTTACATTTTTCGACTCCCAAGTGCCCCTCATGTATTCTCTGTAGAATTTCATTTCTTAAACTCTGAGGAACCACTATCCTTTTTCCCCTTAGCAATAGTCCATTTGCCACACTGAGCTCTGATCTAAAGTTGTAATATTTTGGACAAGACCCTCTGGGCCAACCACTTTGAATGTGAGAAACAACTGTTTGCAGTTCTGTGTCTCTCATTGTTTCTTCACATATTTGTTTTGATTTTGAATCAGACACTGGTAGGGACCCAACTACCATGTTCACGTGTTCCTCTACCTCTTTCTCTGTGGAACTTGTCTGATTCAGTTCTGTCGCTCGTGACAGCGCGTCTGCCAACACCAAATGTTTTGCCTGGTGTATAGATTAATTCAAAGTCATACCTCTGTAGTTTCATGATAAGACGTTGAATTCTGGGTGACATTTCATTCAGGCTCTTCTTAATTATGGACACAAGCGGACGGTGGTCTGTCTCAACTGTAAAAGTAGTAAGGCCATACACATAACAATGAAACTTTTCAAGTTCAAAAGCCAACCCAAGACATTCCTTCTCAATTTGAGCATACTTCATCTCTGTTTTTGTCATGGATCTAGATGCATATGCTATTGGTCTCCAGCTCTCACCTTCTGCTTGGAGCAAGACAGCACCAAGTCCATCCTTTGATGCATCAGTGGAAACTTTCTGTCTTTTCGTGGAATCATAGTAAGCAAGCACAGGTGCAGTAGTTAGAGTGGTTTTGAGCACGTTCCACTCACGCTCATGTCTTGTGGTCCACTTAAACATTGTTGAGTCATGAAGAAGCTCCCGCAAAGCTGATGTTTTCACTGAGAGATTGGGTACAAACTTCCCAATGAAATTAATCATTCCCATGACTCTGAGTACACATTTTTTATCTGCAGGGCGTGGCATGTTAAGAATGGCTTTTATTTTCTTCTCATCTGGCTCAATACCATGTACAGACATTTTGTCTCCTAAGAACGTGATTTCTTGCACACCAAATTGGCATTTCACTCGATTTAGTTTTAGTCCATTTTCACGCACACGTTGGAGTACTCTCTTTAGCCTCTCATTGTGTTCTTGTTGAGTAGATCCCCAGATGACTACATCATCGACATAGCAGCGAACACCCTGAAGTCCCTCCAGAAGATTGTCCATTGCACGATGAAAAATCTCTGACGCTGAGATGATTCCAAATGGCATTCTCAAAAATCTGTACCTGCCATAGGGAGTATTGAAGGTGCAGTACTTGGAGCTTTTCTCATCCAACTTTATTTGCCAGAAACCCTGAGCCGCATCAAGCTTGGAGAAATATCTAGCTCCTGCCATCTCACTTGCAATCTCCTCACGTTTTGGAATCTGGTAATGCTCACGTTTGATGTTTTGGTTTAGATCACCAGGATCCATGCATATTCTCAGTTCTTTGTTTTGGTTCTTCTTGTCCACACACACCATGGAGTTCACCCACTCTGTTGGTTCCTCCACTTTGGTAATAACCTGCATTTGACACATCCTGTCCAGCTCCTTCTTCAAACGGTCCCGTAATGGTGCAGGAACTCTCCTCGGAGCGTGAATAACTGACGTCGCATTCTCCTTCAGTTGTATCTTATAGGTGTATGGCAGACAGCCTAAACCTGTAAATACATCCTGATACTGTTGTACAATGCTCTCAACAGTCTGTGAGTGTTCTGGACAGCTAATGTGATAGACTCTTTTAACCAAATGCAGTCTCTTTGAAGCAGACCCACTAAGCAGTGACTCACGACCCTCAGGTACCACAGTAAACAGCACAAAGTAGTCTTTATTCTTTACTGTTACTTTTAGTCTGCACTGACCTCTGCTTTCTATTTCTTTTCCATTATAGTCTTTTAGAAGCACATTATTAAGGACTATCTTGGGCTTTTCTTTCATTGCATGAATTTCTGACATGCTGATAAGATTAGCTTGGGCCCCTGTATCAATCCTTAAAGCAACCAATGCTCCATTAATGGGGAGAGACACAACCCATGTGTCATCTTTGACTGTGTTAATGTCATTGTCATCTCTAACTTGTGTCTTCTCATCACATAACACCATCCCCACAAAGAAAGTCTCACTTAGGTCTGTTTCATCTACTAACCGTACTGATTTGGATTTGCCTTTTGATAGACATTGCTTTGCAAAATGGTTTTTTCCACTACATTTAGCACATGTTTTCCCATAAGCAGGACACTGTCTGGGTTCATGCCTGTTACCACATCGTTTGCATGAATATGTTGTGTCATCTGTTTTTCTCTGCATTAGCCTTGCTTTTGTCTTATTTTTGACCACAGCTACTTTAGCACTATCATGGACTGCAGTTGCATTCAATGTAGAATCATTAAATGTCTTTGCATGCTGCTGGGCTAACTCGGTGGCATGGCACATTCTTTCTGCCTCCTCCAAAGTTAGTTTAGCCTCTCTTAGCAGTCTTTCCCTCGTCCTCTTATCATAGATGCCATAGACAATTTGGTCACGTATCATGGAGTCCTTCAAATCTCCAAAATCACAAGACTGTGCTTTAAGTTTCAAATCCGTCACAAAGCAATCAAAAGTCTCATCTTGCTGCTGCATTCTTGATCTGAACACATATCTTTCATATACTGTGTTCTTCTGCGGCGAGCAATGGGCAGTGAACTTTTCCAGAACTTCATCATACTTCTCCTTGTCTCCAGGTTCTTCAAATTCAAAGGTATTGAAGATCTCTATGGCTTGAGGGCCAGCTACAGTGAGCAGAAGAGCAATCTTTCTGGCGTCAGACTTGGAATCGAGTCCCAGTGCAGCTAAATACAGTTCAAATTGCTGCTTAAATGTGCGCCAGTTGCTGTCCACATTACCCACAAGCTTCAGTCCTTCTGGTGGCCTCAATGCATCCATCTTGAGCAAAACTGGAGTCAAGCGTTGTATTCACTCCTGGTACCATGTGTTGTTCATCAAAACAAACTCTCAAACAAGTTATTTCAAATGAACAGATGAGCTTGTGCTCAGCTTTTATTGCATGTCCAACAAACATCTGTTATCACAGGAAGTGCTCTCTTACTTAGTGCTCTCTGACTGACATCCACTGACTTGACTCACTAGGGACACCACCAGGCTGGTAAAATGCATGACACTGAATGCATATCAAGACACAATACTCATACTTTATCATTTTAAAACATTTTAACAGTTGCTCAGTCTCCCAGACTAAAAAGTCAAAGTCGGCAATAGATGGTTTTTCATTGTTCTGCAAATGTCTGTGTCCAATAGATCATCAGATGTCCAGAAGCTAGGGACAAACAAAAACAAAAGAAAGAATCATGAGTATCTGTCTCATTTAGCACTCATCAATGTATGATTTTAGTAATATAAACATCACTCCCCAGTTTTTCTCTCTCTCAGAGTCCTCAGGGTCCTCGGGTCCTCAGGTCCTCAGGGTCCCCTGAGGGTGAGTCTCAGTCCTCATCAGGTCAGGTCATATTTCGAGAGATGTCATCTTGGACATAGGGTCCAAGCCATGGTTTTGTCTCCAGATGCACATCGGTCACTTGGGTTGCTTTGGTCACTCCAGTTGCACTTCTGGTCAATGGTGCAGTCTCACAGTTCCTGTACACAGCTTGTTATGCAGTAGTTACTCTCTATGGTTAAGTCACTTTGATTCTACTGTAACACAATTTCTATTCATGCTGTTGCTAATGTCCCCCAGACAAAAGCAAGCGCAATGATTCAGTTTACTTCTCTAATTTGTGTTTTTATCAGAATCAATGTAATTACTTCACACAGTGAGACTTCTTCTCAAAGGGACTCTAACCCCGAGACTTCTTCTCAAAGGGACTCTAACCCCGAGACTTCTTCTCAAAGGGACTCTAACCCCGAGACTTCTTCTCAAAGGGACTCTAACCCCGAGACTTCTTCAAATGCAATTTAGAGAGTTTGACAGACCCCAAAAACAGACCAAAATTTAGCTAGTATCCAATTATACAGACTTTACATATAAAAAGGTGTCTGCTTACCTTATTCTTGTCAAACAGGTACCAAGGACTGTCCGAGAGGTCTGCAAATATCAGCTTTTCCACGTCCAACCGCGGTCTCCAGATCATGAACCAGCGCTCACTAGTACCGGGAACTAGTTTCCATCGGCAGAGACCAATCGCACATCAGAAATCCCCGGAATGTGGACATGGGAAAACAATTTTAAACGCTCAGTCCAAAAAACAGGACACAAAAAAATATAGTGAGAGAGCGAAAAAGAGTCCCGGAGCCGGTCACCTCTCCAGCCTGTTTTTGGGGTCTGTCAAACTCTCTAAATTGTATTTGAAAGAAGTCTCAGGGTTTAAGTCCCTTGGAGCAGGATCCTTAGTGAAACCATGGTGTAAAAATTAAAAGTTATAATAAAAAGGGAAACGTTAAACACTAAAGAGTGCCTTTTGTTACTAGTGTGGAAAGTGGCCATTTCTAGACTTGGATGACAAAAGTATAAACTACGACATCAGTTATATTCGCTTTAAAAAGTAATCTTGAAAGTTCTTCTTCTTTCTGTTTTTGCATTTTTGCTAAAACACTACTTTCTGCCTGTGTGTGTGCGCGTCTGTGTGACAGGAACCCCCCGCCCTCGCTGCACTGCTGCTGCTCTGATTTAAAGGAGAGCTACTGCTTTTAGGATTTTGGCTTTTCATAGTTGTTATTCCGTTATTAAGTTGAATTCTACCCAAATCACCCAATTCACATTGCAAGCGGTGACTTTTTTGTTTTGACTATGCACCTGACCTTGTTCCTGTTGCTGTACGCAGCACAGGAGACTGCTCTGAAATGTGCACCAATTCATATTGACTTAATTTGAAAAATGCTGCAATTATTTAAAATTAGTAGAATAAATGCTGAGATAAATGTTCAAGATAATTAAACACACAGTACAAAAGTACACATTTTTTAAAGTTTAAAAGGTTTTGTTAGTATTAGATAGCAATATGGCCTACGTGCAGGACTGTACAAGGACTCTGATTATTTTGACTATGATGTGACTGTCTCTGTGTGACACGTATGTCTTTCCATGTGTGACGTGACAATGACTATATAAACTGTGTACTGCCTTTATTCTGTCTGAGAGAAAGAAACAAGGGAAACCACTGGAACTTGAGAGAAACTTAAATAAACTTCCAGAGTTTGGCGCACCACGATCCGTCTCTGTCTGCCTCATCCCTAACAGATTTGGTGGAGAATGCGCGGCTCAGTGTGTGCCATTCTCTGGATTGTTTTGAGGGAGTTTCCCTTGTTTTCTTTTTCTCTGCGTGGGAGAGCTGAGAGTGTCTGGGGCCTGGGAGCGGTCCAGCAGGCTGGAGAGGCGATCGGCTCCGGGACTCTTTTTCGCTCTCTCACTATATTTTTTTGTGTCCTGTTTTTTGGACTGAGCGTTTAAAATTGTTTTCCCATGTCCACATTCCGGGGATTTTTGATGTGCGATTGGTCTCTGCCGATGGAAACTAGTTCCCGGTACTAGTGAGCGCTGGTTCATGATCTGGAGACCTGGTTGGACGTGGAAAAGCTGATATTTGGCAGACCTATCGGACACTCCTTGGATCCTGTTTGACAAGAATAAGGTAAGCAGACACCTTTTTAAATGTAAAGTCTGTATAATGTATAATTGGATACTAGCTAAATTTTGGTCTGTTTTGAGGTCTACCAAGTGTCATATATCTATAGATCAGATTAGATTAAAAACAGGTTCGCTACCTGATGGGGTAGAGGCCCCTTGAGAAGAGAAAAAGAGTAATTACAGGGTAGAGGCCCTTTTTAGAGTAATTACCGGGGTAGAGGCCCCTTGCTAGCCAAAGAAAAGTGTTGGATCCAAAAGTGAAACCATGGTGTAAACATAAAAGCAATAAAAAGGGAAACGTGTTAAGGAGGCCTTTGTTACAAAAGCTTTGAAATTGACAAATTTCAGGCTGATAAATGACAAAAGTAAAGAAGCAACAATATTTCAGTGATCACGGTTTAAATTACATACAGAAAAAGGGAGTTTTTGTTTATTAGTTCGTTTTTTGGCATGAACAGAGTTCACCGAAGAATGCAGAGTTTTATCTAAAGTTGAGCTATGAGAGCTTTCGTGAGTTATTTACATTTTTTGCCGAGTTTTATCTACAGATAAGCTATGAGAGGGTTGTATCCAACAGTTGTTTTTGTTTTTTAGAAAGAGATTTTGAGTTTAAATTAGTTTGCTACCTTGATAAAATAGAAGCGTAAATGTTAAAGACAAGAGTGCCTTTTGTTATTAGTGTGGAAAGTGATCACTTCTAGACTTGGATGACAAAAGTATAAAGAACAACATCAGTTATATTTGCTTAAAAAAGTAATCTTGAAAGTTCTTCTTCTTTCTGTTTTTGCATTTTTGCTAAAACACTACTTTCTGCCTGTGTGTGTGCGCGTCTGTGTGACAGGAACCCCCCTTACTCATGATAAATTAATTAACATCGAAATATCAACAAAACCAACAATTGGTTTGTTACTACACCAAAGCAACTGCAGCTCAGAGACTGGCAAATGGAGGTGTATGAAGAATGGCCATAAAAGTGGTCCATGAGCACAAATGGTGTATTCACTTGCACTGCTCTCATGTTGCATGGGATGAATGGCTTAGAATGTGTCTCAAAGGAAGATGCTGAGCTCAGAGAAACAGACTGCCAATGCAATGACGGCTAGTGAGTGCGGCAATGCACTACTGTTTACAAGGATCGGGCAACAACATATCTTGTACTGTAGTCCTACTATCTAACAAATCATCACACACACATATTTCCCACATTTAAGGTTGCGTTAAATATTAATGTGAGTACATTGATTTTTAGATTATTTCTGAGAAAACCAAAGACCAATGGAGCCACTTTCCCTGTCTGTACATGTGTCTGTAAAATATTGTAATTTTTTTGTTAGTAGACTACTAGTTGTTGCCATTTTCATGTAAAACAATACACACTGCTCATAGAAAATGTTATTGAATCCATCTCACTCAAAACTTTATACATAAGTCATATTATATTGAGGCAAGTGGATGGATGCACAAAGAATTGAGTAGAGTCCAACCACAGCCAAGAGACTGTAGTGCAACATTAAATAGTCTCCACTTCTTTTGGTCTAAATTCTTTGTGTCCTTCTTGTGCGCAACAAAGAATAATCCTATTGTAATCCCTTAATGTAATGGTTTAGGCAGAATTTAATGAATTGGTTAGATGTATAATTTGGCACACAACTAACACTGGACTGGCAGATATTGCTTTGAGGGAACCTATCACCCATCCCGCTGAGAGCTGTAATGTTTTTCATAAGGCCATTCATCAACACATCTGCTTAACTCGAGGATGTGGCAACATTACATTTGAACTGAGGCAGTAACAGCTGATGCTTGATGGGTTTGCAAATTATTCTGTCATGCATCTACATCTACTACGAGGAACATATTTTTATGACACTGACAATAACCTGAAAGCAGAATAATGCTACTTGCACTATGTGTAATAGCAGCAAATAAAACCATGTATTCAATAATACAGTTATTTTGATAGTTGTTGACATGGGACAGGCTGATGTTAAGATTTGGCTTTAGTCTTAGATAGATCAGATTTAATTGATTTTTTTGTGTTGGAAATTAGGTCACTTCCATCAGTCAGCAGAAATTTAATCGGTTTTGGCAGACAGGGCATATAAATATATACTGCATTGGCAAAATGTATTAGTAGTATAACCTATTATTTTTTTATCTCGAATTTCCCTTTTTACAGTCACCCACGGTGGGTATGGGTTGGTATGGGATTTTAACTCTGCAAATTTGTAAAATACAAACACTTCCTGTTTGGATAATTACTATGTGATTGTGTGGGCCCTGACCTGAACATCCTGAAAGAACGAGAGAACCAATACGGTTTTTAAGGCAAGAGGCAAGTGTGTTTGGTACTGCACAGTTATACACAAGGGAACTCAAAGTGCTTAACAAAACCACACCCGGGCATTAAACCCTAAAATAATCACAGCAAATGAAAATGTCAGCTATACTGAACTGTTTTAATCCAAGGAATTTGAACTTGTCAGAGTAGACTCGCTCCTAGCAGGAGTCTAGCTAAAAGTAATTTCCAAAAATTTTCCATAGAATTCGAGCAAGAAATGGACAAAAACTCCTAACTTAGTGGAGGAGGCATGAGCGACCCTGTTGCGATTCAAGACGCTGTGGTTGTGAAGTCTTATAGTTGAGAAAACAAATTTTTTTGAATGATAATTGGGAAAAAATAAGATCTCTCAAATGGACAGACTTACACTTTGGAATCTGATCCTAGACCGTCTTGAAAATAATGTCAGCATAAAAGACTGATAGATAGATGATAGATATTTAATTTTGTAATTTTGTGTGCTCCCTGTGTGATCGACTAACAGTCCTCTCTGTACGCTGCAAGATTGAAATTTCCCCATATGTGGACGGATAACAGGATCTCTTAACTTATCATATCTTATGGTAAAATGGCTACTGTTTAACCATTTTTACTCACTTTGGTGTAGACGAGGTTAGAATGGCACAGCTGGGAATTGCTACCACATATGGCCCCGTTTATACGGAGACAATAAAACGCTATAGTTGGATGTCAGGTTGCAAATTCTCAGCGTTCTTACAAGGATGAAAAACGAATGTAGTATCAGCGCCCGGCCATTAGTGGCAGAGGAACTTTACAACTTTCAAATATACCACAAACAAGTTGAACAACAATGGAGAATAAAAGAAAGAGGAAACCCAACTAGACAGAGAAACAGCTTCTGGGCTCCAATAGCCAATGAGCATAAACAGGTTTTGAGAGGTAAATTTGGCCCCATTTGTCATGCCAGTGAATGTCACCAGTGAATAGAGATATTCATCCAAATATCTCTCCTGCCTTTTCCGTCTGCCATTTTGTCCTTTTGGGGAGATATTAAGTCACTACAAGTCCTCCCTCTCTACTCTTAAGAGATCCCACCATAGAGCCTCTTAGAACAAGATCTTTGGAATAGCTGTTTCCTTAAAGTGATAGTCCTGGAACTCAAATGAAATACAATTTTAAGAAATTTAATAAAGTGGTTTCTCACCCCCGCTCCTCGAGCTTACGTTACTCACATTCCTGTTCAAATCTTCCTCTAAATGGGGGGGGGGGGGGGGGGGGGGGGGGGGGGGGGGGGGGGGGGGGGGGGGGGGGGGGGGAAGGGTCGGGGGGGGTTAGCTGGAGGACTAAAGGGGGCGTGAACGAGACTGGGCCGTTTATATGCTCTGGGCGGGGGGCTGCTGACGTCAGGTCCAACTTCCAACGTCCCAGGTTCCAACTTCTGTGCCCAGTGTTTGGCCGCCAGATTCAAAATTCAAATGTAGTAATACAGGTCGCCAGCAGATGGCGCCTCCACAGACGGTTTGTTAGGCAGAAAGTCTAACTTTCAACTAATTTGCACCAAAGTGACAAGATTATACCAGGAATGTAACAACACTATTGGACACTCATTTATGCCGTTATCAGCAAAAAAAAGTGGATTTGAGGTGAGTTGTCCTTTAAATTGACCTCCTGGGCTAAAAGTTGATATAAAATAAGTCATTTTATGAATTCCTAATATGACAGTAAGTCCCCTTCCCTTCTCTTAGCGTTAGGTCAAAATCCACGATGCTGTCCACTTTCACCAAATCAATGTAATGCCAAGGCTCTCAATCATCACGAGTGTGCATGCTCAGTTTGTTTGTTTCACAGAGCCTTCTGGAATCAAGCCTCCACCAGGCTCTGGAATTTTTTGTATAATATATATTCTACATAAAAGTGAACCAAGAAATTCTGACCCATTCCAAGCAGTGAGTAACCCAAACATAACCTTAACTAAATCACATACTCAGATCACTCTGCTAATGTGTCCCCTAGAAATGTTCAACTAAAGTTTAATAGTCATGAAACTTTAACAGTCATTCGAAACCTCTGTGCATGTGTATTAAGAATGTTAATGTATTCTCCGCGATTCAACATTAAATGTATTGATTATTGTTTATTTGTGTTATTGAGCGTCGGCTACTCCAAAAGCTCCTCTCTCAGAGACAGAGTGGTTCGTTGACAGGCCCGAAAGCCTGTGTGACAAGTGTATGAACTACTGAAGTACACGATGTACAAACTTAGTATTGAAACACGTGAAGTTACAAGCACAGAGTGCTTGCCAAAGGGTAGCGGTCATGTATTTGTTTGAGAGGTTGTTAAGAAATAATGATCGGTAGAACGTTTTGAAATACATTCACATCAATGGAGCATTCGACTGCTTGCTGTGAGGAGCGGTATAACAAATTAAGATGAAATATTCTAATATTACAAATAAAAAATCTCTCCTCGCACGTCGTGGACCATTGACCTGGCGCGTGCACCAGAAAAGTAGGGCGTGGACCAATCAGAAAGGAAGGGGAAGGAGCTTGGGGCGTTTTTCTGACAATCTTCCAGACTATCAGTTTACTACGGTCGACTCTTCACTTGTAGGGAAATTGCAAGAGTACGTCTAGATTCTAAGAATATTCTTAGAATTTTCAGACCAGAGCAGAGCAGACCATGGGCTTCGGGGACCTCAGATCCGCCTCAGGACTCAAAGTCCTCAATGAGTTTCTGTCAGACAAGAGCTACATCGAGGGGTGAGTACCACGTGTTCTTTTACCTCACCATGCTTTAGTAGTACTCCATGTAGTAGCAGTAGTAATAATAGTAGTAGTAGTACTAGTAGTCCACACGCTCAAGTCCGGGTTTTTTCTGCAGCTAAAACGTGTTATAATGAATGTGTTAAACTGAAAGAGCCGCCGCCATTTTGTGTCTGTCAGACTCTGCTCACGAGTTAAAGCTCGGGTACGTAACTTGAGTCTCTTTGAATACTGCTTTGACCAGAGTTTTAAAGTATAATATTTGTGTTAGAGGGCTCTGAGAGTCCGTATCTGCCTCTTTGGGCTGAGTGCTTATTGGCTGAGTGAGGGTGGTTCTTTGAGTTACAAACCCCAGACCCTGGTCTTGCTGGACCCTGAGGACATGATGATTTTCTCACCATCTTTCGGCTGATGTTTTGTTGATGCCACTCTTTCAGATCTGATCCTCATTGAACTAAGACCAGGTCTGGGTCTCTCTGTCCCTCTCTCTGTCCTCACAGTTTTCCTCTGTCCTCAGGTTCGTCCCGTCTCAGTCTGATGTGTGTGTGTTTGAAGCTCTGTCTGCAGCGCCCCCTGCTGACCTCTGCCACGCCCTGCGCTGGTACAAACACATAAGCAGCTACAGCGACAAGACCAGGTGAGAAACTATTAAATCTATTCTCTATGCACCAGAGGACATGATGATCACTCACCATCTTTCGGCTGAAGTTCTAATGATGCCTCCTTCAGATCTGATCCTCATCTGTATCTTGGCCTGGTCTGGTCAGTCCTGGTTCTAACTGGTTCTGTTCTGGTCCAGTCTTCCTGGCGTGCAGAAGCCTCTTGGTCAGTATGGTCCAGTGGGAGTGGCCGACAGCACAAACACCACTCCTAAAGCTCCACCAGCCAATGAGGAAGAAGAAGACGACGATGATTTGGATCTGTTCGGGTCTGATGAAGAGGTAACCTGCAGGCACTGATCACACCGCTCTCTGTCTCTGTCTGTGTGTCTCACTCCAGTCTCTTGTTTCAGGACGAGGAGATGACGCGTCTCAAAGAAGAGCGGGTCGCAGCATACGCAGCAAAGAAATCCAAAAGTAAGAACTTAATCACTAATCTCATTATACACAATATTCAGCCCACAATACGATGTCTATCACAATATTCAGCCAACAATGGTATATAATTTCATACTTCCATAATTTCCTGGAAGATATATGTGGACTAAAAATTAAAACGACAAACAATCTCTGACTGGACAGGGTCTCTTACAAATGTTGGAATTAAAATTGAAGATTAAACAAAGCTGTTGCTTACAAACCTTTTTCAAACCATTGAAAATGACAATGAAGAGTTAAAAAAATTGCAGCATTGGCTATGGCTGAAAACTAGAGGTGCACCGGCTTAATTTGCGTGAACGGTGAAATGTGCTGATCAGATGACATGAGGATTAATGCGCACAAGTTACTTTCGTCAAAATTGCGTAAACAAGTAACTCATGCAGCTATCGGTTAGGGAGATTCTACAGCGGCAACAACCATACAGTAATGATGGTAAGAAACGACACGAATTATGCACGAAAGTTATGGAATTTATTTCCCTCTGCCACCAGCCCTTGTCTGTTCAAACGACTCATGTCCATTGCTTTTATATACCATCATGGAAATATTTGACTGTAGTCTGCCTGCCGCAGCTTTACCACTGACTTTACCACTGACTTTACCACTGACTTTACCACTGACTTTACCACTGACTTTACCACTGACTTTACCACTGACTTTACCACTGACTTTACCACTGACTTTACCACTGACTTTACCACTGACTTTACCACTGACTTTACCACTGAACACTGAAATCATCCCATGTCTGGACTTTGCACGTTATGTTCAGACATGTTGGATTAAGATGAGTGTAGTGTACTAACACTACACAGACAGGCCTAAAGTGACGCCTCGGAGCAGATAGCCGCTTGTTTATTGAAAGGAAAATAAAAGGCGCTTTGGCCAAAGCAGCGTAAGCTTTCCTCTACGCTCCATGCACAAGTGCAGACAGTGAGCGGCTGTTTAGCGCAGCGGGACTATTCAGAATGATAAACGTAATAAACTAACCCCTGCAAATGCTGAGATGCTAATATTACTAGATATTACTAATATAATAGAGAAAACATTGCCTTAACTATCTTTTTTAATCATTCTTAGAAATGCCAACCTATAGTGTTTCA
This sequence comes from Knipowitschia caucasica, assembly GCA_964034765.1. NCBI lineage: Eukaryota > Metazoa > Chordata > Actinopteri > Gobiiformes > Gobiidae > Knipowitschia > Knipowitschia caucasica. Next base: position 5,694,938 of record OZ035844.1, on the reverse strand, counting down.
ATTTGAGCTGCAGCTAACAAAATAGTTGGGAACGATTATTCTATCGAATGGTAATCGCGACAAATAAAAAGTTTTTTGCCGAATTGAACAAAAATACAATATCCAATGAACCATTTAATGACAATGTTTTTAATTGTATACAGTTTATTGAATTTTATATAAAAGAAGACACGGCAGCGGCGATTCGAACCTGTGCACGGTTGATTTCGAAGTCCTTCCAGAGCGAACCGTGAGGCAATGTCTCTGAGCAGCTTATTTAAAACGTCTGTAGAACAGTGCTGGTGCTGGGAGCAGGAATGGTCCTAGGACAGGTGTGTGGTTTACTGGAAAGACGGGGAAAGCAGACGTTTAGGCCCTGTTTATACTGCGACCGCGATGGGCAGGTAGTTTCCTGGCTATTAACAGAAACGACCTGGCTCCTAATGCAAATTTCTCAGCGTTCACATGAGGTTGAAAAACGATGTAGTTTCTAGCGCCCGGCCAGTAGTGGGCAGAGAAACTTTACAACACACACACGACCCCCAGCCCGTGCCCAGCCCCCTCTCGGCAGTGTACTCACTTCCTGTGCCAGACCCTCAGAACGCACCAACATCATTCTGCATTTTAACAGCAGCTGTGAAAATGGGAACTGAACCTAGAGCTTCGCGTGGTCTCGTTTGGACGAACGAAGGAGTAGAATTATCCTCTGTGCCGCGCTGGAAGCCCACGAAGCTAGTTAGTGTGGCGGCGCCATTGTTGTTGATGTTTGTTCTCCGCTACTGCGCATGTCCAAATTTACGTGCGGGGAGCAGCGCGGAGGGGGGGTCAGAGCAGAGGGGGATTTCACACCTTTTCCCTCTCGCGGTGTGAAAGAGCTCCCCGCTGTGCAGCGTATCTGAGTTGTCCCACTCTGCAGGCTGGATCTGAACACTTACGTTTTCACCCCTGGAACAGTCCTCGTATGGAAGGTTGGTAGAAACGACATCCAACTATACGTTTTACTGCCACATTGTCTCGTTGTAAATCAGCCGAAATGTCAATACACACCACTTCCGATTCAATAAGTTCCTACATTAGGAATACTGCACCCTCACATGTCGTGATCTCTTGCAATAATTATAGTGTATTATAGAACCCACATGTGTCTGATATACATTTCTGAACTATACAATACTACACTTAAGCATTTATTACTTGGTTTTTCTATTAAAAGTTAGAGCTTATATTTATTTTAGTACATCGGTTATGTTCACATTCTTGTACGTGTGCCCTTTTTTACAGCTCTAAATTCTGATGGATCGTGGTCACAGTGTTCACACAGACCTATATGCGGAGTTCTAATATGTCTGGAGTAGTATACCTGTTGGCATAGATTGTAGTGATGTCAAATTAAGTAAAACATTCATAAAAGAATGTATAGGAACTGATAAACCTTTATGCTTCATCACTGCGTTAACAAATTAAAAGCTAACTATGCGACTGGCGGCAACATTGATAGTTAATAAGTGCTGGCAGTGGGAAATATCATAAATCAACTTTCACTTTCACAACGTGCGTTTACCCATACTGAAAGTGTTCTAATAAATTATCTGGATTTCTGCTGTCGTGATTGGTTCAGGACCAGGGGGGGCGGGTCGGGGCTCAAAAGTGGCAAAATGACGTGCGCTGACATGCTTGCAATACCACCCTGGGCCGATGGGGGCTGTGTCAATTGCTGAGGGAGTGAATTTTTTTTGGACTGTTTAGTTGCTTTGTGAATTTTTGAGCAACTTGTTTAATGAAAAGAGTGGGCAGGACCACTCACGAGCCATTTTGGATAGCTCCGTACAGGCAAATTTTTGTCCGGCGGACACGGCCCCAACGGCGGAGATGGGCTGTGACTATATTTGCAGTCTATGGTTCAGAATAGAGGATGCACGATATATAAGGCATCGGGCCGTACCACAGCCCATGTGTATTGCTGGGTTGCAGTGTTTCGCCTTTTGTTTTTTTTTCCCCCCCCATTTTTTAAGGAAAGGAAATAAATCTCCCATAAAGGAGCAGTATGCTAAAAAATTCTGCCAAAAAGTTACTGTAGTCAGTCAATATTTGTAGTCCTCTCCCTGACTCGGGTTGCCAGATACACACCAAATCCAGCAGCAAACGCAAGGAATTATTTTATCAGTTTGTCTGTCTCCATTCATGATAGCCGTGCTAATGTTGAAAATTTTTAAAAAATTATTTGGACATTTGAGATCAGAAAAACAAATATAAGCAATTGATTTCCAAAATAGTAAGTAAGTAGTAGTAAGTAAGCTTTATTTATATACCGCCTTTCACAGTCCAGAGTCACAAAGCGGTTTACAATTGTTAATTTTTGAGCACTTGTCCCTTCACTCCACACAGAGATGGGAGCGGGGTCGCCGAACAGGAGGCGCATGCCAGACCTATTGTACATATTTTTAGTGGTAGGGGAAACCGGAGTACCCGGAGGGAAACCTACGCAGACACGGGGAGAACATGCAAACTCCACTCAGAAAGGCCCTGGTCGGACCGGGATTCGAACCCAGGACCTTCTTGCTGAGAGGCGAGAGTGTATCCACTCAGCACCGGTTTTTTTTTTTTACCGCCCAAGTGGTGGTAAGAATGATTGTTGTGACCAGATTTCTTCAGGTATCCCGGGTTTGCTTCCAGCAACCTTCTAATTTGAACGGGGTAAGGGCCTATTGCTTTCACAATGGTGAAAACAAATGGTGGCGGTGCGTGACGGACGCGTCAGCGCCCGTCACTCACCAAAACGTGACGGTTGCGTGCGTAAACTCAAAAGCTTTAAAATGATGTATCACGTGCCATTGAAACCTATATTGTTTTTGCTCGAGACGTTTTAAAAAAATTTATTTCTTTCTTTTCTTTCTTTCTTTTTTCTTCTGCACTTTGAGCCTTAATTTGACCCCCTGAACATGCATGAAAAGTTGTTAAATTTTGCCCAAAAATCAGACCTGGCGAAAAATTTGATATTTTGGTGTTTATTTTTATGGGACTCAAACAATGCCAGAACAGCGCCACCTACAACAGCCAAAATAATACCCCTATGGGAGTTCTGAAGATCAAGTTTGTTGTAGGGTCATGAAATTCGGTACACATGTTCCTCAAGTCAAGACAAGAAAAAAATATTATTATGGCCCCGCCCTCTGACAAACAGGAAGCCCATAAATGTCACTGCAAAATGGAAAAATGAACAGCAAAAGTTTTCATACATGTCGGTTGGAAAGCGACTCCTCCTCGGCCGTTTCACCGATTCGCCTCAAAATCGCTCCACATCATCTCAACACATGTACCTTCAAAATGACCTCAGGGATTTTTGATCAGTGAAACATTGTTTGAGCAGCGGAGCGGCAAAATGTGACCTTTTTTGGCCGTTTTTGACAAGATCAAATTTGCTCCCGTTTGCACAAACAAAGTCTGATTTTCACAAAACTTTAATACATTGTTCAACTCTAGGGTCTAGGTCATTTGAAAGTGAATTGATTCAAATTGACACATTAGCGCCCCCTACAGACTATTTCAAAGTTTTAGATGGGCATTTTCAAATTTAGTTTTTTTTCAAAATGTTTGAAATTTTGCACATAAATCTGTTTTGCCCTCTTGATTCAAAAAGTCAATCGGGTCCAAGGCTTATTTTTTACCCTGTTGCCGTGGCGACGACAAACGCTCCCCATTCATTGCAAATGTACACCTCACACAAACATCAAACCAGCCTCGGCCGTTTCACCGATTCGCCTCAAAATCGCTCCACATCATCTCAACACATGTACCTTCAAAATGACTTCAGGGAATTTTGATTTGTGAAACGTTGTTTGAGCAGCGGAGCGGCAAAATGTGAGGTTTTTTTGGCTCTTTTTGACAACATTAATTTTGCTCCTGTTTGCACAAACAAAGTCTGATTTGCACAAAACTTTAATACATTGTTCAATTCCAGGGTTTAGGTCAGGTTAAAGTGAAATATTTTAAATTGGCCCATTAGCGCCCCCTAAAGACTGTGTCAAAGTTTACATGGGGAGCCAAACCAGCTCTACTTATCATATTCATTACAATTTGACTAACATTCTTCTATGGCTACGGGAACAAATCATCACACGGCGGTGCCACCTCCTTTTAGCGGTGCTGCGTGGTACGGTGTGGTGCGCGTAGTGCGGGGCGTTGTGGAGCGGCGCGTTGCGGCTTGGTGCGGGGCGGCGTGGTGCGGGCGGCGTGGTGCAGGGCGGCGTGGTGCGGGCGGCGTGGTGCGCGCGGTGCGGCGGTGCGCGCGGTGCGGGGAGTTGCGCGGTGCGGCGAGGGCCGTTCGACGCCGCTTGCGGCTTTAATTTCTTTCTTTCTTTCTTTCTTTCTTTCTTTTTTCTTCTGCACTTTGAGCCTTAATTTGACCCCCTGAACATGCATGAAAAGTTGTTAAATTTTGCCCAAAAATCAGACCTGGCGAAAAATTTGATATTTTGGTGTTTATTTTAATGGGACTCAAAAAATGCCGGAACAGCGCCACCTACAACAGCCAAAATAATACCCCTATGAGACTTTTAGAGATCAAGTTTGTCGTAGAGCCATGAAATTCGGTACACATGTTCCTCAAGTCAAGTCAAGAAAAAAATATTATTATGGCTCCACCCCCTGACAAACAGGAAGCCCATAAATTTCAATGCAAAATGGAAAAATGAACAGCAAAAGTTTTCATACATGTCGGTTGGAAAGCGACTCCTCCTTGGCCGTTTCACCGATTCGCCTCAAAATCGCTCCACATCATCTCAACACATGTACCTTCAAAATGACCTCAGGGATTTTTGATCAGTGAAACATTGTTCGAGCAGCGGAGCGGCAAAATGTGACCTCTTTTTGGCCATTTTTGACAACATTAAATTTGCTCCCGTTTGCACAAACAAACTCTGATTTGCACAAAACTTTAATACATTGTTCAACTCTAGGGTCTAGGTCATTTGAAAGCTGATTGATTCAAATTGACACATTAGCGCCCCCTACAGACTATTTCAAAGTTTTAGATGGGCATTTTCAAATTTAGTTTTTTCAAAATGTTTGAAATTTTGCACATAAATCTGTTTTGCCCTCTTGATTCAAAAAGTCAATTGGGTCCAAGGCTTATTTTTTACCCTGTTGCCGTGGCGACGAGAAACGCTCCCCATTCATTGCAAATGTACACCTCACACAAACATCAAACCAGCCTCGGCCGTTTCACCAATTTGCCTCAAAATCGCTCCACATCATCTCAACACATGTACCATCAAAATGACTTCAGGGAATTTTGATCAGTAAAACGTTGTTCGAGCAGTGGAGCGCCAAAAAGTGGCGTATTTTTTTTCAGTTTTTGACAATAGAAAAATTGTTTCCGTTTGCACAAAGTGTGATTGGCACAAAACTTGAATCCATGTTTTAACTCTTGCGTCTAGGTCATTTGAAAGTTTAAATTTTGAAATTGGCTCTATAGCGCCACCTACAACAGCCAATTTAAAATGCCTATGGATGGGTTCAAGGTCAAAATTGTCGTAGAGCCATGTAATTTGGTACACATATTCCTTAAGTCAAGACATGGAAAAAAATGTATTATGGCTAATCCCTCTGACAAACAGGAAGCCCATAAATTTCATTGCAAATTGGAAAAATGAAAACCAATCATTTTCATACATGTCGGTTGGAAAGCAACTCCTCCTCGGCCGTTTCACCGATTGGCCTCAAAATTGTTCCAAATCATCTCAACACATTTACCTTCAAAATGACCTCAGGGAATTTTAATCAGTCAAACGTTGTTTGAGAAGCGGCGCGGCAAAATGTGAGGGTTTTTTTGGGCGTTTTTGACAACATTAATTTTTTTCCCGTTTGCACAAACAAAGACTGATTTGCATTAAACTTGAATCCATTGTTCAACTCCAGGGTTTAGGTCCGGTGAAAGTGAAATATTTGAAATTGGCCCATTAGCGCCCCCTACAGACTGATTCAAAGTTTACATGGGGAACCAAACCAGCTCTACTTATCATATTCATTACAATTTGACTAAGTTCTTCTATGGCTACGGGAACCAATCATCACACGGCGGCGCCACCTCCTATGCGCGGTGCTGCGTGGTACGGTGTGGTGCGGCGTAGTGCGGGGCGTTGTGGAGCGGTGCGTTGCGGCTTGGTGCGGGGCGGCGTGATGCGGGGTGGCTTGGTGCGTGGGGTGCGCGCGGTGTGGGGAGTCGCGCGGTGTGGCGAGGGCCGTTCGACGCCGCTTGCGGCTTTAATTTATTTCTTTCTTTTTTCTTCTGCACTTTGAGCCTTAATTTGACCCCCTGAACATGCATGAAAAGTTGTTAATTTTGGCCCAAAAATCAGACCTGGTGAAAAATTTGATAATTTGGTGTTTATTTTTATGGGACTCAAAAAATGCCAGAACAGCGCCACCTACAACAGCCAAAATAATACCCCTATGGGACTTTTCGGAGGTCAAGTTTGTCGTAGAAACATGAAATTTGGTACACATGTTCAAGTCAAGACAAGAAATAAATATTATTATGGCTCCGCCCTCTGACAAACAGGAAGCCCATAAATCTCACTGCAAAATGGAAAAATGAACAGCAAAAGTTTTCATACATGTCGGTTGGAAAGCGACTCCTCCTCGGCCGTTTCACCGATTTGCCTCAAATTGCTCCACATCATCTCAACACATGTACCTTCAAAATGACTTCAGGGATTTTTGATCAGTGAAACATTGTTTGAGCAGCGGAGCGGCAAAATGTGACCTTTTTTTGGCAGTTTTTGACAACATAAAATTTGCTCCCGTTTGCACATACAAAGTCTGATTTGCACAAAACTTTAATACATTGTTCAACTCTAGGGTCTAGGTCATTTGAAAGTGAATTGATTCAAATTGACACATTAGCGCCCCCTACAGACTATTTCAAAATTTTAGATGGGCATTTTCAAATTTAGTTTTTTCAAAATGTTTGAAATTTTGCACATACATCTGTTTTGCCCTCTTGATTGAAAAAGTCAATCGGGTCCAAGGCTTATTTTTTACCCTGTTGCCGTGGCGACGACAAACGCTCCCCATTCATTGCAAATGTACACCTCACACAAACATCAAACCAGCCTCAGCCGTTTCACCTATTCGCCTCAAAATCGCTCCACATCATCTCAACACATGTACCATAAAAATGACTTCAGGGAATTTTGATCAGTGAAACATTGTTTGAGCAGCGGAGCGCCAAAAAGTGGCGTATTTTTTTTCAGTTGTTGACAATAGAAACATTGCTTCCGTTTGCACAAACAAAGTCTGATTTGCACAAACCTTGAATCCATGGTTCAACTCGTGGGTGTAGGTCATTTGAAAGTTAAAATTTTGAAATTGGCTCTATAGCGCCACCTACAACAGCCAATTTAAAAATGCCTATGGGAGGGGTTCGAGGTCAAAATTGTCGTAGAAACATGTAGTTTGGAAAACATGTTCCTCAAGTCAAGACATGGAAAAAATGTTATTATGAATAAGCCCTCTGACAAACAGGAAGCCCATAAATTTCATTGCAAAATGAAAACCAATCATTTTCATACACGTCGGTTGGAAAGCGACTCCTCCTCGGCCGTTTCACCGATTGGCCTCAAACTTTTTCAAAATCATCTCAACCCATTTACCTTCCAAATGTCTTCAGGGAATTTTGATCAGTGAAACGTTGTTTGAGCAGCCGAGTGGGAAAATGTGAGGTTTTTTTTTGGCTCTTTTTGACAACATTAATTTTGCTCCTGTTTGCACAAACAAAGTCTAATTTGCACAAAACTTTAATCCATTGTTCAACTCCAGGGTTTAGGTCAGGTTAAAGTGACCCATTAGCGCCCCCTACAGACTCTGTCAAAGTTTACATTGGGAGCCAAACCAGCTCTACTTATCATATTCATTACGATTTGACTAACATGCTTCTATGGCTACGGGAACAAATCATCACACGGCGGTGCCACCTCCTTTGAGCAATGCTGCGTGGTACGGTGTGGTGCGGCGTAGTGCGGCGTAGTGCGGGGCGTTGTGGCTTGGTGCGGGGCGGCGTGGTGCAGGACGGCATGGTGCAGGGCGGCTTGGTGCGCGGCGGCGTGGTGCGGGGAGTGCGCGCGGTGCAGGGAGTCGCGCGGTGCGGCGAGGGCCATTCGACGCCGCTTGCGGCTTTAATTTTTTTTATTTTTTTTATTTTTTAGACAAACATGTTTAAGTCCCACATCAAACAGAGACAAACATTATTTTAATTGGGTACATGTGATCTCAAAAGATTCTTTCTACAATTAAGCTTTAATCTGCAAAAAACGTCTTAATTATTGTCTTATCTGATTTTTTATTTTTTTTATTTTAAAATATATCTGCTGATCTACTGTTATCAGTTAAAGATGTATTCGAAAAGAGCAAGATTTAATCATGCCTTTTGAAACATTGGGGCCATATAATGACTTGACATTAGAGCTGCAACTAACGATTATTTTGTAATCGATTAATCTATCGATTATTTTTACGAGTAATCGCTTGGCTGTGAATTGTGTAGAGAAATTATTTTTTCATCACAAAAAGCTAAAGTGGCAACTCTCGGACTTTGGCGTAAACTTAAAGTAAATGTTTGTAACAGGCTCTTTGTCTCATCCAATCCGATAGCAGAATTAGCACAAACAGATATTCATGAAATTATAAAAACAAAGTCGGTTTTAATCAAAATACTACATTTTCATGTCATTTTTGCTCTGTTTTGAGTCCGTGTGAACCAGAAAACGATTAATCGATTACTAAAATAGTTGTCGACTATTTCAATAATCGATTAGTCGTCGCTCAACCACTTTGCAACAACCGGCGCGCCGGCGGCCGTTTTTATGTTTTTAAATGTTCTGCTGGCAATAGCAGATGTATTTTGAACACCAAACCCCAAAAGCTGTATATCATTTTAAAGCTTATTTTCTTATCTACATTTATATACACGTGTAAACTACATCAGACTTTGCATTCAAAAGATATAACACATAATGTGGGCACAAAATAAATCAATTCCGAAATAGTTTTTTACCTTTGGGCTTGTGCTGTACAAATAAATCAGCTCTCCTCCCAGCTTGCAATACATCATTCTCTCTGGAACAGTCCAAAGGAAAATTATATCCACTTGTATTTCCCAAGTAAAATCCATTCTGCAGAAATAATCCAAAAATGTGCATTTATCTTTAGCGAAAAAAAAGAGCACAGATGTTACTCTTTTACTTTTAACGGACTTTTAGCTTTGTTTTTCAAGGGGTGGGACAATGGTGTCCTGTCTTATGTTGTGCCTGGACAATGGTGCGTAATGGAAGCCAAAAGACGCTCTCGAAGCGGCAATGAATTTACACTCATAAAAAAATAACTTTGACATTTAAAAAAGAAAAACACACATAGATTAGTAACTTATAAGTACCAATAATGAAAAATATTGTTTTTATGATGATTAAATGTAAGTAAAGATATTTGGCACAATTTGGCACACTTGTGCCAAATGTACACTACTTGATGAAAAGGAGAAACTGCATAAAAACTATAAAACTTACAAGTCTGAAACTTTAGACAGTTGTTGTCAACAACACAATGAACAGAGGGTTTGAATATTGTGAACTTACAATGAAGTATGCCTTTTTTAGGGCCTTTAGAAATTGAAAATGTTAGGCGAGGCTAAAAAAATTGGGTTTTTTTCCCTAACTTCAAAGGATGCAGAGGAAAATAGGAATGACAAACATTATTTTAGTGTTTTTTTACATAAACTAGAAGGCTCTAGCTTTAAAATGATGCATCACACAAGCATGTGAGATGTAAGATGTGTTTTTAAATAAGCAAAGACATTTGGGTATGCCCAACCATTGTGCACGAGCCAAAATGAGGCGGTTAAGAGGTTAATCGATTAGTTGTTTCAGCCCTACTTGACATTATACTGCTACTTTTAAAGCTGCACTGACTGACTTTTTTTTTTGTATTCATTACACATGCATTGGGCACAGATTTGTATTGGCGTGTCATTTTATTTTAGATTGAGTTTTCCTGAAACAAGGAAGAGAATTTCTCGGGTCCCGATTGTGACCAATCACAGCGGACCACCGGCCCCCACTTTCTTGAAAAGCCACAGGTCTCATAAGCACAGAAAGCTGAAGTAAACAAGCGGCCGAGGACCTGAAGCTTCCATTACGTCTTCCTGTGACACGCATTTTCGTATTCTCCGCTTGTGTTAAACCTTTGATAAAAGCCCCCGGACCGTGGCCGAGGGGCACTGGGGAGTGTGTGGCTGCGCTGCAAGGCCAAAGAAAAGAGTTTCCTACAGGAATAACTCTGTTCTGACCCTCTCTCTGTGTGGTGCTATTGCAACAACACTTCAGACACACACACTTATGTCCTCCGGCTCCGGTCTCTCTGCTCATACGCCACACTTTTCTGTCTTTCATTCTCATTCATTCATTCTCAGCACTTTACGCTTGTTACGATAAAGGCACACACAGACAACACACATGCTCGAGCCTGCTAGCTATAGTAGCAGAATATAAACAGGAAGAGGAGCGGACACTCAACTCGGACAATGAGGTAGTCGCTGAAGTTATACCGGGCGTCTTACTACAGCAAAGTTACGCTGGCACGGTTCAGAGGACACGTTCATGTGACCGCGGGCCGTTTTCACATCCCTGTGATCCACTTTGCCCAGTTCGCTTGTAAAACCTATGGCACCGTGCCCTTAGACAATATTTACCGGACATAAAAAAACAAGATTTATTTATTGTATTTTAATAAATTACTAAACTACTACATGCGCTGCATTGAAAATGGTTTTCACTCAGAGCGATTCTAAGCCACAAAAAGCTCCTGTGTGCGTTTCCACACATTGCCCGTTCTAACTGAATTTCTTCTGTTTTCAGAATGCATTTTATTTCAGTTTGTACAAACTTTTATCATCTCGGATTAAATTAAAAAAAACTATCAGCCATAACAGAGAAATGTATATCGGCCAACATTTTCATATCGTTGCATCCCTAGTTCAGGTCATGTGTGATTAGTGCTGATTGGTCAGTCTCTCCACAGAGCCCGCCCTCATCGCAAAGTCTTCAATCTTATTGGACGTGAAGCCCTGGGACGACGAGACTGACATGAAGAAGATGGAGGAGTGTGTGAGGAGTCTGCAGATGGATGGACTGGTGTGGGGACAAGGTGAGATCAGCGGAACCAGGTTTGGGGACCAGAGGAGTGATGATCACTCACCATCTTTCGGCTGAAGCCCCTGATGTCTCCTTCAGATCTGACCTCTGACCCCTGTGGCTTCTGACCCCTGTGGCCTCTGACCCCTGACTTTGAGCTTTGTTTTCAGCTAAACTGGTTCCAGTAGGATACGGCATCAAGAAACTGCAGATCAACTGTGTGGTGGAGGACGACAAGGTGTGTGTCATGTGTTGTGCTGCAGGTGGGCACACATCCTGGAGTGTGTTGTGTGTAACTGTGTTGTGTTGCAGGTGGGCACAGACCTCCTGGAGGAGCACATCACAGCCTTCGAGGACCTGGTGCAGTCGGTTGATGTCGCCGCCTTCAACAAAATCTGAACAAATAAACTTTACTTTAATGCTGGCTCTAACAGTTTCCTGTGTCACTAGTTTCACATGCACCATTCTCTCACCGTTTCACTTCACATATGACACACACAGCTTCCACCTGCAGAAGTTCTCCAACTCCCATTGTGGACTGTGTGTCTGAGGGGAACTAACTAGAATATCGGTTGGTTATCACGGACTTCGTCAACTGGTGTGAGCGCAACCACTTGTGCTTGAACACCAGTAAGACCAAGGAGATGGTAATCGACTTCAGGAGAAAACCCCTCCCCCACACGCTGCTGAACATCCGGGGGAGGACATGGAGCTGGTTGACGGATTCAAGTACCTAGGTGTCCACATTAAAAAAAACTGCACTGGTCCCATAATACCAACGCCCCTGTACAAGGAGGGCCAAAGTCGCCTCCACCTTCTGAGGCCTCTGCTCAGGACATTTTATGACTGTGGTAGCTTCTGCCATACACTACACTGTCGTGTGCTGGACAGCGGAATTGGCTTAAGCCTAGTTTATACTCGCGCGGAGCTTACGGAGGTGACGTGACGTCACTTGCGCAACGCGTTGGTCACCGCAAGGCCCTTACGTTGCCTGCCCTGCAGCATCGACATTTTCTAACTACGTAAGGGTCGCCGCAAGGAATCTCCGCTGTGATTGGTCCGTGTGTGTATTGGAAGGAAGCACGGAGCGGCTGCAGCAGGGACATGGACGAGGCACTATGGAGCAGAGAGCTTTGTGCTTCGAAGGAAAAGCAGTTTGGGCTCAGCCTGATAAACAGGAGACTGTGGACTATCTAACATGTATATAACTTATAAACTGTGCAGTCGTTTGTTTTGCACTGTTCCTGTCTTTGTTTGAATCGTAGCTGCGTTTGTTGCTTTCCTCCTGCACTCGTAAATCGTTTGTCTCAGATATTTACCACTATTATTGTTTTGCTGGTTGTGCTGAAAACTATTTAATAATAACTGTTTCCAACAAGAACTGTGTCTTTATTCACAGCATCACAGTTGAAATGACTTATAAAATAATGAATCCATAAAACTATCACATAAACCTGCAGTAGAAACACATGTAATGAGCTCAAACAGCTTTGTTTGCTATTGTTCTGAAGAGGACAAAGTAGCAGCGTAAATGGGACCGCTCCTGTGTGATCGCCCTCATGTGGTTTGATGTGGGATTACAACATTCTCCTCAAAACTCCGTAAGCGGAACGCGCCAGTATAACATCAATTGTGCTTACGTAGGTCCACCGCAACCGCTAACGTAAGCCACGCCGCGCAAGTATACTCTAGGCTTTAGACTCAACAAGCTGGTCAGGAGGGCCAGCTCCGCTCTGGGCTGCCCCCTGGACTCTGGAGGAGGTGAGGAACAGGAGGCTCCTGGACTCTGGCACCTCCCCCCCAGTCAGTTAACTCCATCATGGGCAACACTTCATTTTAATGACCTGCACTAGGACCAAAAAAACTCACTGCTATAGTCAGATTTCTATTGTACATAATATAGTCCCTACTGTGCCAGATATATTTTATTTTGATTCTATTTATGCCAATGTGACAATTTATCTTGCGAGATAAAAATGTCTTATTTGATGTCACATCTTTGGCTGTGCTGTTTACACGGAGCCTAGTGTATACTCGCGCGGAGCAGTGCTTACGGAGGGGACGTGACGTCACTTGCGCAACGCGTTTGTCACTGCAAGTTTATACGTTGCCTGCTGCGCAGCATCGAAATTTTCTAAACACTATTAAAAATGAAATGGCTAAAATATTTAACAGAAAAATAATGTCTGGTTCTGTCTCCAGGCGTCTATTTGAAAAAAATGGGAGGTATTGAATTTGTCCTTAGATGTGATTTTTAATGCTGATAAATTGCCAATTAAAGCCTAGTGTATACTCGCGCGGCGCGGAGCTTACGGTCACCGCAAGGCCCTTATTACGTTGCCTGCCGCGCAGCATCGACATTTTCTAACTACGTAAGGGTCGCCGCAAGGAATCTCCGCTGTGATTGGTCCGTGTGTGTGTATTGGAAAGAAGCACGGAGCACAGCAGGGACATGGAGGAGGCACTATGGAGCAGAGAGCTTTGTGCTTCGAAGGAAAAGCAGTTTGTCCTCAAGAATCCAGCTACGGAATGAATTTAAATGGGACGATATTGTTTTTGGACTTTTTCTGGACGACTTTGAGACAAAACTTGTTGTGAATAATATTTTTTTGCTGGCAAAATACTTCATCCATACACGTAAATGGCGAAAGGTAAAGCCTATTTTCACAGTATTTAGGAAGCAAACACAGAATCCCTGAAACAGATGACATGTAAAAATGCACTATCCCTGATTCAAGCACTTGAGGATTTACAAATATTTGACCTCTAATGTAACCGTCTATATATGTGTGTGTGTGAGTGTGTGTGTCTGTATTGTTTCTTTTGCTAATGCCTTGTAAACCGCACTTTGTACAATTTGTTCATTTGTAGCGATTGCCATGATGTTTGTATATTTTACATTTTGATATTTATATTGATTTGTAATAAAAGTATATATATAAAAAACAAAAAAAAGTATACTCTAGGCTTCAAAAATGTCTAACTACGCAAGGGTCGCCGCAAGGGAGCTTGGTCCGTGTGTGTATCGGAAGGAAGCTTGGAGCGGCTGCAGGAGCATGGACGAGGCATTTCGGAGCAGACTGCTTCGCGCTTCGAAGGAAAAGTAGTTTGGGCTCATGGCAGAGCCTAATATACGCGGAGACTCTGGACTGTTCAGTTCTGTTGGATATCTAACATATATATGTATACCCAGGAGACACCATCCCCAGTATTTATGGCCTCCCAAAAATACACAAACAAAACTTTCCACTTCGGCCTATTGTATGTAGCATAGACTCTATCACCTACAACCTGGCTAAACACCTCAAAACCATTCTGGCTCCTTTGGTGGGTAACACCCACCATCACATAGAATACACAAAAGAATTTGTAAATAAAATCAAACACCTCCAGTTTGACACAGATGAGACAATGGTCTCGTTTGATGTGACATCGCTTTTTACGTCGGTCCCTATTACAGAGGCGGTGGAGGCTGTAAGAGAAAGCCTACAGAAAGACGCCACACTAGGGGAGAGAACAAAACTAACAGCTGACCACATCTGTGAAATACTTGAAATGTGTCTTAACACCACGTATTTCCAATTTAGAGGCACCTTCTTTAGACAGATTCATGGCTGTGCGATGGGCTCCCCAGTCTCTCCTATAGTGGCCAATCTGTATATGGAGAAACTGGAGGAACAAGCCCTGGGCTCTTACCAAGGGACAGCGCCAAGCCATTGGTTTCGATATGTAGACGATACATGGGTTAAGTTAAAGAAACAGGAAGTGGAACCATTTTCAGCACACATTAACTCGGTGGACCCTTTTATAAATTTCACGCGCGAGGATGCTAAGGAGAGTGAACTCGCCTTTCTAGATTGTAAGGTCATCATACTGGAGAACGGACAATTAGAGACTGAGGTCTTCAGAAAGTCCACTCACACTGACCAGTACTTGGCCTTTGATTCAAATCATCCGCTACAACACAAACTCGGGGTCATTAGAACGCTTCAACACCGAGCCCACCAGGTCCCCACAAGCTCGGAGGGAAAGAACAGAGAAACCAAACATGTTCAGAGAGCACTTTCCAGATGTGGCTACCCCAAGTGGTCTTTTACTAAAGCCCAAATGACGAGAAAGGCCAGAGACACAGTCCAACAGACAGAAGAAAGTAGGAGGAGAGGGGTGTCCTTACCGTATGTGGCGGGAGTTTCAGAGAAACTACAAAGAATCTTTAGGCAACACAAAATCCCTGTGTATTTCAAACCTTTCAACACGTTAAGACAGAAATTAGTGCATCCCAAAGACAAAACACCCAGACACAAACAGAGCAATGTGGTGTATTCAATTAAATGTAGTGAAGAGGAGTGCACTGACCACTATATTGGAGAAACCAAACAAACTCTACAGAAACGACTTTACCAACATCGTAGAGAAAACTCTAGTGGGCCACAGTCGGCTGTTCATCTCCACCTGAAGGCCTCCAACCACACGGTGGATGACACAGAGGTTAAAATTCTGGCTCGGGAGAAGAATTGGTTTGAGAGAGGGGTGAAAGAAGCCATTTTTGTAAGGAAAGAAAAACCTTCTCTTAACAGAGGAGGAGGGTTAAGATTTGTTTTGCCTCGCATCTATGACGACATCCTAAAAACAACGCCCTAACTTGGGACAAGGTCAGTGACATGCTAATGAGTTAGGAGGGGTGAAACCTGCACTCCACTTGAGCATCCCAGCAGACAATAGGTCTGTGACATGCTAAGGAGTTAGGGTCGTTAGCCTCAGCAGGGTCGTTAGACCTGCTCCCTTCTACATCAAGCAGACCTGAGATTGTTTACGAGTTAGTATCAGGATTAGGGTGTGGCTTACCACACCCATAGGTTATAAATCTCCAACGCGCGGTCCGAGAATTCATTCCCTGAAGAAGTCCCCAGGTTGAGGACGAAACGTCGGGAAAACTTGCTAAGAAGTACAGATGATGGGTGAGAAACCTTCCTTTGCTTTAACATATATATAACTTATAAACCGTGCAGTCGTTTCTCTTGCACTGTTCCTGTCTTTGTTTGAATCTGCAATCGTAGCTTATCACGTCTGTTCCATTCCTCCTCCACTTGTAAATAGTTCATGTCTCAGATATTTACCACTTATTGTTTTGCTGTTTGTGCTGAATACACTTTAATAATAACTATTTTTCCAACAAGAACTGTGTCTTTATTCACAACAGCACAGTTAAATGAGTTGAAACGATGAGTCAATGAGTGAATATACTGCAGGGGGTCACGCATGTCGGGTGGGGTGTTAAAGTTCCTCTGCCCCCTACTGACCGGGCGCAAGAACTACATCGTTTCCAGTTGTCTAAACCCTGTGCACTTCGAAGGAGCCTGGTGGTTTTTGCTAGATTGATTTTTGATATGTTAGTATTAGATAGCAATATGGCCTACGTGCAGGACTCTAAAAGGACTCTGATTATTTTGACTATGATGTGACTGTCTCTGTGTGACACGTATGTCTTTCCATGTGTGACGTGACAATGACTATATAAACTGTGTACTGACTCCATTCTGTCTGAGAGAAAGAAGCAATGGAAACCACTGGAACTTGAGAGAAACTTAAATAAACTTCCAGAGTTTGGCGCACCACGATCCGTCTCTGTCTGCTTCATCCCTGACAGATTTGGTGGAGGATGTGCGGCTCAGTGTGTGCCATTCTCTGGATTGTGTCAGGGATGAAGCAGACAGAGACGGATCGTGGTGCGCCAAACTCTGGAAGTTTATTTAAGTTTCTCTCAAGTTCCAGTGGTTTCCTTTGTTTCTTTCTCTCAGACAGAATAAAGTCAGTACACAGTTTATATAGTCATTGTCACGTCACACATCGAAAGACGTACGTGTCACAAAGAGACAGTCACATCATAGTCAAAATAATCAGAGTCCTTGTACAGTCCTGCACGTAGGCCATTTTGCTATCTAATACTAACACCCTCCCCTTTGATCACATAATCACATGTGATCACTCAATTTAATCAATCAATAAAGTGGAAAAAAAAAATCAAAATAAATGTTAAAAAATTATTAAAAAACAAAGAAAATGTATGCATTAAACTCATAATCATCAATATCAGTGGATTTTATCCTCTATCGTTTACTTTCATTATCAGTGGCTTTGTGTCAGTGGGATTTTGCTCCATGTTAACTCTACATTCTCAGGAATAAAACTGTGAACACAGTAAGGCAAATGGTTAATATGAACATTATTATGGCGGTCAGTTTTCCAAATACATTTGTTGAACCAGGAAGTGCTGTCACTTCCTCCTCTCAGGCAGTTTGGGATGAATGTACATCATTAATCAAATTAGTATTATCCTTACAAGAGCTAATCTATTTTAGCAGGTTTGGGGTCAGTTATTCTACAATGGTGTTTGATTCTCTAATCTGTGCTGGTGAAGCGACAGCTTTTAAACTTCTCAAAAATATCTACTATACTGTTTTTGTGCTATACACAAATACATCAAAATGCTTTTGAATCTCTGTTGGTTCTAATCTATCTCATTAATCTAGGCTACACTCATATGAACTTTTTGCATTGTCAACATTCACTCATGTTTGAACACAAGAGAATTTGGCAAGTATCTAATAAAACTGTACATAAAACTGTAATGAACTATCTACTTCTGAAGTAAATGCTTGTGAAATGGTCCCTTTACCATTTGATATTAGCAATGGCTAGAAACATTCTCTATTTTTGAAAGCATCTATGGTTGATGCATTTATCTAATCCTATTTTTACTCTATTGTGACTCCAAAGTTTGGTTGCAGCCTGAGCCAAGGCATATTTCTAGTTTGTGACTTCTGTCACTTTTAATGGCTGTAACATGATTCTGATTCTAATATTTTAGCTGCTCTATCAGAGATAACATTATATGCTTTTTAACTCTTATGTGGAAATGTGTTTATGAACAACAAAGGAAATCAAATTCTACTTTTTTACTACTATTTAACATCTAATAAAACGCTACAATACTCATACTTTATCATTTTAAAACATTTTAACAGTTGCTCAGTCTCCCAGACTAAAAAGTCAAAGTTTTTGTCTGTCAGATGTCTGAAAACTTGACATTGCATTTTGTCACAGTTGTGGTTTCTGGTTGTAGCAATAGCATCGGCAATAGATGATTTTCATTGGCTGGTTCTTGTTCTGCAAATGTCTGTGTCCAATAGATCATCAGATGTCCAGAAGCTAGGGACAAACAAAAACAAAAGAAAGAATCATGAGTATCTCTCTCATTTAGCACTCATCAATGTATGATTTTAATAATATAAACATCACTCCCCAGTTTTTTCTCTCTCAGATCCTCAGGTCCTCAGGTCCCCTGAGGGTGAGTCTCAGTCGTCATCAGGTCAGGTCATATTTCGAGAGATGTCATCTTGGACATCAGTAGGGTCCAAGCCATGGTTTTGGTCTCTCCAGATGCACATCAGGATCTCCAGATACAGTCTTTTCACTTGAAGCACATCAGGTCATTTGCGATGCACTTCTGGTCAATGGTGCAGTGTCTCAGTTCCTGTACACAGCTTGTTATGCAATAGTTACTCTCTATGGTTAAGTCACTTTGATTCTAATCCTATCAATGTAATTACTTCACACAGTACAAAATCAACAAATCAAAAGTGTCAGGACAGAGTTCAATTAAGTCCATGACAATATAGAATTCAAATGAACATTTCTGGTCTCAAAGAATACTGATTCATACGGAGCCCTGCAAGGGCCAGGGGTAAAAAAAAAAATAAACTGTGCGCACAGATTGTTAAACTGTGCGCACAGATTGTTAAACTGTGCGCACAGATTGTTAAACTGTAGCATCGGCAATAGATGATTTTTCCATTGGCTGGTTCTTGTTCTGCAAAATTGGCTTGGTCCAATAGATCATCAGATGTTCCAGAAGCTAGGGGACAAACAAAAAACAAAAGAAAGAATCATGAGTATCTCTCTCATTTGAGGCACTCATCAATGTCATGAATTCAAGAATATAACATCACTCCCCGGTTTTTTCTCAAGTCCTCAGTCTGTGTCCCGTCAGGGTCCCCTGAGGGTGAGTCTCAGTCGTCATCAGGTCAGGTCATATTTCGGAGATTGTCATCTTGGCTCATGTAGGGTCCAAGCCATGGGGTTCTCCGAGTCTCTTCTCATTGAGGACATCAGGTCTTTTGCGATTGGCACTTTCTGGTCAATGGTGCAGTGTCACAGTTCCTGTACACAGCTTGTTATGCAGTAGTTACTCTCTATGGTTAAGTAATTTTGATTCTACTTTAAGACAATTTCTATTCATAGCTGTTGCTAATGTCCTCGGACAAAAGCAAGCGCAAGATCAGTTACTTCTCTAATTTGTGTTTTTATCAGATCTAATCTAATCATTGTAATTACTTCCACACAGTACAAAATCACAAATAAACAAATGTCAGGACAGGGCAATTAAGTCCATGACAATATCGAATTCAAATGAACATTTCTGGTCTCACAAAATACTGATTCAAATAAAGATTCAAGTGATAGACAATTAAAAATGTCAGGCAGCCAGTATTCGGAGTGCAATCCTTCACAGTCTTTCCACATAATCACATTTTAACATTGTATTGCACATTTTCAATATAAGAAGAACCACAAGAAACCCATCACCAGTAAGAAGAACAGTACGGGTTTGGATGTATCCAGCTCATACAAATGTCTGTTGATGCTAAGTAAATGTAACTGTTATTGCACTAAAGACAAGATAGAAAAGAATCTATTGAGGTGGTCATCTCTTCTAGAGAGGTGAAAGTGGCTCAGTTGTAGACCTTTGGCCTTTGAAGCCTGAAGGTTGTGGTTCGAGCCAAGCACGGTACCTTCCTCCACTGACTCACAAATTTTTGCCAAATGGTTCCCGAATGGTACTACTTATAAAAAAGAGAAACTGCATGATAACTATAAACCTTAGAAGACTGAAACTTTACAAGTGTTGTCAACAACAAATGAACAAATTGGCGTTTAAAATGTTCTTCTTCCAATGAATAAGCTTTTTTAGGGCTTTTATGACATTGAATTTTTAGACAACCACAGCAAGCGCCTGAAAAAAAACAGGTTTTTTTTCCAAACTTTCATAGGATGCAGTGTGAATAGAGTAATAATGACATACATTATTTCAGTGTATATTTACATAAACTAGAGAGGGCCTAGCTTTTAAAATATGCAGCACACAAGAATGTGAGATGTAAGATGTGTTTTTTAAATAAGCAAAGACATTAGGGTATGCCAAACTTTTTTGTGCACGAGCCAATAAGATGTGAGGAGTTTAAGAGTTTTAACTCTCCAAACTTGTTAATCTTGTTCCTTCTATAGAATCACCGTGTTCGGGATGTTGAACCTTGCCAGTATTCAATGGTAAAACGCAAACAATCCAAGTTGACTTGGCTTTTGGAGTTTTTCTTTAACTTTGTTTTTTCCTCACAGTGATTGCATTTGTTTGTGTAATATTACAGTAGCTTCACATCTACACAAGACTTGAATGACACACCATTGACATTGACGACAGACACAGAAGAGACACATGGGAAAGGACAAACATAAAACCTAGCAAAGGTATTGAAGCCATTGATGCAAGAAAAAATATGGGAGTAAAAGCAGGTAAGGTGCAATATAGGATATTAATGACGTGCTTGACTATGACTCATCTCAACAATTTTCAATAAAGTGCTCAAATAAAACTATATTTTCAGGTAGAACCAATAGCACAAATGATAGCATATATACAGTTTTACACACCCCGTAACATGGGTGACGCGGAACATTTTCACTCACTTTTTTCACCTGTTCTTAGTGGGTTTAAGAAGCCATTTACACATGAACTATGGGTAACTTTCCGTCCCGGATTAAGAAGTTTCCTTCATTCAGTCATCAAAATCTAGGACAGCTGGGATATTTTTGTGATAGTTGGGGAGAATTGTGTTTTATCTTCTATATGGTAAAACTGGCTATTCATTCCTCCTGGGAACCACGTTTCTATGATTGTTACATTTAGATCTTCCACAGATGGGCTCAAATCTACTGTACTTAAAACTGTTCAGTAACGTACAGGCATCTCCCGCACTCTCCCCGCCACCAATGTACAGACTTTTCCCGGATAGAAATGCTCACACCAATTTCAGAACAAGAGGAAACGAAAAGTCATTCACTCACTTTAATGTAGTACCGGCTAAATGTAAGAACTCATACTCTCTGGCCAACCTGTAAAAGCCAAGTTCCAGCTTCTTCCCGTCTTGCACAATAGATTGTTTGTTGGGATTCAGGAAATCTTGTTTTGCTAACAGCTTCGTTCCCACAAGATGGATCAGTTTGAACAAATCACTTTAAATTGGTCCCGCAGCTTTAATGAAACTCCTTGGTTATCTGATTTCGTGGTTTTTTCTTGTGCTTTTCTTTTTTTTCTGTGCACCACTGGGAACTTTTGCATCTTTTTCTGATTGGTTTTACTGCAAATGACAGATACTATTATTCGTAATCTGAATCTACATTAAAGGAGTGTATGACAGGCGGGAATCTGAGGGCTGATATCATGTACATTGGTTCCTCGCTTCTGTGATCTTCCAAAGGGCAACTGGAGCTAGTTTAGTAGTGTATCACCTTTTTGCATAAGGAGTGAATTAATAAGGCCATGTGAAGTGTCCTTGAGAGTCCAAAAAGCACTATATTAAACCGATGCATAATTTTTTAGTAGTATTACCTAGTGTGACCTCAAATTACACCCAGCGATGCTACGAACGTAATGTCGGCCTAATGTCGGTAGCAAAGCTTTTAGCGCTCATTCTAACGCCTTTTGTTCCTGTCTAGCCACAAATATTGCCAACGTTTACCGGGGAAAATAGCGGCAGTCAGAGCAGCATGAAATGTGCTGGTGTACATTTTCAGTTTGTTGCATAACAGCAGGTGTACAAGTCTACATGCCTTTAGTGCTAGCAAAGGATCCGGCTTATAAATGTCACGATAAGAAACTCCAACAATATTAAAAACTCCAAGTGCTTGTTTCTTGCATGATCTGAATTCCTGTTTTCTTCTTATATGTTCTGTTTTTATTTTTCTCTAAGTGATCATAATAATGTGTAACTCATTTGATGCATAGACTTAGGAATGAATGTGGAATGGGCAGCCTTAAACTCAAAGCTGTAACACAATCTGATAACACATACATCAAACAATACTTGGATGAAGACGAGATGGCACACTATAATTTCATTCTCTTCGAGGAGAAGACTGCTTCCTTGCCAACAGGTACTGAGTCGTTGGGCCTGACACAAGGGCTATATTTTAAGGACCTAGGGGGTTTATTTTCAGTTCTTTTTTTAAAGTTACTGTCTCCAAGTTTGTATACTGCCCTGGTTTAATATGTTTTATATATCAAATGTGTGCTATGATGAATATGTCCCATACATGCGATGTCTTATTTTTCTAAACATTTTCTGTTTCCTCCTCTTTCTTTTCGACTGCCTTCTTCTTGACGTCCGATGTATTCTCCTTTTAGGTAAAACTGATATCCATATTTTTTTCATATAAAACGCCATAGCATTTTTTGGATTACTGTTGTAATCATAACTATGTTGTCACTGAGAGTAGAGCATGTATTGGGTCCTTTATACAACATGACCTGCATCGGGATATTTGCTATGGACTGGTAACGGGTCTGGACCAAACCCTCAGCTCTTTCACTTTCCCATAAGAGCGTAAGAACATATAGTTCTAACCTCTTATGTTCGTCCCAGTGGTCTCATAGTGAACGACAACTTTAAACTATCATATTCGTTTCTTGTTAATTTGTTTACAGATATTTTTGACCGAGTGTCTCCTTAAAATATGGATAGTCTGGTGTGGAAGAAATACAATAGTTGGCTCTACTCTGCCAGGAAATATTTTAACTACTTTTCATTCCTAGATGAAAAGTCCCTTTGGTCACTTTTCTTTATCTACTTTTTATCCTGCACTAATTAACGTACAGTACTACAGTACTACTACTCACATATAATATTTTTGACTGGTATTGAAGCATTTTCAGCATCTACAGCTAGTATTTTAGCTAAGAAAAACATAGCTACAACTTATTTGTATTGAATTTGTGTGCTCCCCTGTGTCTCTTACTACTTCCTATATGCCAGCAAGCAACATCGTAATTT
This sequence comes from Knipowitschia caucasica, assembly GCA_964034765.1. Classification (NCBI taxonomy): domain Eukaryota; kingdom Metazoa; phylum Chordata; class Actinopteri; order Gobiiformes; family Gobiidae; genus Knipowitschia; species Knipowitschia caucasica. The sequence goes on along the minus strand of OZ035844.1, from coordinate 5,671,609 downwards.
CCCCGACTGGGGACGAATACAGGAATCTTATCTTATCTTATCTTTATATATTTTTTTTTTTCATGTTGAAGCAGACTGCTGAACATCTGAACATAGACAATAACATGGCCCTTGATTCTATATTAGACATAAGAAGAAAGATAGAGAATTTAATGTGACATAAAAGCTGTGGTTTGAAGGGGTGGACTATCAATCTTTCCTGGGAAAGAACATGAGAACACTGGCTGTAGTCGGGTTGTTTTATTATGGTTTTCAGAGGGCAGACATAAATAGCCCTCAGGCTTACCCAATCTAAGTCTGTGTGGAATGGAAAATACTAGATTAACAGTTATGATGGGAACAGACTGACAGAACACAGATATATATTCTTTTTTATTTAATCTTTATTTAACCATAACATACATATTCCTCACATAGTTGATAATAAATCATTAATTGTGTTGGTTGAAATGGCAGACATAGCAGTATTTCAGATGACCCTAAAGACAGCTAACCAATCCATATAACTGGATCTCCAGCGAGCAAGTCCCATTTGTCTGCATAAACAATACATGGTGGTGTGGTCTATCTATCATCAATTATAGAAATGAGGGATGATTCATTGACGAACATTTATGCATTTGTTTCTGTCATCAGCTCATTTGCTCAAATCAATGAGGTGCAGCCCTTTTATACCAACTTGGCCGTTTTCACATTTAGATATTGGCAGATGCGGCACCTACACCGAGCAAACCTTCTCCTATTTACAAATTTGTTGTTATGTTCTTTTTTAAGTGTTTGATGTAACTTACCAAAAATGACAGGATCAGAACACAGCACATGATACCTTATTTGATCCGAACAATTTACACGTGCCACTGATCGGGATTGCGATATGCTGCTTCCCACATCATAAGCAAAGCATTATTTCTTTTTCTAACTGAAGAAATCAATACAATGCTGCTGGATAAACCTCTTTCATTCGTGCTATGGAATTGTTATCGAAAAGTATGTTTTTTCTTACATTGGCTCCTTTACATTTGCATTTGTCATACGGGGTTGGGTCCGGCATCATACTAAATTTCAGACTAAACAATAATTGCACCACTGTCACAGTCGTTGCTCTGGTAACACCACTGTGGAATCAAGATTGTTGGTTTAATTTTTATCACAATGACCTTTTTCTCAGTACTGCACATAGACCAATGGTGTTGCAGTCCCAGTCCAAGTTACCTCAGCTATCTCCTCAGCCTTATACAACAAAACTCATACAATAAGTGAGGTGGGAACGTAAGATTTAACGGTATAGAGGCTTCTTCACTCAGCCGGATGCAGGCCTGGAGTTGGTGCGTGTGTGTGAGGCCTGGTTGCTGGTCCTTTGCCCACTGGGCCCCTTTGCCGCCCCCCCCTTGTTTCCCCCGAGCTAGACCAGAAGACTTGACTTGAGTTCCCACCTCGCTGGGCCCTCTTTTGGCACTCTTTAAAAAAAAAATTATATACAATAAAATAAAATACACACACAAACACTTGTACACGTAACGTTGTCTCCTGCCATGCAAAGCATCATCCAAGATTGGGTGGGCCACGGAGCCCCAGAATAGCGGCTATTAAGGCTCATTACATTTGTTCACCACTATAAGCTCTCAGGTTTGGTTAAAGTGAAACTCACATGTATACGTTATAAATCCTTTATCCGGAATTAAGAAATATGTTTGCTAATTCTTTCAATATTAAAGATTTCTTTTAGTTACTGGCCCTGAGGCAGAAACGTGTAATTTATTCCCTTTCAGTTCATGCATTGTAAATATACTTTATTCTGTGTTCGTATATTTAACAATTGCATGAACTGAAAAAGGGAATTATTTAAGTTCTGCCTCAGGCAGTATAAAGAAAGTCGTTAATTTTGAAAGAATTAGGCTAACATATATTCTTTAATCCGGCTAAAGGATTTATAACGTATAATTTGGATTTCACTAACCAAACCTGAGAGCTTATATGGCTGATAATGTGAAGGAGCCTTAATCAGCCCTTTCTGGGCTCAGTTGCCCAACCAATCTTGATGATAGCTTTGCATGGCAAGAGACCAACGTTACGTGTACAAGTGTTTGGTTGGAATTTAAATTTTTGTATATATATTTTTTTTTAAAGAGTGCAAACAGAGGGCACAGGAGGGGCGACTTCAGTCATGTCTTCTGGTCTAGCTCGGACGGCCCAGTTGCGAAAGACCCAGCAACCACACTCACACACAACACCAACCCCAGCCTGCTTCCCGGCTGGTGAAGAAGCCTCTGTACCGTTAATCTACGGTCCCACCACTCACTTATGGTCATGAGTTGTGTAAAGGCGGAGGAGATAGCTGAGGTAACTTGAACTGATGAACACATTTGTCATAATGTTGCAGGATACTGAGTAAAAGTCATTGTTGATAAACAATTAAACCAACAAATACTGTTACACAGTGTGTACCCACAACGACTGTGACAGGGGGGGGGGGGGGGGGGGGGGGGGGGGGGGGGGGGGGTGGTGCAATTTTGTTTTACGACTTTTAGTATGATGGGACCAACCGTATGACACAATCCAAATGTTAAGGGAGCCAATGTAAGAAAAACAACTTCGATAACAAACTTCCATAGCACGCATGAAAGAGGCTTTATCGCAGCTGCATTGTATTGAATTTCTTCTGTTAGAAAATAATGCTTTGCATAGGATGTGGAAGCAGCTTATAGCATCCAGAGCAAGGCACTGTAAAGTGTGGGATCATATATTGTATCCATGTGCCCTGATCTAGCTTCTTGTTTTGTAAATACATCAAACACATACAAAAGAACATAACAACAAATATGTAATAGGAAAGGAGTGCCGCAGCGCCAATGTCTAAAGGGTAAAGCCAATTTGTCTACATCGGTCGAGTCCACCTCCATTGATTTGAGCAAATGAGCTGATTGACAGAGAACAAATGCAAATGTTCGTCAAGAATCACTCCTCATTTTCTTATAATTTGTTGATTAGATAGACCACACACACCCTGTATTGTTTATGCAGACAAATGGACTTGTCTAGCAGATATCAGTTTATTTATTGGTTGCTCTTTAAGGGCTCATCTATAATACAGCTATGTTGCCATTATCACCCAACACTTTAACGATTGTTAACAATAGGTAGAATAGGTATGTTCCTGTATATAAAGCCTTAAATAAAAAGAAATATATAGTGTTTTGTCAGTCTGTTCCCTATACTGTAATCTAGTATATTCATTCTCACACAGTCTTAGATTGGTAAGCCTTAGGGCTTATTTATGTCTTCCCTCTGAAAAACCTTAATACAAAAATCCAGACTTCAGCAGTGGGTCTCATTTCTTTCCAAGAGACTGTTTAGTCCACCCCACCACAGCTCCTGTCACATTAAAATTGATCCTATCTTTCCTCTTTTGTGAGTAAGAATCAAGGGCCAAGTTTATATTGTCATGTTCAGATGTTCAGCGAGTCCTGCATCAACAGAAAAAAAAATATATAAGATAAGATAAGTATAAGAATTCCTTTTATTCGTCCCACAGTGGGAAAATTTCGATGTGCAGCATATTGACAGTATAAGATCACACAGGGAGCACACACAATATCTACAAATAAGTAGTAGCTATGTTTCTTAGCTAACATAACAGCTGTAGAATGCTGAAAATGCTTCATTACCAGTCAAAATATATATATTAGTAGTTGTACTGTAAGTACTGTACAGTTAAATAGTGCAGGATATATGTAATCAAGTAATAGTGACAAAGTGACTTTCCATCTATGGATGAAATAGTTGTTAAAATAAATCCTGGCAGAGTTGACCAAGATTGTTTTCTTCCCCTAAACACAGACTTTCCATATTCTAACTGTACACTCGTCCATACATATTATGTTAACACAAGGTAACAAAAACTATATGACTAGTTTAAACGTGTCGTTCACTATGAGACGCTGAAGACATAAAGCGTAAGAACTCTATTTCTTACGCTCTTATTAAAAGTGAGAGATGAGGTTTGGGTCCAGACGTTACCAGTCCAAAGCTAATATCCCGATGCAGTCATGTTTTGTATTAAAGGCCAATACTCTACATCAGTGACCAACATTGTTTTGATTACAACAGTGAATCCAAAAAAAGCTATGGCATGTTTATATGAAAAAAATGAATCATTTTTACCTTAAAAGGAGAATCCACAAGGATTCGTCAGAAGAAGGCTGTAAAAAGAAAAGATGAGAAACATAAACATGTTAGAAAAATAAGACAAAGCAATGTATGACATAGTCTTCAGAGCAAACATTTTGATATAAACTTTTTATACCAGGCAGTATACAAACTTGGAGACAGTAACTTAAAAATGAATGAAAATCAAACCCGGTCCTTAAACTATAGCCCGTGGTCATCACCAAGACTCAGTACCTTGGGATGAAGCAGTCTTCTCTGAAGAAGAATGAAATTAAAGTGTGCAGAGCTCCATGTTGTTTTTGATGTATTTGTTTATCATATTGTGTTTACAGTTTGTGGTTTCTAGCTGCCATCACATTCAATCCTAAAGATATGCCATCAAATAGTTTACACATTTATTCTGATCACATAGAGAAAAATAAAACAGAACATATAATAAAATAACAGGATTCCCAGATCATCAAGAAACAAGCACTTGAGTTTTTAATATTGTTGGGACGTTTTTCCTTATCGGGACATTTATAGCCCCGATCCCTTTGTGCACTAAAGGCATTAGACTTTTACACCTGCTGTCTATGCAACAATCCTGAAAAAGTACACCTGCACATACATGCGCTGAACCGCTATTTTTCCGGCTTCGTTGTGCACTTGGGCTTAACAGGAGAAAAGGAGTAGAATGAGCGCCTAGAAAGCTTGCTACCGTCTTTAGCCGTCATAACGTTACGGTGCATCGCTGGTGTACTTTGAGTCCACACTGGGAAATAAGTACTAAAAATAATGCATCGGTATAATATATGCTTTTTGGACTCTCAGGACACTTCACATTGCCCTTATTAATCACTACCATAAGCTAAGGTTACACTACTAAACAGCTCCAGTTGAGCCTTGGGAAAGACTCACAGAATCAGGCAACAAGTACATGATATCAGCCCCCCCCCTCAATTCCCGCCTGTCCATCAGCTCACTTTAATGTAATTCGAGATTCCGAATAATTGTATCAGTCATTTGCAGTAAAACCAATCTGAAAAGATGCAAAAGTTCGCCAGTTGTGCAACCAGAAAAAAAGAAAAAGTACTAAAAAAAAACTCTGAAATCATCAACCAAAGAGTTTCATTACAATTCAGGACCTTAAAGGGATTTGTTCAAACTGATAACAACTTGTGAAATAGTGTGCAAAGACAGATTTCCTGAATCCCTACAAACAATATATTGTGCCAGAGGGAAGAAGCGGAATCATGCTTTTATCAGGTTGGCCAGTAGTGTCATGAGTTCTTACTTTTTGCATAACTACACTAAGTGAGTGTATTGACTTTTCAGTTTCCTCTTTGTCTGTAAGTATGGTGAGCAAGTTCTATCCGGGAACAAGTCATTTACATTAGGTGGCGGAGAGTTGCGAGATGCCCCTGGTACGTTTCTGAACAGTTTTTTAAAGTACAAGAAATGAGCCAATCTGTGGAATTAAATGTATCATTTCATAGAATAGTGGTCCAGGAGGAAGATAGCCAGTTTTATACCATCTATAGAAGATAAAACCCATTCGCCACAACTATCACACAAAATACTCCAAGCGGTTCATAGATTGTGATGACTGAATGAAGGAAACTTCTAATCAGGGTCATAAAGATTTACCATAGTTTCTGTGTAAATGGCTTTCATACAACCACTAAGAAAGTGAAAAAAGTGAGTGATAATGTCCGCGTCACCATTTCTACCCGGGTGTGTAAACTGTATTATGCTATCATTTGTGCTATGTTCTACCTGAAATTTTAAGTTTTATCTTGAGCTCTTTATGACAAATTGATGATTTGAGTCATAGTCAAGCACTAATAAATAACCTATTTTGCACCTTCACCTGCTGTTACTCCCATATTTTTCTTCGCCTTGCATCATCTGGCTTCAATCCACCTGTTGCATGTTTTATTGTTTGTCCCTTCCCATGTGTCTCTTCTGTGTCGGCGTCAATGGTGTCATCAGTCTTGTGTAGATGTGAAGCTATTGTAATATTTACATCAACACAATGCGAATCACTGTGAGAAAATAAAGGAAAGAAACTCAAAAGCCAAGCTCAAATTGGATTGTTTGCGTTTACCACTGAATACCTGAAAGGTTCAACACCAGACAGGTGACTTCTATATAAGGAACAGAGATTAACTGTTTGGAGAGTTTAAAACTCTTAAACTCCTACCTCTTTTGGCTCGTGTCACATAATTTTGGCATACCCTAATGTATTTGCTTATTTAAAAACACATCTTCCATCTCACATGCTTGTGTGATGCATCATTTAAATAGCTAGGCCCCTTCTAGTTTTATGTAAATATACACTGAAATAATGTATGTCAATTCTATTTCACTCATGCTCCGTTTGAAGTTTGGAATAATAAACCTTTTTTTTTAGCCTTGCCTAAATATTCAATGTATAAATGCCCTAAAAAAGCCGTTTTCATTGAAAGAAGAAATTTTTAAACGCCAATTTGGTCATTGGTTTGGTTGAAAACAACTGTGGACAGTTTCAGGACTTCTACGTTTTCTAGTTTTCTTGCAGTTTCCCTCCTTGTTTATCAAGTAGTACCTATCGGAACCATTTGGCAAAATTTTGAGTCAGTGGAAATGTCCCGTGCTGGGCTCGAACCCACACAAACCTTCAGCTCAAAGGCCCAATGGTCTACCAACTGAGCCACTTTGCACTCTCCTAAGAAGAGATGACCACCCGCAATAAGATATCTTTTCTCATCTTGTCTTTAGTGCAATAACAGTTACATTACTTAGCATCATCAGACATTTGTAAAGAGCTATACATCCCAAACCTACTGTGTCTTCATACAGGTGATCGTTTTCTTGTGCGTTCTTGTATATTGATAATGTCAACTACACTGTTTAAAATGTGATGATGTGGAAGACTGTGATGAAGCCCTCCGTTTACTGGCTGCTGTCAAATGGACATGCACTGTTGGCTGCAACAACAATCTGATCTGACAGACAGTGATGCATGGGTGACCGATACACACACACACACACGCACGAACGCACAAGGGGGGGTATATATGGGGGTTAACCCAAACACACATTAAAGACCTTATGACGGTTTGATATATTTAGAAATGCCCAGACAGTTTTTAAATGCCATTTTATATTTGAAGAACTACTAAGGTTTCAAAATCAGTTGGTGTTTTTTTTTGTCTGATCCCCCCTAATCGTAATAACCCCATAGCAACGCCCTTAGAATCAAAAACTTCAACCCTGGGGGACGCTGAACGGTATGTTTCAACGCTGTAACGTGTTTACTTTGATATTCGTTCTTTTTTTCGCGATATTCAAGATGACAAGGCCGTTACAGCGAAGTATGAATAACTACTAGAATGTGACATTTCGCTGTCACTGGTGATAGGTTCAGTGGTTGTGTGGATGATTGTCAATCTAGATACTTGGGTTCAATTCCACCACGGACACTTTTTCACACTCAAAACGCAATGTATGTGTAAGTGAGCAATGGCACCTTGTAAGGCAGATTGTTTTGGGCATCAGTGGTGAGAAGAGAGAAAAGGCAGTCCTGTGGCATAGCTAGATCCACACGAAGACAAACGCTTATAAGTTCAGAAACTTTTTCTGTATACACGTAGTTAGCTCAGTAAATGTTGCGTCCATAATAATGTATCATTACGCCTGAAAACGCTGTTGAACTATGCCAGAACCTGTTGGAGGCGCTGTACGCAATGACGGGATCAGCCCAAACTGCCGTTGGCATGCGCGAATTTTGTAAAACAGACAACATGGCGATGGCAGCTGGTACAACATTAGTATTGGACGACGATGAGGGTTGAACTGTTGCGTCGGGTCACACTGGATTAACAAATCCAACAAGCTACATTGGGTTGTGGTCAGGATTCTATGAGGCGCATGCGTGCTTATAACAAGAGGCTGGGCGATGACGCAAGCTTCTCAGATACATTGCGTATAGCATAACCAACAGGCGGGCAAATATACGTTTTTTTGAAATCTTTCCACTTCTGGGACCTAGTTTCAAAAATGTTCGTTTACAACCCCCCCATAACGCCGGCCTCGTATGGACATACACTGGATTGATTAAGTATTTTTGCGTTTAGGCATGAGCTTAAAAATACGTCGTGTGGACAGGGCCATAGATTACATGTTTTTCAAGCATGGGCGTAACCCTCTATGACGTCACACACAGTAGAGCATAGACAACTTAAATTCATGAAAAACACGTTCTTTTTATTAAATTATGATTGTTTTTTTGCCGGGAATCTCTTTCAAATTGACATTGTCATGCAATTTTGATATCCACTATTTTTTAAAAAAAATACCCGTCGATAAGTCTTTAATGTCAATACAAACAGGAGACCTATTTTCTCAGTAGTTTCTGTCAATCCAGGAAACCAATGAATAATGTCATACGTAGAAAAAAAATCAGGCTGCATTCCCTTAATGAAACTTTCGTACCAAAAGTAAAATAATTTTCCTTCTAGGATTGGAAGAGACCGGTTAAAAAAATTATGCTTCTGTTACATTAGGCTGTAGAAGGACCATAAAAATGCTTGACCACATTGTCCACCATCAGAGGGAGTTGATCGATTTGAGACTAAAAAGCGGGCGTGACAATGAAGAAATATTTAGTTGAATGGACGCTGAGTTATACTCGAAGGCCCTGTTAATACTGAGACGCTGCGCAGAACGTTTCCAGCTATTCACAAAACATAGCCCTGGCTCCTAATGCAAAGTTTCTCAGTGTTTCCACATGAGATGAAAACGATGTATTTCTAGCGCCCGGCCAGTAGTGGGCAGAGATACTTTACAACACTCAACACGACCCCCAGCCCCAGTGCCCAGCCCCCCTCTCGGTATATACACACTTCCTGTGCCAGAACCTCAGAAAGCACCAACATCATTCTGCATTTTAAAACATCAGCTGTGAAAATGAAAACTGAACCTAGAGCTTCGCTGGTCTCGTTTGGGACGAACGTATGGTGTTAGAAATATCCTCTGTTGCCCGCGCTGGAAGCCCACGTAGCTAGTTTTTGTGTGCGCGGCGGCATTGTTGTAGGATGTTTGTTCTCCGCTACTGCGCATGTCCAAATTTACGGGCGTGAGCAGCGGGGAGGACGGGGGTCAAGCAGAGGGGGATTTCACACCTTTCCCCTCTCGCAGGTGTGAAAGAGCTCCCCGCTGGCAGCGTTTCGGATTGGCCAATCTCGGCAGGCTGATGCTGATACACGTACAGTTTCACCCCCTGAAACGCAGCTTCGAGGTGGGGGGGTGGGGGGGGGGGGGGTGTGAACGGTTGGGTTAAAACCGACATCCAACTATACCGTTTTACTGCCACATTGTCGCCGTGTAATACTCACGACTAATGCTAAAATCCAAAACTACTAAAAGCATGTAAGAAATGCAAGGTGCTCTTAAAAAGAGGATATATTGGATTTGTTTGCCTTAAAGTATGATATGGAGAAGTCCGCCCTCTCCTAGTTTTTGACAAAACTCTCTGGTCTTATTGCATCACCAGAAGGATTGACAATTGGAAGGACAAGATGTCTTGAGGATCCCACCCGGAAGTAGAAAATCCTATATATTTTCTACTTCCGGGAAATAGAACATTTTCAGAAAACTTCTAGTGTTTGAAAAGGTAAACATACGTTAAAACTGAAGTATTCTTGAAATGTCTATTATATAATCGATTCTCATCTTTTTGATTTTCTTTTTTTATAGAAACAAATTGGTCGAACAAGACACATATAATGGACATCTAGGATGCCATTGAGCTTATAATAACATCATTGTCCGACACAACACCGTGTATCATAAAAGACGACACTGAAAGCCTGACTACAATACTGTTTATGTTTGACCAGGTAGAGATTTACCAACCTCACTACGAAGACTGTGTTCAGGAGGGTGTGAAAATGTAAGTGTTCAGAATCCAGCCTGCAGAGTGGACAACTCAGAAACGCTGCACAGCGGGGAGCGTCTTTAACATCCCGCAGAGGGAATAGGTGTGAAATCCCCCTCTGCTCTGACCCCACGCCTCCCCGCTGCTCCCCGCACGTATATTGGACATGCGCAGTACGGAACAAAACATCAACAACAATGCGCCCGCGCACACAAACTAGCTAACTGGGCTTCCAGCGCGCACAGAGGATAATCTACACCTTCGTTTCCGTCCAACACGAGACCAAGCGCAAGCTCTAGGTTCAGTTTTTCATTTTCTCAGCGGGCGTTAAAATCAGAATATGTTTGGGCATTCTGAGGGTCTGGCACAGGAAGTAGTATACTAACGAGAGGGCTGGGCATGGGCTGGGGTCGGGTGAGTGTTGTTAAGTTTCTCTGCCCCACTACTGGCCCGCTAGAACTACCATCGTTTTCAACATCATGTGTACACTGAGAAATTGCATTAGGACCAGGTTGTTTCTGTTAATAGCCTGGAAAACACGCGCGCAGCGTCTCAGTATAAACAGGGCCTTCGAGTAAGTACTTCAGGTCCATCAAATAATATCTTTTGTCACGCACCCGCTTTTTAGTCTCCAATGTCGATCAGCCTCACCTCAGTGGTGGACATTGGTCATTAGCAGTTCTAATGGTCATCAACACCCTAATGTAAACACTATCATATACTGTCTCTTCCTCTTCCTTGAAAATTATATTTTACGTTGGGTAAAGATAGTTTCATACAGGAATGCAGCATATTTTTTTTCCTAAGTATGACAGTTGATCATTTGTTTCCTGATGAAGAAAACCCTTTGAAGAAAACATGAGGTCTCCTGTTGTACTTAGACATTAAAGACCTTTATAAGGTTTTTTTTTTAAAAAATAGTGATAACCAAAATGGCATGACAATGCAATTTTGATAGAGATTCCGAATAAAAATCCTTATTTTAGAAAAAGAACGTGTTTGGTTTCGAATGATTTGAAAGTGTCTATGCCTCTAACCCGTGTGTTGACTCATACGTTACGCCCGATGCATTATTACCATGAACTATGGCCCTTCCACACGAATCAAGCTCAGCCTAAAACCCAGCCCAAAAATACCTTTATATCAATCCATTGTATCTCTTACGAGGCCCGGCGTTTTGGGTGGGGTGAAACGAAACATTTTTGAAACTAGGTCCCAAGTGGAAAGATTTCATAAACTCCGTATATGCCGCTCCGTGGTAATGCCTCTCCGCATGTTCTGAGACGCTTGCGTCATCGCACCGCCTCTTGTTAAAGCACGCATGCGCCGCACTCAAAAACTAATACAACAACAATGTAGCTTGTTGTTTTGTAATCCAGTGGTGACCCGAAGCAACAGTTTCACCTCATCGATCCGTCCATACTAATTTGTACCACTCGCCCTCTCGCCATGTTTTCTGTTTACAAATTCCGCCAAGCCCACCGAATTTGGGCTTGATCCCTTCATTGGGCTCACAGCCCACCAACCAGTGTCTGGCATATTTCACACACGTTTTCAGGCGTATTGACTACATTCTTATGGAACCACACATTTACTGGGAGCTAACTCCGTTTTACAGAGAAAAGTTCTGAAATTATAAGCGTTTTTGGTCTTCAGTTGGTGGTTATAGCCTATGCACAGGAATGCCTTTTCTCTCATTTTTCCTCTCCACATATGCCCCAACACAATACTGCCCTCTACAGTGACTATTCTCACTAACACATACATTGCCGTTTTTGAGTGTGAATTAAGTGTCCGAGGTGAATTGAACCCAAGTATCTATATTGACAATACCATCAACACACCTCTGAATCTATCTCAGTGACCAGCGAAAATGCACATTCTAGGAGTTATTCATACTCGCTGTACACGGCCTTGTCATCTTGAATATCCGCGAAAAAGACGAATACAATCAAATTGAAACAAGTTTACGCGTGAAACGGACCCGATCTACGTCCACCAAGCCTGGAAGTTTTTTCAGTTTCTAGGGGCCTTTGCTATGGGGTTATTTCGATTTGTGGGGGATCAGAGCCAAAAAAATCAACAACTGAATTTTGAAACCATAGTAGTTCTATTCTATATAAAATGGTATTAAAACTGTATTTTCTAAATAAATCAAACCCGTCATAAGGTCTTTAATGTGTGTTTGGTGTGTTGCTTTCGTAAGCGTCGTTGTGTGTGGTGTGTAGCGGCTCTTCCTCTGCATAACTGTCATGTCACTCAGATGATGTTGTCAGTTCCAAACAGTGCATTCCTTATTGACAGCAGCATTAACGGAGGCATCATCACAGTCTTTCCACATCATCACATTTTAACAGTGTAATTGCACATTTTTCAAATATAACAAGAACCACAAGAAAACCCATCACCATATGAAAACAGTAACGTGTTTGGGAGTAAATCAGCCTCTATACAAATGCTGTTGTTGCTAAGTAATGTAACTGTATTGCTGCTAAAGACAGATGAGAAAAGATATCTTATTGATGGTGTCATCTCGTCTTGATAGAGAGGTGAAAGTGGCTCAGTTTGGGTAGACCATTGCCTTTGAGCCTAGAAGGTTGTGGGTTCAGCCCAGCAACTGGGACCTTCTCCACTGACTCACGAAATTTTGCCAATTGGTTCCGAATGGTACTACTTGATAAAAGAATAGAAAACATCATGAAATACTATTAAACTTTAGAAAGTCTGAAACTTTACAGACAGTTGTTTGTCAAGCAACACAATGGAACAAATGGCGTTTAAATGTTCTTCTTCCAATGAAAAAGGCTTTTTTTAGGGCATTTTATACATTGAATTTTTTAGGCAAGGCTAAAAGAAAACAGTTTTTTTTTTCTCAAACTTCAAGGATTGCAGTATGTGAAATAAGAATGACAAACATTAATTTCAGTGTAATAACGTTTTACATTAAACTAGAAGGCCTAGCTTTGAAAATGATGCATCACACAAGCATGGAGTTGTAAGATGTGTTTTTAAATTAGCAAAGACATTAGGGTATGCAGAACTTTTGTCACGAGCCAAAACAGATGTATGAGTTTAAGAGGTTTAACTCTCCAAACTGTTAATCCCCCTTTGGATTCCTTCTATTGAAGTCACCTGTTCTGGATGTTGAACCTTGCCAGTAGTCAGTGGTAAACTCAAACAACCAATTTGACTTGGGCTTTGTGAGTTTTTTTCTACTTTTTTTTTTCTCACAGTGATTGCATTGTGTTGTGTAATATTACATTTAGCTTCACATCTTCACAAGACCTGATGAACATTTGAACGCAGACACAGAAGAGACACATGGGAAGGACAAACAAAACCTAGAAAAGGTGATTGATGCCCAATGATGCAAGGAAAGAAATATGGGAGTAAAAGCGGTGAAAGGTGCAATATAGGATTATATTACTTGCTTGACTATGACGCAAACTCATCAATTATGTCAATAAAAGTGCTCAAGGATAAAACTATATTTTCCAGGTAGAAACAATAGCACATATGATACAATATATAAAGTTTACACAACCCTGGTAGAAATGGTGACGCGGACATTTCACTCAGCTTTTCACTTTCTTAGTGGTTTGTATGAAGCCATTTACACAGAACTAGCTGTAACGTTCTGACCCTGCGTAGAAGTTCCTTCATTCATTTCATCAAATCGATGACAGCTTGGAGTATTTTGTGATAGTTGTGGAGAATTGTGTTTTTGTTCTTCAATGATGGTAAAACTGTGGCTATGTCTTCCTCCTGAACCTCTTTCTTATGTATTGTACATTTAATCTCCACATATTGCCTCAATTATCTGTAGTGTTAAGAACTGTTGCATTTAACGTACCAGGGCATCTCGCAACTCTCACTGGCCACCTAATGTACATGACTTTTCCCGGATAGAAATGCTCACCGCTAATTCCAGACAAAGAGGAAAACTGAAAAGCATTCACTCACTTTTAATGTAGTTCTGCACTATGTAAGATCCATGACTCTTCTGGCCAAACCTGTAAAAGCCATGTTCCAGCTTGCCTCCCATCTGCACTATAATTTTTGGTTTGGATTCGGAAATCTGTTTTGCTAACAGCTTCATTCCACAAGTGTTATAAGTTTTGAACAAATCCTTAATGTCCTCAGCAACTTGTAATGATACTCTTTTGTTGATTGATTTCAGTTGTTTTTTTTTCCTTGTACTCTTTTTCTTTTTTTCTGTGCACACTGGGAACTTTTGCATCTTTTTCTGATTGGTTTTACTGCATTATGACAGATACTATTATGCGGATCTGAATCTACATTAAAGTGAGTGAATGACAGGCGGGGAATCTGAGAGGGCTGATATCTATGGACTGGGTGCCTCGCTTCTGGTAGTCTGTCCCAAGGGCAACGGGAGCTAGTTTAGTAGTGTAGCACCTTTGCTTATGGAGTGGAATTTAATAAGGCCGGTGAAGTGTCCTTGAGAGGTCCACAAAGCACTATATTAAAAGCCGATTGCATTTATTATTTAGTATTAATTCCAAGTGTGACCTCAAATTACACCCAGCCCGAGCCCGTAACGTTATGATCGGCCTAATTCGTTAGCAAAGCTTTAGGCGCTCATTCTACTCCTTTTTTCCTGTTCTAGGCCCTAGTGCACAACGTTGACCGGAAAAATAGCGGCATTCATAGCAGCATGTATTGTGCTGGTGTCATTTTCAGGATTGTTGCATTGACAGCAGGTGTAAAGTCTAACATGACGTTATGCACAAAGGGAGCCGGGCTTATAAATGTCTCGATAAGAAAACTCCAACAATGTTAAAAACTCCAAGTGCTTGGTTTCTTGCATGATCTGAATCCTTTTTCTGCTAGATGTGTCTGTTTTATTTTTGCTCTAAGTGATACCAAATAAATGTGTAACTCATTTGATTGCATATCTTTAGAATGAATGTGGAATGGTAGCCTTAAACTCACAAAAGCTGTAAACAACAATCTATAAACCAAATACATCAAAACAACATGGTAGCTCGGCACACTATAATTTCATTCTTCTTCAGAGAAGACTGCTTCTCCACATGTACTGATTCCGGTTGGTGCGACACTGGCTATAGTTTTAAGGACCAGGGGTTTATTTTTCATTTCATTTGTAAAGTTACTGGCTCTCCAAGTTGTATAGCTAACTGCCCTGGTTTAAAATGTTTATATCAAATGTTTGCTATAAGAATATGTCATACATTGCTATGTCTTATTTTTTTTCTAAACATGTTTTCTGTTTCTCCTCTTTTCTTTTCTAACGTCCTTCTTCTGACGTTCCCATGTTGATTCATCCTTTTAAGGTTAAAACTGATATCCATTTTTTTCATATAAACGGCAATACATTTTTTGGATTTCTGTTTGTAATCAAAACAAAGTTGGTCAATGATGTTAGCAGTATTTGGCATCTTTAATGACTATACAGACCTGCAGCGGGATATTGCTATGGTCGGAACGTCTGGATCAAACACTCATCTCTCACACCTTTCAGAATACGTTGATTCATTGATACGGTACGACTATGGGTTAGTGAAAGTGGAGAATAGTGATAAGTCAAGGTGTAACTTGGATGTTTAGTGAGGGTGTAAGGGTGTAAGTGTGGGTGTTAAGTGGGAAAGGTGTTTTTTTGATTGGAGGGGTGTGGGGGGTTGATTGTATTGAGGGGGAGATTAGAGGGATGAATGTTTTGGTTTATTATTGTATTAATTTGTTTTGGAAAGGGGGATAGGGTTAGGTGAGTAGAGGTTACATAAAGTGGTTAGGGTATGTGTAGTATTTAGTAGTAGATATGTTTTGTTGTGTCGGGGTGTGGTTGATTGTTAAGATGAGTATGAGTGGTTGGGTGGGAGTGTTTATTGTGAGTAGTAGGTGGGTGGGTTTTTGGTGGGGAGAAATTGTGCTATGTAGTAGGAATTTTGAGGATAATTAGTATTGGCAAATAGGGGTATTTTTAGTTGGAGGTTTAGGTGATGTTAGGTGTGTTGTGTGGTTGTTATGGGTGGATTAGGAGTTATAGTTATGGGTATTGTTATTGGAAAGGAGAGTTTTATAATTTGATGTTAATTGTATTTTGGGGTAAGTAGGGGGGTGGGGGTATTTATTGGAAGAATATTGTTAGTTTATAGGAGTTGAGTGGGGTTGTTGTTGGGATGTGATGTGTATTTTTTTGAAATGATGTCATTTCGAAGTATTGGTTGTTTTTTAGTTGTTATTTTTGATTAATAAATGTTATATTTGTTTTGGGATTGGTGTGGTAGATTTTGTTGTTAAATGTAATTTATTGGAGAAATGTAGGGGTTTTATAGATGGGTTGGGGGTGGGGGGGTTGGGGTTGGGATTATTATGGTGTTAATTTTACATGTATTGAGTTTACTTGATGTGCGAATGTGTGAAAGGAGTGTATTGTCATGGGGTAATGTTTATAGTATGGGGGAATTGAGTTATTATATGGTGTTTATGTTGGTGGATGGGTATATGGGGAAGTGGGAGTATGATAGATTGGAGATTGATTGGAGGGTATTAAGTTGTTTATTTTGAGGGGGATATTTTTTATTGGGGAATTTTGAATATAAGTATAAGTTTTATGTGTGGGGTTGGTATGGGGTGGGGGGTGGTGTTATTTTAATTTTTTGTATGATTTGATATAATTGTGTATGTATGTGGTTAATAATAGGGTATAGGATGAAGTGATTGAGTTTAATTGAAGAGTGAAGAATATGATGTTGAAATAATGTTTATTTATTAGTTTGATGTACTGGATGAAGTGTTTGAAAGGGATGGAGTTAGTGGGTTGGGTTTACATTAGTGGTGGGGGAGGTATGGATAAGGGTAAGTGATTTGGGCTTTAGGGGGAAAATGATGTATTTATGAAGGTTTTTTAATAATATTTGGATAAACTGGATATATGGGATATGTAATAATCTGGGGATATGTGTGGGGTTTGGGGGGTTTATTAAAGGTAAGGGATATTATTCAGGAAATGTTAAAATGGGTTGACTTAATGAATTGGTTACGATGCAGAACGAAAATTTAAAAAACCTCATGTCCATATTATGGTTAGTTGTGGTATAGTAAGTGATGCGGCTCATAAGTGATGAATTGGGGGAGGGGGGTGTGGAAGTGATGGGATGACAAAGGGATTTACTGACATAGACCTAATCATTCGTTTGAGAACTTATACGGAACTCTGGGGCTCTCTTTATAAATATATTATTTTCAAATAATTAATACACACAAAAACACTTGTAAAAGATCGTTGGTCCTCTGCCATGCAATGCTTCTTACTTATTGGGCAAATGAGAAAAAGAATGCTGATTTTAGCTAATTAATTGGGACAGAAATATGATGAATATGTTGGTTAGTGAATATCAATTGTTATTACTTATAATGAGGTGTTCCTTGATATTATAGATGGTATATTTTCATTTTAATATAAGTATTAGATTTCGTTTTGACTAGCCTTACAGAACGTAATTTATTCCCTTTCAGTTCCTTGCTTTGAAATATACGTTGGTTTATTTCTGTGTTCGTATATTTACAAAATGCATGAGACTGAAAGGGAATTAATTAAGTTTCTGCCGCAGCAGTATAAAGAAATCCGTTAATTTTGAAAGAATTACAAACCATATATTCTTTATCCGGATAAAGGGATTTATAACGTATACATGGGAGTTTCACTATCCAAATCCTGAGAGCTTATAGTGGCTGAAAATGTAATGAGCCTTAATCAGCCCTTTCTGAGGGCTCAGTGCCCACCAATCTTGATGATGCTTTGCATGGCAGAGAGACCAACGTTACTTGTACAAGTGTGTGTGTGGGTATTTATTTTTCGTAGAATATATTTTATGTTTAAAGAGTGCAAAAGAGGGCACAGAGGGCGAACTCAGTCATGTCTTCTGTCTAGCTCGGACATAGGACCAGTGGCAAAGACCCACAACCAGCACTCACACACAGCACCAACTCCACCTGCATCCCGCTGGTGAAGAAGCTCTTTACCGTTAAATCTACGTTCCCACCCACACTTATGGTCATGAGGGTTGTGTAAAGCGGGAATAGCTGAGTAACTTGACTGGAGAAAACATTGGCTAATGTGCAATACTGAGAAAGGTCATTGTTTGATAAAACCAATTATAACCAACAATACTGTTACACATGGTGTTCCCAGCAACGACTGTGACAGTGGTGCAATGTTGTTAACTGACATTAGTAGGATTGGACCACACCGTAAGACACAATGGCAAATGTAAAGAGCCAAAGTAAGAAACACATACTTTCGTAACACTTCCATAGCACGAATGACAGAGGCTTTTAGCCAGCGGCAGTGTAATGAATTTCTTCTGTTAAAAATATGCTTTGCCTTATGATGTGAAGCAGCTTATAGCATCCGGACAGATGCACTGTAAAGTGGGGATTCAAATTATGTAGCCATGTGCTGAGCAGATCTGTCATTTTTTTGGTAAGTTACATCAAACACTTACAAAAGAACATAACAACAAATATGGTAATAGAGAAGGATGCCGCATCTGCCAATATTCTAATTGTGAAAAGGCCAATTTGTCTACATCGGTCTGTCCCACCTCCCATTGATTTGAGCGAAATAGTCATGACAGAAACAAATCAAATGTTCGTCATTGGAATCACTCCCTCATTTCTAATAATTAGTTGATAGATAGACCAACACACACCCTGTATTGTTGTATGCAGGACAAATGGACTTGTCTAGCAGGTATATAAGTTATATGATTTGTTAGCATCTTTAAGGCTCGATCTGAAAGACCCATTTTTTGCTATGTGCCATATCACCAACACAATAAACTGATTTATTAACAATATGTGAGAATATGTAGTTCCTGGTTAAATAAAGCTTAAATAAAAAGAAATATATATGTGGTTATTCTGTCAGTCTGGTTCCCTATACTGTAATCTAGTATTTTCATTCCACACAGACTTAGATTGGGTAAGCCTGAGGGCTATTTATGTCTGCCGCTCTGATAAACCTTAATTAAAAACCAGACTTCAGCAGTGTTCTCATGTTTTCCCAGGAGACTTGTTAGTCCACCCAAACCACAGCTCCTGTCACATTAAATTATCTATCTTTCCTTCTTTTGTGATTAAGATCAAGGCTCATGTTATATGTCATGTTCAGATGTTCAGCCAGTCTGCTTCAACGAAAAAAAATATATAAGATTTGATAAGATAAGAATTCCTTATTCGGTCCCACAGTGGGAATTTCGATGTTTTTGCAGCATATAGGACAGTAGTATATCACACAGGGCACACCAATTATAAAAGACACAATAAGTAGTAGTCTATTTTTCTTAGCTAACATATCTATCTGTAGATGACTGAAAATGCTTCAAGTACCAGTCAAAATATATATATGTAGTAGTATACTGTAGTACTGTACAGGTAAATATAGTGCAGGATAATAAGTAGATAAAGTAAAGTGACGAAAGTGCTGTTCACCTATGGAGGAAAAGGTTGTTAAAATAAATCCTGGCAGAGTTAGGCCAAATAATTGTATTTCTTCCCCAAACACACAGACTGTCCATATTTCTACACTGGACACTCGGGCATACATATATGTACACACGAAGGTAACAAAAACGTATAATGTCTAGTTTAAAAACGTGTCGTTCACTTGAGACACTGGAAGAACATAAGAGCGTAAGAACGCTATGTTCTTACGCTCTTATGAAAAGTGAGAGATGAGGTTTGGTCCAGACGTTACCAGTCCAGGGTAGCAAATATCCCGATGCAGGTCATTGTTTGTATTAAAGGCCAAATACTGCTGACATCATGACCCAACATTTTTTGGAATACAACAGTAATCCAAAAATCTATGCCGTTTAGATGAAAAATTTGGATATCAGTTTGACCTTGTATAGGATAATCCACATGGAATAACGTCAAAGAGTGCAGTAGAGAATGAAAAGAGGAGAAACAAAAACATGTTAAAAAAGTAAGACATAGGCAATGTATGACATTTCTTCATTACAAACATTTGATATAAACATTTTAAACCAGGCAGTAGACAAACTTGGAGACAGTAACAGTTAAAAATGAAATTAAAATAAACCGCGCTGTCCTTAAACTATAGCCCTTGTGTCACACCAACGACCAGTACCTGTGGAGGAAGCAGTCTTCTCTGAAGGAAGACATGAAATTATAGTGTGCTGAGCTCCATGTTGTTTTAAGTATTTGGTTATCAGATTGTGTTTACAGTTTGTGGTTTAAGGCGTCCATTCCACTTTCATTCTAAAGATATGCAATCAATTGAGTTACACATTTATTTCGTGATCACTTAGAGAAAAATACAACAGAACAATAAGAAGAAAAACAGATCCAGGATCATGCAAGAAACAAGCACTTGGTGTTTTTAATATTGTTGGAGTTTTTCTTATCGTGACATTTCATAAGCCCGATCCCTTTGTGCACTAAAGGCAAGTAGAGCTTTACACCTGCGTCGATGGCAAGCATCCTGAAATGTACACCAGCACATTACAGTGCAGCTATAATGCCGCTATTTTTTTCCGGTCAACGTTATGTGCACTATGGGCTAGACAATGATAAAAGGAGTAAAAATGACGCCTAAAAGCTTTGCTACCGACATGAGGCCGAATAACGTTAAGTGCATCGCTGGGGTAATTGGAGGTCACACTTGGAAATAACTAAAAATAATCTTCGGTTTAGATATAGTGCTTTTTGTCTCTCAAGGACACTTCACATGGACTTATTAATTCACTTTCCTTATGCAAAGGTGATACACTACTAAACTAGCTCCAGTTGCCATTGGAAAGACTCACAGAAGCGCGCGAACAAGTACATATAGATCAGCCCCTCAGATTCCCGCGTCATTCACATCACTTTAATGTAGATTCAGATTTCCGAATAAATGTATCTGTCATTTGCAGTAAACCAATCTGAAAGAAGATGCAAAAGATCCCAGTGTGCACCAGAAAAAAAGAAAAAGTTCAAGAAAAAATCACTGAAATCAATCTCCAAAGAGTTTCAGTACAAGTTGCAGGACGAATTAATGTGATTTGTTCAAACTGGATAATAACTTTGGAAAGAACGGGTAAGCAAAACAAATTTCCATGAATCCCAAACCCAAAAATAAAACAATATAGTTGTGCCAAGGAGGGAAAAAAAAAAAAGAGGAAGCTGTAACATGGCTTTTACAGGTTGGTCCAGAAAGTCATGAGTTCTTCATTTTGCAAACTACATTAAAGTGAGAGTGAATGACCTTATCGAGTTTCCTCTTTGTCTGTAATTAGGTGAGCATTTCGATCCGGGAACAAGTTCATGTACAGTAGTGGCGGTGAGTTGCCGAGATGCCTCTGAACGTGTACTGACAGTTTACGTACAAGAGAATTTGTGCCAATCTGTGGAGATAAATGTACAATTCATAGAATGTGTCCAGAGAAGAATAGCCAGTTTTTTACCATCATAGAAGATAGAACACGATTCTCCACAACTATCACAAAATCTCCAAGCTGTTCTAGATTTTGATGGACTGAATGAAGGAAACTTCTAAGCAGGGTCTGAAACGTTACCATAGATCCTTGTATAGGCTTCATAGACTACCACTTAGATAAGTGAAAAAGTGAGGGAAAAATGTCGCGGCACCATTTCTACCCGGGTGTGTAAACTGTAGAAATGGCTATCAGTTGTGGCTATTGTTTCGACCTGGAAAATATTGTTTTATCTTGACAATTTATTGACAATTTGATGAGTTGAGTCCAGTAGTTCAAGCACGAATAATTTCCTATATTGCACCTTCACCTGCTTTTACTCCCAATTTCTTCTCCTTGCATCATCTGGCATTCAATCACCTGTTGCTAGGGTTTTTTGTTTGTCCTTCCCTTGTGGTATCTTCTGTGTACTGCGTCAAAGGTGTTCATCAGTCCTGTTGAAGATGTGAAGCCAAATGTAGATAATTTTACACAACACAATGCAATCACTGTGAGAAAAAAAAAATAAAGAAGAACTCAAAAGCCCAAGCTCAAATTGGATTGTTTTGGCGTTTACCATTTTTTTTTTTTATTGTTTGGTTTGTGTGTGTTGAATAATACCGCAAGGTTCAACATCCAGATCCAGTGACTTCTATAGAGAGGAACATGATTAACACAGTTTGGAGAGTTTAAAACCGTCTTTAACTTCCTACATCTGTTTTGGCTCGTGCACAAAAGTTTGGCATATCCGCCTAATGTCCTATGCTTATTTAAAAACACCTCTTACATCTCACAGGCTTGTGTGATGCATCTTTTTAAAGCTAGCCCTTCTAGTTTATGTAAATATACACTGAAATATATCGTATTCATTCGTAGTTCACGTCTGCTCCTTTGAAGTTTGGAAAAAAAACCTGTTTTTTTTAGCCTGCCTATAAATTCAATGTATAAATGCCCTAAAAACCCTTTTTCATGGAAGAAGAACATTTATTCGCCAATTTGTAATTGTGTTGGGACAACTCTGTGTAAAGGTCAGACTTCTAATTTTTATTGTTTTCATGCAGTTTCTCTTTTTATCAAGGTATACCATTCGGGAACCAATTTGGGCTCCAAAATTTGTGAGTCATGGAGAAGGTCCCGTGCGGGCTCGAACCACAAACTTCAGGCGCAAAGGGCCAATGGTCTACCAACTGAGCCACTTTCACCTCTCGCGAAGAAAGATGACCACCCTCATTAAGATATCTTTCTCACGTGTCTTTAGAGCAATAACAGTGTTACATTGACTTTGCATCAACAGACATTTGTATAGAGCGGATACTTCCCAAACCCGTACTGTTTCTTCATCCTGTGATTGGGTTTCTGTGCGTTCTTGTTATATTGAAAATGAGCAACTACACGGTTAAATGAGTGATGTGAAGACTGTGATGATGCCCTCCTTTTACTGGCGCTGGCAAATGACATGCACTGTTAGGCTGACAACATCAATCTGAGCTGACAGGACAGTGATGCAGGAGAAGGAGCCCTACACTCACACACACACGGCACGAAAGCACACACCCAAACATCACATTAAAGACCTTATGACGGGTTTGATTTAGTTAGAAATACAGTTTTTATACCAGTTTATATTAGAAAGAGAACTACTAAAGGTTCAAAATCAGTTGTTGTTTTTTTTTGTCTGATCCCCCCAAAATCGAAATACCCCCCATAGCAACGCCCC
Source organism: Knipowitschia caucasica (assembly GCA_964034765.1). Classification (NCBI taxonomy): domain Eukaryota; kingdom Metazoa; phylum Chordata; class Actinopteri; order Gobiiformes; family Gobiidae; genus Knipowitschia; species Knipowitschia caucasica. The sequence goes on along the minus strand of OZ035844.1, from coordinate 5,648,358 downwards.
TTAGAAACGATAAAACTTCACAGCCCTTGGTGACGTCAGAACGTACGTTTTCAACGCTGTAACTTGTTTGACAATTTATTTTCGTATCTTTTTTCGCGATATTCCAAGATGACAAGGCCGGTCAGCGAGTATGAATAACTACTAGAAGGTGACATTTCGCTGTCCACCTGAATAGTTCAGTGGTTTGTGTTTGATGTTTGTCAATCTAGATACTTGGGTTCAATCCCACCTCGGACAACTGGTGTTTCACACTCAAAACGGTATATAAATTGTATGTGTAGTGATGCTATGTCACCTGTAGAGGGCAGTATTGTGTTGGCATCATTGGTGAGAAGAGAGATAAGGCATTCCTGTGGCATAGCTAAGATCCTCCTCGAAGACAAAACGCTTATTATTTCAGAAACGTTTTCTGTAAACACGAGTTAGCTCAGTAAATGTGTTGTGTGGGTGGGGTGTGTCCATAGGAATGTAGTGCACTTACGACCCTGAAAACGCTGTGAAACTATGCCAGACCTGTTGGTGCGCTGTGACGCAATGACGGGAGGCGAAGCCCAAACTTCCGTGGGCATAGCGCGGATTTTGTTAACAGACAACATGGCGAAGGGCGATCTGGTACAAACATGAGTATGGCCGTACGATGAGGTTGAACTGTTGCTTCGGGTCACACTGGATTACAAACCAGACAAGCAACATTGTGTGTTGTCATTATTTTCTGAGTGCGGCGCATTCGTGCTTTAACAATAGGCGGGGCGATGACGCAAGCGTCTCAGATCATTGCGGAGGCAGTGAATCCACGGAGCGGCATATACGGAAGTTTGAAATCTTTCCACTCTGGTACCTAGTTTCCAAAAATGTCGTTTACACCCCCCCCAAAAACGCCGGCCGCCGTATGGACGATACACTGGATTGATAAAGTATTTTTGCGTTTAGGCCTGACTTGACTTCGTGTGGACAGGGCATAGATCCTTGGTTTCAATGCAGGCGCGTAACCCGCTATGAACGTCACACACAAGGTTAGAGCTATGAGAACAACTTAAATTCATGAAAACACGTTCTTTTTAAAAAAAATCGATTTTTTTTGCGGAATCTCTTTCAAAATTGAACGACCATTGTCATGCTATTTTTGATATCCACTATTTTTAAAAAAAAACCCTCATAAGGTCATTAATGTCTAAGTACTAACAGGAGACCTATGTTTCACAAGTATTTCTTCATGCCAGGAAACCAATGAATATATGTCATACTAGGAAAAAATAGGCTCATTCCCTGTAATGATAACTTCTTTTCCATAAAGGAAAATTTGTTTTCTTGCTGAGGAGTTGAAGAGACCGTAAATATGCTTCTGGTTTCCTTTTGGCTGTAGATTGACCTAATAAATGCTTGACCACATGTCCCACCACAGAGTGAGGTTTGATCGATTGGAGACTAAAAAGGCGGGCGTGACAAAAGAAATTAGTTGAATGGACCTAAGTACTACTCGATATGCCCTGTTTATACTGAGACGCTGCGGCAGAACGTTCCAGGCTATTAACAGAAACAACCGAGGCTCCTTAGGCAAATTTCCCTCAGTGATTTTCACATGAGGTTGAAAAACGATTTAGTTCCTTGCCGCCCTGCCAGTAGTGGACAGAGAAACGTTACAACACTCACACGACCCCCAGCCCCATGCCCAGCCCCCCTCTCGGTATATAGCTTCTCTTCCTGGTGCAGACCCTCAGAGGCACCAACCATCGTTCTGCATTTTAACACATCTTTGAAAAATGAAAACTGAACCTAGAGCGTCGCGTGGTCTCGTTTGGACAACGAAGGTGTAGAATATCCCTCTGGCCGCGCTGGAGGAGCCCACGTAGGCTATTTGTGTGCGCGAGCCATTGGGTTGTTGATGTTTGTTCTCCGCTAGATGCGCATGTCCAAATTTACGTGCGGGGAAGCAAGCGGGGAGGCGGGGGTCAGAGCAGAGGGGGATTTCACACCTATTCCCCTCGTCGGCGGTGGGAAAGAGCTCCCCGTGTGCAGCGTTTCTGATTTGTCCCACGCTGCCAGGCTGGATCTAACACTACATTTTCACCCCCCTGATACACAGGCCTTCGTGTGAACGGGTGGGTAGAAACCGACATCCAAACTATAACCGTTTTACTGCAACACTTGTTGCTCCGTGTAAACTCAGCTACATGGCTATCCAAAACTACTAAAGCATGTAGAAGAGCAGGTTCTCTTAAAATTGTGAATATTGTTTTGTTTGCCTAAAGGTATGAAGGAAGGAAGTCCCCCTTCTCTAGTTTTTGAACAAAACTCTCTGGTCTTATTGCGATCACTGAATATTGACAATTGGAAGGAACAAAATGTGTCCTTGATGTATCCACCCGGAAGTAGGTAATCCTATAATATTTTTCTACCTTCCGGGAAAGAGACATTTTCAGAAAAACTTCACAGTTTTTAAAGGTATACATCCTTTAAAACTGAAATTATTCTGAAAATGTCTATTATATCGATTTCCTCATCATTAGGATTTTCTTTTTATAGAAACAAATTGGTCGAACAACACATGATATGGACAACTAAGGATGCCATTGAGCAAAAATAGACAACTGACCGACACAAAACAGCAGAGTCATATAAGACTACACTGAAAGCCAGACTATCAAAACGGTTATGTTTGACTGCAGAGATATTTACCAACCGTTCACGAACGAAGACTTGTTTCAGGGGGTGAAATGTAAGTGTTCAGATCCAAGCCTGCAGAGTGGGACAACTCAAAACGCGTGCACAGCCGGGGAGCTCTTCACACCCGCGAGAGGGTATAGGTGTGAAATCCCCCTCTGCGCGGAGAACCCCCGCCTCCTCCCCCGCTGCTCCCCGCACGTCTAAAAAAAGAAAAAAAAAAAATAAAAATAAAAAAAAAAAAAAAAAAAAAATAAAAAAAAAAAATTTTGACATGGCGCAGTAGCGGTGAAACAAACATCACAACTAATGGCGCCGGCACACAAACCTAGCTACGTTGGGCTTCCTCGCGGCACAGATGAGAATTCTAACACCTTCGTTCGTCCACACGAGACCAGCGGATCTCTAGGTTCAGTTTTTTCATTTTCACAGCTGCTGTTTAAAATGCAGAATGATGTTTGGGGCATTCGAGGGTCTGGGCACAGGATGTGAGATTACTAACGAGAGGGGGGCTGGCATTGGGGCTGGGGACGTGGAGTGGTTGTAGAAGTTGCCTCTGCCCACTACTGGCCAAGGGGGGCGCTAGAACTACAATCGTTTTCAACCTCATGGATAACACTGAGAAATTTGCATTAAGAGCCATGTTGGTTTCTGTTAATAGCCTGGAAACGTCTGCGCACGTCTCAGTATAAACAGGGCCTTCGAGTAGTACTTCAGGTCCATTAAACTAATTTCTGTTTGTCACGACCGGCTTTTTAGTCTCCAAATCGATCAACCTCACCTGTGGTGGACATGTGGTCAAGCATTTTTCAATGGTCATCTACAGCCCCTAATGGAAAACCAGGTAGCATATTAACGGTCTCTTCACTCCTATAAAGAAAAGAGATTTTACTTTTGGTAAAAATGTTTCATACTGGGGGAAAAATGCAGCATATTTTTTCCTAAGTATTACATTATTCATTGGTTTCTCCCTGGATGAAGAAACTACTTGAGAAACATATGTCTCCTGTTTGTACTTAGACTTTAAAGAACTTATACGGGTTTGTTTTTTTTAAAAAAAATAGTGGATATCAAAATTGCATGACAATGTCCAATTTGAAAGAGATTCCGCAAAAAAAATCCTAGTAATTTATAAAATGAAGCGTGTTTTCATGATTTACGTGTCTATGCTCCTAACACTGTGTGGGTGACGTCATAGCGGTTACGCCCATGCATTGAAAACCATGGATCTATGGCCCTGTCCACACAAGTCAACTAAGCCTAAACGCAAAAATACTTTATCAATCCCTGTGTACGTACCATACGTGGCCGGCGTTTTGGGGGGTGTAAACAACATTTTTGATAACTAGGTCCCAGATGAAAGAATTCAAAACTCCGTATATGCGCCCCGTGTTACTAGACTAACTTCTTGCCTCTCCGCAATGTATCGAGACCTTGCGTCTCGCCCCCGCCTCTTGTTAAAGCACGCAATGCGCCGCACTCAGAAAGAATTTAAATGACAACAACAATGTAGCTTGTTGGTTTGTAATCCAGTGTTGACCCGAACGCAACAGTTCACTCATCGGTGCCGTTCCATACTAATGGTGTACCAACTCGCCCCTCGCCATGTTGTCTGGGTACAAAAGTCCCGCATGCCACGGAAGTTTGGGCTTGATCCGTCTTGTGCGTCACAGCGCCACCAACAGGTCTGGCATAGTTTCACCAAGCGTTTTCCAGGCGTAATTGACTACATTCATATGGTCGCACACATTTACTGAGCTAACTCCGTGTTTAGCAGAAAAGTTTTCGAAATTATAAGCGTTTTGTCTTCGTGTGGATAAGCCTATGCCACAGGTATGCCTTTTCTCTACTCGTCGTCCACTGATGCCCTTCACTATATCTGCCCCGCTCTACTGTGACAATTGCTCACTGTACACATACATTGCCTTTTGAGTGTGAAAAAAGTGTCCGAGGTGGGAATTAACCCAAGTATCTAGATTGACAATGGCCATCAATCACAACCAATGAACTATCTCAGTGACGCGAAAAAATGTCACATTCTAGTAGGTATTCATACTCGCTGTCACACGCCTGTCATCTTGAATATCCGCGAAAAAGAACGAATATCAAATGTAAACAAGTTACAACAGCGGTGAAACGTACCCGCGGTTACTGACGTCACCAAGGGCTGTGAAGTTTGTTTTCGTTTCTAAGGCGTTGCTATGGGTTATTCGTTTGGGGGGATCAGACAAAAAAACAACAACTATTTTGAAAACCTTTTAGTAGTTGTACTCTTTCTATATAGTAATGGTATTAAAACTGTATTCTAATTAAATCAAACCGCGTCATAAGGCTTTAATGTGTTGTTTGGTGTGGGCGTTCGTGCGTGTGTGGGTGTGTGTAGCCTCGACCTCCTGCATCACTGTCCCTGTCAAAGCTCAGATTGATGTTGTCCAGCCTAACATTGCATGTGCCATTTGACAGCAGCCAGAAACGGAGGCATCAATCACTGGCTTCCACATCATCACATTTTAACAGTGTTATTAACATTTTCATATAACAAGAACGCAGACAAGAAACCCATCACCAGTATGAAGAATACAGTACGGGGGTTTGGGATGTATCAGCTCTATACAAATTCTGTTGATGCTAAGTAAATGTAACGTGTATGCTACTAAAAGACAAGATGTTAAAAAGATATCTTATTGAGGGTGTCATCTCTCTTAGGAGAGGTGAAATGGCTCAGTTGTAGACCATTGCCTTTGAGCCTGAAGGTTTGTGGGTTCGAGCCCAGCACGGGACCATGCTTTCCACTGACTCCATCAAATTTTGCCAAATTGGTTCCAGAATGTACCTGACTTGATAAAAAAGAGAAACTGCATTGAAGAACTATAAAAACTAGAAGTCTGAAACGTTACACAGTTGTTGTCAACAAACACATGGAACAAAATTGGCGTTTAAATTTCTTCTTCCAATGAAAAAGAGCTTTTTTTTAGGGCAGTTATACAGGGAATTTTTTTAGGCATGGCTATAAAAAAACAGGTTTTTTTTTTTCCAAACGGCCTAGGAGCAGAGGGAAATAAGTATGACACTACATTAGTTTCCCAGTGTATAGTTTACATAAACTAGGATAGGGCCTAGCTTTTAAAATGATGCCATCACACATGCATGTAGATTGTATGATGTGTTTTTAAATAAGCTAAAGACATTAGGTATGCCAACTTTTTGTGCACGAGCCCAAAACAGAATGTAGGCAGTTTAAGAGGTTTTAAACTCTCCAAACGGTTAATCTTGTCACTTCTATAGATGTCCACCTGTTTCGGATGTTGAACCTTGCCAGGTATTCCAGTGGTAAACGCAAACAATCCAATTTAGCTTGGGCTTTTGAGTTTGTCTTTATCGTTTTTTTTTTTCTCTAACAGTGATTGCATAGTGTTGTTGTAATATAACTTTAGCTTCACTCTTCACAAGATGACTGATGACCCACCGGATTGGACGGCAGAAACAGGAAGAGACACATGGGAAAGGACAAACAATAAAACCTAGCAAAGGTGAGTGGATGCAGTGATCAAGGAGAAAAATATGGAGTAAAAGCAGGTGAAGGTGCAATATAGGATATTATTACGGCTTGATCTAGGACTCAACTCATCATTTGTCAAGAAAGTGCTCTAGATAAAACTATATTTTCCAGGTAGAAACAATAGCACTAATGATAGCATATATACAGTTTACACACACCGGGTAAAATGTGACGCGGACATTTCCACTCACTTTTTCACTTTCTTAGGTGGTTGTATGAAGCTTACACTGTAACTATGGAAACTTTCTGGTCCCTGATTAGAAGTTGTCCTTCATTCAGGTGTGCATCAAATCTATGGACAGCTTGGAGTATTTTGTGATAGTTGTGGAGAAATGTGTTTTATCTTCTTATGAGTGGTAAAACTGCTATTCTACCTCCTGGACCTCTTCTAGGAGTGACGTTAATCTCCACAGATTGCTCAATTATCTTGTACTTATAACTTTCAGTGAACGACATGGGCAGGGTCTCCAGCAACTCTCCGCCACCTAGGTTACATGACTTGTTCCCTCGTATGAGAAATGCTCACCATAATTACAGACAAAGAGAAACTGAGACAGTCATTTTCACTCACTTTAATGTAGTTCCTGCAAAATGTAAGACCATGACTCTTCTTGCCTACCGACTAAAAGCCATGTTCCAGCTTCTTCCTCTGGCACAATATATTGTTTTGTTGGATTCAGAAATCTTGTTTTGCTAACACCAGCTTCTTTCCACAAGTTGTTATCAGTTTGAACAAATCAACTTTAATGGTCCTGCTACATTGTAATGAAACTCTTTGGTGATTGATTTCAGTGTTTTTTTCTGTCCCTTTTTCTGTTTTTCGTGGTGACACATCTGGAAATTTTGGCATCTTTTTTAGATTGGTTTTACTGCAAATGACGATACAAAGTTAGTCGGGAATCTTGAATCTACTTTAAAGTGAGTGAATGACAGGCGGTGTAATCTGAAGGGCTGATATCATTACTTGTTGCCCTGGGATGCTTCTGTTAGTCTTTTGTCAAGGGCAACTGGAGCTAGGTTAGTAGGATCACCCTTTGCATATTGGAGTGAATTAATAAGGCCCATGGAAGTGTCCTTAGAGTCCAAAAAGCACTATATTAAAGCCGATGCAACATTATTTTTAGTTTTATTTCCAATGTGACCTCAAAATTACACACAGCGATGCACTTAACGTTATTCGGCCTACGATGACGTTAGCAAAGCTTTTGAGCGCTCAGTCTACTCCTTTTTTTTTTTTCCTGTCCTAGCCATAGTGCACAGAAAACGTTGACCGGAAAAATAGCGGCATCATAGCAGCATGTAATGTGCTGGTGTTCATTTTCAGATTGTTGCATAGACAGCATGTGGTAAAGGTACATGCCTTTAGTGCACAAAGGGATCCGGTGCTTATACATGTCACTGAATAAGAAAACTCCAACAATTATTAAAAACTCCAAGTGCTTGTTTTCTTGCATGATCTGGAATCCTGTTTTTCTTCTTATATGATCTGTTTTATTTTCTCTAAGGTGATCAGACTAAATTGGTTAACTCATTTGATTGGCATATCTTTAGAATGAATGGTGGAATGGCAGCCTTTAAAACCACAACTGTAAACACAAGTCTGATAAACAAATACTTCAAAACAACATGGAGCTCTGCACACTATAATTTCATTCTTACTTCAAGAAACGAAGCTTTGCCTCCACAGGTACTGAGTCGTGTGGGCTGACCACGAGGGCTATAGTTTAGAGGGACCAGGGTTTATTCATTTCAATTTGTAAAGGTAGCTGTCTCCCAATTTGTGCGTACTGCCTGGTTTTAAATGTTTATATCAAATGTTAGCTATGAAGAATAATGTCATACATTGCTATGTCTTATTTTTCTAACATTTTCTGTTTCTCCTCTTTCTTTTCTACTGCCATTCTTCTGACGTTCCATGTGGATTCTCCTGAAGGTAAAACCTGAATATCCTTTTTTTTCATATAACGCCATATGCATTTTGTTGGATTACGTTGTAATCAAAACAATGTTTGGTACTGATGTAGCAGTATTTGCCTTTAATAAAAACATGGACCCTTGCTTCGGGATATGTGCTAGGTCTGGGTAACCGTCTGGTCCAAATCCCTCATCTCTCACTTTCCCTAAGTGCGTAGGAACCTAGAGTTGCGTTACGCTCTTATGTTCTCCAGAGTCTCATAGTGAACGACAAGTTTTAAACTAGTCATATACTTTCTTGTTAACCTTGTGTTTACATTAGGTATGACCCGAGTGTCCAGTTATGAAGTATGGAAAGTCTGGGGGTTGGGAAGAATACAATTTTGGCTCAACTCTGCCAGGATTTATTTTAACGAACTTTTCATACATAGCTGAAAATGTCACTTTGTCACTTTACTTTATCTACTTATATCCGTTAGCACGATGTTAAATGTAATACTACAGTACTACTACTTACATAATAATATTTTTGACTGGTACTGAAGGCCTTGTCCACATCTACAGCTTGTTAGGTTAGTCTATGTAAACATAGCTACTACTTTATTTGTAATAATTTGTGGTGCTCCCTGTGTGCTCTTACGAATGTCCTAGAGCTGCAACATAGAATTTCCCCATGTGGGGATGGACGAATAAAGGAATTCCGTATCTGATCTTTATCTTATAAATTTTTTTTTTTTCTGTTGAGGCAGGACTGCTGAACACTGAACATGACATTTTACATGGGCCCGTTGATCTTAAGTCAGAAAAGAAGTGAAAGATCGATAATTTAATGTGACAGGAGCTGTGTTTTGGGGTGACTAAACCAAGTCTCCTGGGTTAGAACTTGAGAACACTGGCTGAAGTCTGGTTTTTTATTAAGGTTTTTTCTTGAGGCAGTAAGTACATATAGGGCCTCAGGCTTACCCATTCAAAGTCTTGTGTGGAATTAAATTACTAGATTACAGTATAGGGAACAGAACTGACAGAACACATTATATTTTCTGTTTTTATTTTAAAGCTTTATTTAGATCCTGAACATACATATTCGCACATATTGGTAATAAATCAGTTAATGTGTTAGGTTGAAATGGCAACATAGCATATTTCAGATGTTCCCCTTAAACGGAGAGCTAAACCAATCATATAACTGAAATCCGCTAGACAAGTCCTTGTTGTCTGCCTAAACATTACAGGGTGTGTGTTGTCTATGCGACAACAAATTATAAGAAAGGAGGAGTGATTCATTGACGAACATTTGCATTTGTTCTTCAATACAGCTCATTTGCTCAAATCAATGGGAGGTGGACAGCCCATGTAGACAAACTTGCTTTTCACATTTTTAGAATATTGGCAGAGGCGCACTGCCCTTTCTCACCTTTTACATTTTGTTGTTATTTCTTTTGTATGTGTTTGAGAATGTAACTTACCAAAAAATGACAGATCAGATCACACATGGATACATAATTTGATCCACACTTTACACGTGGCATCTGATCTTGGATGCTTTATGCCTGCTTCCACAGCAATAAGGCAAAAGCATTATTTTCTAACAGAAAAATTCAGTAATACCGAAGCAGCTGGGAAGTAAAGGCCTCCTTTCATTCGTGCTATGGTAGTTGTATCGAAAGTATTTTTTCTACTTGCTCCTTTACATTTGCATTGGTTTCATAACGGATTTTGGTCCCATCATACTAAATGTCAGTTAAACAAATTTGCACCGATCGGCACAGTCGTTGCTGGGTAACACCACTGTGTAAACAGTAAGTGTTGGTTTTAAAATTGTTTATCAACAATGACCTATTCTCAGTATCAGCACATTAGACCATGGTGTTTCAGCTCAGTCATGTTAACCTCAGCTATCTTCCTCAGCCTTGTAACACATACCATGCGATTACGGCATGAAAGTAGGTGGGAAACGTAGATTTAACGTTAAAAGGCTTCTTTCACAGCCGGATGAGGCCTGGTGTTGGTGCTTGTGGTGAGTGCCTGTTGCTGTCTTTGCCCACTGGGCCTGTCCGTGCTAGACCTAGAAGAGCATGTCTTGAGTTCGCCTCCCGGTGACCTCTGTTTTGCACTCTTTAAAAAAAATAAATATACAAAAAATAACATACACCACACATACACTTGTACAAGTACGTTGGTCCTCCTCTGCCATGCAATCATCATCAAGATTGTGGGGCCACTGAGCCCCAGAAAGGGCCTGATTAAGGATCATTACATTTTCAGCCACTATAGAGCTCCAGGTTTTGGTTAGTTGAAACGTCACATGTTATACGTTATTAATTCCTTTATTATCCGATAAAGAATATAGTGTGCTAATTTCTTTTCCAAAATTAACGATTATCTTTATACTGCCTGAGGCAGAACTTTTAATTAATTCCCTTTTCAGTTCCATGCATTGTAAATATACTTTTTTCTGTGTTCGTATATTTACAATGCATGGAACTGAAAGGAATTAATTAAGTTCGCCTCTGGCGTTAGAAAGAAATCGTTAATTGTTTAAAGAATTAGCAAACATATATTCTTTATCCATGATAGAATTGATTTTATAACGTATACTTGTGAGTTTTCACTAACCAAAACCGGAGACTTATAGTCGGCTGAAAATGTAAATGACCTTAAATCAACCCTTTCTGGGGCTCAGTGGCCCACCAATTCTTGATGATCGCTATTGGCATGGCAGAGAGACCAACGTTACTTGTACAAGTGTTTGTGTGTGTATTTTTTTTTGTGTATATATTTTTTTAAAGAGTGCAAAAGAGGCACAGGAGGCGCACTAAGTCATGTCTCTGGTCTTAGCTCGGACAGGCCCAGGTGGCAAAGACCCAGCAACCTGGCACTCACACACAAGCACCAACCCAGCCTTGCATCCCGGCTGGTGATGTAGCTCTTACCGTTAAAATCTACGATTCCGCCTCCCGCACTTTTGGTCTTGAGGTTTGTGTAAAGGCTGAGGAAGGATAGCTGAGGAAACTTGACCTGATAACACTTGTTCGGTATATGTGCAGATACTGAGAAAAGGTCAGTGTTGTGAAACTATTAAACCAACAATACTTGTTACACAGTGGTGTACCAGCAACGACTGTGACATTGGTGCAATTAGTGTTTAACTTACATTTAGTAGGATGGGACCAACCGTATGACACAATGCAAATGTATGGAGCCAAGGTATGAAAACATACTTTCGATAACAACCTTCCATAGCACAATGAAAAGGCTTTATCCAGCTGCATTGTATTGATTTCTTCTGTTAGAAAATTAATGCTTTGCCCTTATGTTTTGTGGAGCAGCTTAAGCATCCAGATCAGATGCTCGTGTAAAGTGGTGGATCAAATTATTATCCATGGCTGATCTGATGCTGTCATCTTTTTTTTTTTTTGTAAGTGACATCAAACACATAAGAAAAGAACATAACAACAAATATGTTAATAGGAGATGGAGTGCCGCATCTGCCAATATTCTAATTGAAAAGCGCCAATTTGTCCTACATCGGGCGGTCCACCCCCATTGAGTTGAGCATAAGAGCTGATACAGAAACAAATGCAAATGTTCCGTCAATGAATCACTCCTCATTTCTTTTAATTTGGTGATAGATAGACCACTAGCACACCCTGTATTGTAGTATGCAGACAATGGACTTGTCACAACGCAGGAGATCAGTTATATGATTGGGTTAGCTCTTTAAGGGCTCATCTGAAATAAGCTAATTTGCCCATTTCAACCAACACATTAACTGAGTTAGTTAACAATATGTGAGAATATGTATGTTCCTGGTTTAAAAAAAGCTTATATAAAAAGAAATATATAGTGTTCTGTCAGTCTGTTCCCTATACTGTAATCTAGTATTATCATTCCACCAGAACTTAGATTGGGTGAACCTGAAGGGCGTATTTAATGTCTGCCCTCTGAAAAACCTAATAAAAAAACCAGACTTCAAGCCAGTGTTCTCATGATTCTTTCCCAGGAAGGACTTGTTGTGGGGGCCCACCCCAAACCACAAGCTCCTGTCACATTAAATTATCTACTTTCTTCTTTTTTGATTAAGGATCAAGGGCATGTTATATGTCCATGTTCAGATGTTTCACAGTCTCATCAACAGAAAAAAAAATTTATTAGATAAGATAAGATAAGAATTCCTTTATTCGTCCACAGTGGGGAAATCGATGAAGCAGCATTATAGGACCAAGTAGGTAGAGCACACTAGGGAGCACACACAATATATACAAGATAAGTAGTACCTATGTTTCTTAGGCTAACTAACAAGCTGTAGACTGCTGAAAGGCTCAATACCAGTCAAATATATATATGTAGTAGTATTACTGTAGTAACTGTACATGTAAATAGTGCAGGATAATAAGTAGATAAAGTAAAGTGACAAGTGACTTTTCATCTATGGAGAATAGTTGTTTAAAAAAAATCCGGGCAGAGTTGAGCCAATTATTGTATTTCTTCCCCAACACGACAGACTTTTCCATATTTCTAACTGGACACTCGGTCATACATATATGTAAACACTAGGTAACAAGAAACGTATATGACTAGTTTAAACGTGGGTCGTCAAGCTATGAGACACTGGAAGAACATAATAGCGTAAGAACTCTCATGTTCTTACGCGCGTTTGAAAGTGAGAATGAGGGTTTGGTCCAGACATTACCATCCCTTAGCAAATAATCCCGATGCAGGTCATGGTGTTGTATTAAAAGGCCAAAGACGGCTAACAACAGTGACCAACATTGTTTTGATTACAACAGTAATCCAAAAATGCTAGGGCCGTTTTATAAAGAGAAAATAAATGGATATCAGTTTGTTTACCTTAAAAGGAGAATCCTCATGGAACGTCAGAAGAAGCATAGAAAAGAAACGAGGCAGAATCAGAAACATTTAAAAATAAGACATAGCTATGTATGACATAGCTTCATAGCAAACATTTGATATAACACATTTTAAACCAGGCAGTATACCTACGTGGAGACAGTAACTTTAAAAAGAAATGAAAATAAACCCCTGGTCCTTAAACTATCCCCTTGTGTCAGCACCAACAACTCAGTACCGGTGAGGAGTGGCAGTCTTCTCTGAAGAAGAATGAAATTATAGTGTGCGAGCGCCATGTTGATTTGATGTATTTGTTTATCAGATTGTGTTTTACTGTTGGTGGGTTTTAGGCTGCCATTCCACATTCATTCTAAAGATATGCAATCAAATGAGTTACACATTTTTCTGGATCACTTAAGAAAAATAAAACAAACATATTAAAGAATAACAGGATCCAATCTATGCAAGAAACAAGCCACTTGGAGTTTTTAATATTGTTGTAGTATCTTATCTTGACATTTATAAGCCGGGAGCCCTTGTGCACTAAAGTGCATGAGACTTGTGACACCTGCTGTCTATGCTAACAATCCTTAAAAGGTACACCAGCACATGACATGCTGCTACTGTAATGCCGCTATTTTTCCGGGCAACGGTTGTGCCACTATGGCTTTACATGGAAAAAAGGAGTAGAATGAGCGCCTAAAAGCGTTGCTACCGACATAGGGCCGACATAACGTTTACGGGCTTCTCTGTTGTGAAATTTGAGGTCCACACTTGGAACATAATACTAAAATATTGCAGCCGGTGAATGTAGTGCGTTTGACTCTCAAGACACTTCACATGGCCTTATTAATTCACTCCATATGCAAAGGTGGATACACTACTAAACTAGCTCCAGTTTGCCCTTGAAAGACCTCACAGAAGCGAGGCAACAAGTACATGTTATCAGCCCCTCAGTTCCCGCCTGTCATTCACTCACTGTTAATGTAATTCAGATTCCGAATAATTTGTTTCTGTCTTTTGCCAGTAAAACCAATCTGAAAAAGATTTCAAAAGTTCCCGTGTGCACCAGAAAAAAAGAAAAATACAAGAAAAAAACACTGAAACAATCAACCAAAGATTTCATTACAAGCAGGACCATTATATGTGATTTGTTCATACTGATGAACAACTTGAGGGTAAGAAGCTGTTAGTAGACAAAGATTTCCTGAAATCCCAACAAACTTTATATTGTGCCAGAGGAAAAGCTGGTAACATGGCTTTTACAGGTTGGCCATATGAGGCATGAGTTCTTACATTTGCAGAACTACATTAATGTGAGTGCATGACTTGTCCAGTTTCCTCTTGGGGGGCTTAATTATGGTTAGCATTTCTATCCGGGGAACAAGTCATGTACATTATGTGGCGGAGAGTTGCTGAGATGCCCTGTACCGTTACTGAACAGTTTGGAACGTACAAATAATTGAGGCCAACCTGTGGAATTATATGTACTATTCAATAGAAAGTGGTCCAGGAAGGAAGAATAGCCATTTTTACCATCATAGAAGATAAAACACTTTCGCCACAACTATCACAAAATACTCCAAGCTGTCATAGATTTTGATGACTGAAGAAGGAAACTTCTAATCAGGTCGAAAGTTACATATTCTGGGAGAAATGGCGTCATACAACCACTAATAACGTGAAAAAGTGAGGAAAATGGTCCGCGTCACCATTTCTGACCCGGGTGTGTAAACTGTATATAGTGCTATCAGTTTTGTCTATTGTTTCGACCGGGGATTATAGAGTTGTATCTTGAGCACTTTATTGACAAATTGATGAGTTGTGATCATATCAAGCACGTAATATATCCTAATTGCACCTCACCTGCTTTTACTCCCATATTTATGCTCCGTGCTCATCGGGCATCTATCACCTTTGCTAGGTTTTATGTTGGCCTTGCCCAGTGTCTCTTCTGTGTCGCGTCCAAATGGGTGTCATCAGTCTTGTGAAGATGGGAAGCGAATGTAATTATTCACAACCAAGCAATTCACTGTGAGGAAAAAAAAAAGTAAAGAATACTCAACAGCCCAAGCTCAAATTTGGGATTGTTCGTTTACCACTGAATACCTGTCATGGTTCAACATCCTGAACAGGTTACTTCTATGGAAGGAACAAGATTTTAACAGGTTGGAGGAGTTAAAACCTCTTAAACTCCTACATCTTTTTGGCTCGTGCACAAAAGTTTGCATACCCTAATGTCTTTTGCTTATTAAAAAATAAACACGATCTTACATCTCACATGCTTGAGTGATGCATCATTGTAAAGCTAGGCCCTTCTAGTTTAGGTTAATATTACTCGGAAATATGTATGGCTTTCTTATTTCAGCTCTGCATCCTTTGGAAGGTTTGGAAAAAAACCTGTTTTTTTTAGCCTGCCTAAATAAATTCAATGGATTAATGCCTAAAAAAGCCTTTTTCCATTGAAGAATGAAAAGTTTAAACGCCAATTTGTTCATTGTGTGGTTGACATCAACGTGTAAATATCAGACTTCTAAGTTTTAGAGTTTTCATGCAGGCTCTTTTTTATCAGTAGTACCAATCGGAACCATTTTGGCAAAATTTGTGAGTCAGTGGAGAAGGTCCGTGATGGGCTCGAACCCACCAGCCTTCCAGGCCAAAGGCCAATGGTCTACCAACTGAGGCCACTTTCACCTCTCCTAATGGAAGAGATGACCACCCCCAATCAGATATCTTTTCTCATCTTGTCTTAGAGCAATAACTGTTTTAAATTACTTACACAACAGACATTTGTATTGAGCTGATTCATCCCAAACCCGACTGTTTCTTCATACTGGTGATAGGGTTTTCTTGTGCGTCTTGTTATAATTGGAAAATGTGCAACTACACTGTTAAAAATGTGATGATGTGAAAGACGGTGCTGATGACCTCCGTTTACTGGCTGCTGTCAAAATGGACAGCACTGTTAGCTGGACAACATCAAGCTGAGCGACAGACTGTGAGCAGAGGAAGAGCCGCTACCACACTCACACACACGCAAGAACCCACACACCCAAACACTCATTAAAAGACCTGATGAATCGGGGTTTTGTTTATTTAGAAAATACAGTTTTAATACCATTTTTATTTAGAAGAGAACTACGAAGGTTTCAATATCAGTTGTTGTTTTTTTTTGTACTGATCCCCCCAAATCGAAATAACCCCTTAGCAACGCCCTTAGGGAAACGGAAAAACTTTCACAGCCCTTGGTGACGTCAGTAACGGGTACGTTGTCAACGCTGTAACGTGTTTTACAATTGGATATGCGTTCTTTTTTCGCGATAAATCAAGAGGACAAGGCCTAGGTACAGCGAGTATGAATTAACACTATATGTGACAGTTCGCTGTCACTGAGATAGTATCAGTGGTTGTGTGAAGGATTGTCAATCTAGATTACTGGGTTCAATTCCCATCCTCGGACACTTTTTCACACTCAAAACGCAATTGGATGTGTATGACAATTGTCCACCTGAAGAGGGCAGTATTGTGTGGGCATCAGTGGAGAGAAAGAGACAAGGCATTCCTGTGGCTTAGGCTAGTATCCACACGAAACAAACCGCGTTATAATTTTCAGAAACTTTTTCTGTATCACGAGTTAGCTCAGTAAATGTGTGGCGTCCATATGAAAGGTAGTCAATACGCCTGAAAACGCTGTGAAACAATGACCAACTGTTGGTGCGATGTGACGCATGTCGGGATCAAGCCCAAACTTCAGTGGGCATGCCGAATTTTTTGTAAAACCAGACAACATGCGAGTGGGCGAGCTGGTACAACATTATATTGACGACGATGAGGTTGAACTGTTCGTCGGGTCTACAGCTGGATTACAAAACAAAAAAACATCAATCTACATGTTGTTGTCATTATTATTCTGAGTGCGGCGCATTCGTGCTGGATAACAAGAGGCGGGGCGATGACGCAAGCGTCTCAGATACTTCGCGGAGAGGCCATAACACGAGCGCATATACGGAGTTTTTAAATGCTTTCCACCTGGACCTAGTTTCAAAAATGTTCAGTGTACACCCCCCCAAACGCCGCGCTCTGTATGGACGATACACTGGTTTGATAAAGTATTTTTTGCGTTTAGGCCTGAGCTTGACTTCGTGTGGACAGGGCCATAATACCATGGTTTTCAATGCATGGGGCGGAACCCCTATGACGTCACACACAGGTAGAGCTTAGACAACTTAATTTCATGAAAAACACGTTCTTTTTTATAAAATAAGGATTTTTTTTGCCGGAATCTCTGTCAAATTGACATTGCATGCATGTTTGATATCCACGATTTTTTTAAAAAAAACCCGTCAGAAGGTCTTTAATTCTAAGTACAAACAGTAGACCTATTTTCTCAGTATTTCTGCAATCCAGAACCATATGAATATTGTCAGACTTAGGAAAAAAATATGCGCATTCCCTGGTATGAAACTTTCTTTACCAAAAGATATAATATTTTCTCGCTAGGAGTGGAAGAGACCGTAAGGAGGCCGACTGTATATCATAGGGCTGTAGATGACCATAGAAGATTCTTGACCACATTTCCCCACAGAGTGAGGTGAATCCGATTTGGTTACTAAAAAGGCGGCCGTGACAAAAGTAAATTAGTTGAATGGACCTAAGTACTACTCGAAGGCCCTGTTTATACTGAGACGCTGCGCAGACGTTCCAGGCTATTAACAGAAACAACCGGCTCACTAATGCAAATTTCTCAGTGTTTCACATGAGGTTGCAAACGATGTAGTTCTAGCGCCCGGCCAGTAATGGGCCAGAGAAACTTTACGAACACTCACACGACCCCAGCCCATGCCCAGCCCCGCTCTCGGTAGTTTACTCACTTCCGGGCCAGACCCCTCATAATGCACCAACATCATTCTCAGTTTAACAGCAGCCTGTGAAAAGAAAACTGAACCTAGAGCTTCGCGTGGTCTCGTTTGTACGAACGAGAGGTGTAGAATTATCCCTGTTGCCGCGCTGGAAGCCCACTTAGCTGGTTTGTGTGCGGCGGCCGCATTTTTGTTGTGGTTGTTCTCCCATACTGCGCATGTCCCAATTTTACGTGCGGGGAGCAGCGGGGAGGCGGGGTCAACAGAGGGGAATTTCACAGCCTATTCCCCTCTCGCGGTGTGAAAGAGCTCCCCGCTGTGCAGTCCTCGTTTCTGAGTTTCCCACTCAGCAGGCTGGATCCTGAACACGTTACATGTCACCCCCCTGAAACACAGTCTTCGTGTGAACGGTGGTAGAAAAACCGACATCCAACTATACCGGTTTTTACTGCCACATGCTCCGTGTAAACTCAGCTAAGCTATCCAAAACTACTAAAGCATGATGATAGCAAGGTTCGCTTAAAAAATTGTGATAATGTTTTGTTTGCCTTATAGTATGATGGTGATTCCGCCCTCTCGAGTTTCATGAACAAACTCACTGGTCTTATTGCATCACCTGAATGCTTGAACAATGGAAGAAATATTGTCCTTGATTATCCACCCGGAAATGTAAGAAAATCCTATATAATTTTCTTACTTCCGGAAATAACATTTTCAGTATGCTAGAAAACTTCAAGTTTAAAGGTATACAATCCTTTAAAATGATATATTCTGAAAATGTCCTATATATCGATTCTCATCTTTTATATTGTCCTTTTTTATTGATTACAAAAGGCAACAACACAGGATATGACAACTTAGGATGCCATTGTGCAAATAATAGACAACTATTACCGACACAAAACCAGCATAGTTCATAAAAGACTACACTGAAAGCCTGGACTATCAAAAACTGTTTATGTTTGACCTAAGATTTTGACCAACCGATCACACGAAGACTGTGTTTTCAGGTTGGGTGAAAATGTAAGTGTTCAGATCCAGCCTGCAGAGTGGGACAAACTCAGAAACGCTGCTCAGCGGGAGCTCTTTCACACACGCGGAGGGGAATAGGTTGTGAAATCCCCCTCTGCTCTGACCCCCGAGCCTCCCCGCTGCTCCCCGCACGTTAATTTGGACAGCGCAGTAGGCCGGAGAGCAAACATCTACAAACAATAGCGCCGCCACCACAAACTACTACTTGGATTCCAGCGCGGCAACATAGGATAATGCTACTACACCTTCGTTCGTGCCAAACAGACCACGCGAAGCTCTTGGTTCCTGTTTTCATTGTCACAATAGCGCTGTTAAAATGCAGAATGATGTTGGAGGCATTCGAGGGTCTGGCAACAAGGAAGTGAGTTTACTACTCAACCGAGAGGGGGGCTGGGCAGGGGCGAGGGGTCGTGGGTAGAGGTGTGTAAAGTTTCTCTGCCCCGCAAAACTACTGCCGATGCTGCGCGAGAAGCTACATCTATTTTCCCAACCTCAGTTGAACACTGAGATATTTGCCCATTAGGAGCCAGGGAAGGTTTTTCTGTTAATAGCCTGGAAACGTCTGCGCAGCCGTCTCACTAGAAACTGTGCCTTCGAGTAGTACTTCAGGTCCATTCAACTGAATTTCTTTTGTCACGCCCCGCTTTTAGTCTCCAAAAAGTTTCGATCATCCTCACTCTGTGGTGGACATTGGTCAAGATTTCTAAGGTCTTCTACAGCCCTAATGTAAACAGTAAGCATAATACGCTCTTCCACTCCTAGAAGAAAAATATTTTTAACTTTTGGTAAAGAAAGTTTCATACAGGAATCGCAAGCATATTTGTTTCCTAAGTATGACATTATTCATTGGTTCCTGGATTGAGAAACTACTTGAGAAAGATAGTCCTCACCTGTTTTGTACTTAGACATTAAAGACCTAGACGGTTTTTTTTTAAAAAAATAGTGGATATCAAAATGCATGACATTGTCAATTTGAAAGCGATTTCCGGCAAAAAAAATCACCTATATTTTATAAAAAGATACGTGTGGTTCATGAATTTAATTTTGTCTATGCCTTACCTGTGTGTGACGTCATAAGCGGGTGTTAAGCCCTGCATTGAAAACCATGGATCTATGGCCACTGTCCACACGAAGTCATGCTCAGCCTCAATAAACGCAAAATACTTTATCAATCCAGTGTATCGTCCATGACAGGCCGGAAGGCCGCGTTTTGGGGGGTGTAAACAACATTTTTGAAACTATGTCCCGAAGAGGAAAGATTTGCCAGAAACTAAGTGAAACTCCGTATATCCGCTGCCGTGTTACTCTGCCTCTCCGCATGTATCTGAGACGCTGCGTCATCGCCCCGCCTCTTGTTAAAGCACGCATGCGCCGCACTCAGAAAAATAATGACAACAACAATGTAGCTGTGTTGGTTTTGTAATCCAGTGTGACCCGAAGCAACAGTTCAACCTCATCGTCCGTCCATACTAATGTTGTACCATCTCGCCCACTCGCCAGGGTTCTGTTACAAATTCCGCGCATCGCACACGAAGTTTGGGCTTGATCCCGTCATTGCGTCCACAGCGCCAACCAACAGGTCTGCATAGTTTCACAAGCGTTTTCCAGGCGTATTGACTACAATCATATGGACGCACACATTTACGGAGCTAACTCCGTGTTTACAGAATAAGTTTCTGAAATGATAAGCGTTTGTCTTCGTGTGGATAATAGCCATGGCCACAGGAAATGCCTTTGCTCTCTTCTCAAGCAAACTGAAGCTCCCAACACAATACGCCCTCAACAGTGACAATGCTCACGGTACACATACAGTTCCGTTTTGAGTGTGAAAATGTGATGGTCCGAGGTGGGGAATTGAACCCAAGTATCTAGATTGAGCATCCAACAACACACCACTGAAGCTATCTCAGTGACAGCGAAATGTCACATTCTAGTAGTTTATTCCTACTCACGCGGACACGGACGGCCTTGTCATCTTGAATAACCGCGAAAAATGAACGAATTTCAAATTGTTAACAATTGTACAAACAGCGTTGAAACTACCCTTTCCTGACGTCACCAGAGGGCTGTGAAGTTTTATTTCGTTTCTAAGGCGTTGCTATGGGGTTATTCGATTTTGGGGATCAGAACAAAAAAAACAACAACGATTTTGAAATCATTTAGTAGTTCTCTTCTAAATAAAATGGATAAATACTGGTTTTCTAAATAAATCAAACCCGTCATAAGGTCTTTTTAATGTTGTTTGGGTGTGTGCGTTCGTGCGTGTGTGTGTGGTGTTGCGGCTCTTCCTCCTGCACACTGTCCTGTCAGCTCAGATTGATGTTTGTCAGGCCTAACATTGCATGTCCATAACTTGACAGCAGCCAGTAAACGGCAGGGCATCATCCCAGTCTGTCCACATTTCATCACATGTGTAACATGTATTGCACATTTTCAATTTAGCAGAACGCACAAGAAACCCATCGCAAGTATGAAGAATCAGTACGGGTTTGAGGATGTATCAGCTCTATACAACTGTCTGTTGAGTGCCTAAGTAAATGTAACTGTTATTGCTCATAAAGACAAATGAAGAAAAGATATCTTATTGAGGGTGGTCAATCCTTCTTAGAAGGTGAAAGTGGCTCATTGGTAGACCATTTGCGGCTTTTGAGCCTGAAGGTGTGGGTTCGAGCCCCAGCACGACCTTCTCCACTGACTCTTCACATATTTTGCCAAATTTGGTGTCCGAAGGGTCGCAGACTTGATAAAAGAGATAACTGCATGAAAACTATAAAACTAGAAGTCTGAGAACTTTACACCGTTTTTGTCGAACAACACAATGAACAA
Organism: Knipowitschia caucasica; assembly: GCA_964034765.1. NCBI lineage: Eukaryota > Metazoa > Chordata > Actinopteri > Gobiiformes > Gobiidae > Knipowitschia > Knipowitschia caucasica. Next base: position 5,626,656 of record OZ035844.1, on the reverse strand, counting down.
ATTGGGCGTTAAAAATGTTCTTCTTCCAATGAAAAAGGCTTTTTTTAGGGCATATTATACATTGAATTTTTTAGCAAGTCTAAAAATACAGTTTTTTTCCAAACATCAGATGCGATTGAAATTAGAATGAACATACTGTATTTCAGTGTATATTTACATAAACGAGATGGGCCTAGCCTGAAAAAGATGCATCACACAAGCATTGAGATTTAAGATTTGTTTTTAATATAAGCAAAGACATTTAGGGGTATGCCAAACTTTTGTGCACGAGCCGAAAACAGATGTAGGTTCAGAGGTTTTAACGTCTCCAAACTGTTAATCCTTTGTTCTGTCTATAGAAGTCCACCGGTGTTCTGGATGTTGAACCTTGCCTGTATTCAGTGGTAAACCCGCAAACAATCCAATTTGAGCTTGGCTTTTGTGTTGTCCTTACTTTTTTTTTTCTCACAGTGATTGGCTTTGTGTTGTGTATATACATTAGCTTCACTTCTTCCAAACTGATGACAAAACACCATTGACGCAGACACAGAAGAGACACCATGGGAAGGACAAACAATTAAAACCTAGCAAAGGTGATGATGTCATATGATGCAAGGAGAAGAAATATGGGATAAAAGCGTGAAGGTGCAAATATAGGATATTATAGCGATCTTGAAACTAAGACTCTACTCTTCAATTTGTCAATAAAGTGCTCTCAAGGATTAAACTATATTGTCCATGTAGAAACAAGAGCTCAAATGATAGCATATATACAGTTTTACACACCCGGCTAGAAATGGGGAAGCGGACATTTTCACGTCACTTTTTCAATTCTAGTGGTTGAATGAAGCCATTTACACATAACTATGTAACTTTCTGACCCTGATTTGAAGTTTTCCTTCATTCAGTCATCTAAAATCTATGACGAGCTTGGAGTATTTTGTGATAGTTGTGGAGAATGTGTTTTATCTTCTATGATGGTAAAACTTGGCTATTCTTGTTCCTCCTGGACCACTTTCTATGAATAGGTTACATTTAATCTCCACAGAGGGCTCTATTATCTTTTACGTTAAAACTGTTCTTAGACAGTACAGGGCATCGCGCAACTCTCACTCTCCGCCACCTAAGTACATGACTGTGTTTCCCAGGATTGAAATGCTAACGCATAAGTATCTGACAAAAGGAAACTGAAAAGTCATTCCACTCACTTTAATGTAGTTCTGCAAATTGTAAGAACTCATTGACTCTTCTGGCCAACCTGTATAAGCCATGTTCCAGCTTTCTTCCCTCTGCACAATATATGTGTTTGTTGGATTTCATGAAATCTTGTTTGCTGAACGCTTCTGTTCCACAAGTTGTTATCAGGTTGGAACAAATCAACATTTTAAATTATGTGTCCTGCACTTGTAATGAAACTCTTGTTTGAATTGATTTCAACAGGTTTTTCTTGTGACTTTTTCTTTTTTTCCGGGTGGCAACACAGGAACTTTTGCATCTTGTTCAGATTGGATTTACTTGCAAATGACAGATACAATTATTCGAAATCTGAATCTACATTAAAGTGAGTGAATACAGCTGAATCTGAGGGGCATTATAGCAGGTACTTGTTGGCCGGTCCCGCTCTGTGATCTTTCCAATGGCAACTGGAGCTAGGTAGAAGTAGTGTATCACCTTTGCATAGGAGTGAATTATATAAGTGCCATGTGAAGTGTCCTTGAAGAGTCCAAAAAGCACTATATTAAACCGATGCAATTTTTTAGTAGTATTATTTCCAAGTGTGACCATCAAATTACACCCAGCGATCTCGTAACGTAAAGTCGGCCTAATGTCGGTAGAAAAAGCTTTAGGCGCCTCATTCTACTCCTTGTTTCCTGTCTAGCCCCATATTGCACAACGTATGACCGGAAAAATAAGCGCATTCATAGTCAGCAGGTAGTGTGCTGGTGTACATTTTCCAAGGATTTTTGCATTAGACAGCAGGTGTAAAGTCTACATCTTTTTGCACAAAGGGATCCGGGCTTATAAATGTCAACGAAGAGAAAACTCCAACAATATTTAAAAACTCCAAGTGCTTGTTTCTTGCATGATCCCTGGAATCCCGTTGTTCTTCTTCTTATATGTTTCTGTTTATATTTTTCGTCTAAGTGATCAGAATAAATGTGTAACTCATGTTGATTGCATATCTTTAGAAATGAATGTGGTAATGGCAGGCCTTAAACCACAAACTGTAAACACAATCCTGATAACAAATACATCAAAACAACATGGATCTCTGCAACTATAATTCATTCTTCTTTCAGAGAAGACTGCTTCCTCCACAGGTACTGAGTTCGTTTGTGCTAAGACTCCAGGGCTTTAGTTTAAGGACCAGGTTTATTTTCATTTCATTTTTTAAAGTAACTGGTCTCCAAGTTTTGAATACTGCATGTTAAAAATGTTTAGTATCAAATGTTGCTATGTAGAATATGTCATAATCATTGCAGACTTTATTGTTTTTCTAAACATGTTTCTGTTTCTCCTCTTTGTCTTTCTACTGCCTACTTCTGACGTTTTCCATGTGATTCTCCTTTTAAGGGTGAAAACTGATATCCATCTTTTTTCATATAAACGGCCATAAGCATTTTTTGGATTACTGTAGTAATCAAAACAATGTTGGTCACTGATGTAGCATTATTTGGCCGTTGTATACAGAACATGACCTCATCGGATATTTGCTATGACGTGTAACGCTGGACCAAACACCTCTCACTCTCTTTCATAAGAGCGTAAGAAACATAGAGTTTTCTTACGCTCTTATGTTTTCTACCGCGTGTCTCATAGTGAACTACACGTTTAAACTAGTCATATACTTTCATGGTTACCTTTTGTTACATAAGTGTAGACCAGAGTTCCAGTTAGAAATAGGAAGACTGTGTGTTGGGGAAAGAATACATATTGGCTCATCGCTGCCAGATTTATTTTTAACGAACTTTTCATCCATATATGAAAATCACTTTGGTCACTTAACTTTATCTACTTGCTTATTATCCGGCACTATTTAACTGTACAAGCTACTACAGGACTACACTACATATTATATATTGTTGACTGGGATTGAAGCATTTTCAGCTGCTACAGTATTTATGTTAGCTAAGAAACATAGCTGCTACATATTTGTATACTTTTGTGTTTGCTCCCTGTGTGCGCTTACTACTGTACTATATGCTGCAAACATCCGAAATTTCCCACTGTGGGGACGAATAAAGGAGATTTCTTAGCTTTTCTTATCCTTATAAGATTTTTTTTTCTGTTGATGCAACTGCTGAAAACATCTGAAACATAACATATAACATGGCCCTTTATCTTAATCACAAAAGAAGGAAAAGATAGATAATTTAATGTGACAGGAATGTGGTTTGGGGTGGACTAACAAGTCCTCCTGGGAAGAACAAGAGAACACGCTGAAGTCTGGTTTTTTATAAGGATTTTCAGAGGGCAGACATAAATAAGGCACGCAGCTTACCCAATCTATAGTCTGTGTGAATGTAATACTAGATTACAGTATAGGGAAAACAACTGCAGAAGACACATATATATGTCATTTATCTTAAGCTTTATGTACCCAGGAACTTACATATTCTCACATATGGTTAATAAATCAGTTTAAGTGTTGGGTTGAAATGGATAACATAGCAGTAATTTCAGATAGCCCTTAAGACTATCAATCATATAACTGATATCCTGCTAACAAAGTCCATTTGTCTGCATAAACTATACAGGGTGTGGTGTGGGCTATCTATCTACAAATTTATTAGTAAATGAGGGAGTAATTCATTTGACGAACATTTGCATTTGTTTCTGTCATCTCCTCATTTGCTCAAATCTATGGGAAGGTGGACAGGCCCGATGTGAACAAATTGGCTTTCACATTGAGATATGGCAGATGCGCACTCTTTCTCCTATTACAAATAGTTGTGTGTTTATGTTCTTTTTGTATGTGGTTGTGATGTTACATACCAAAAACTGACAGATCAATCCGCAATGTTACATAATTGTGATCCACGACTTTACAACGAGTTGAATCTGACTGGGATGCTATAACTGCCTTCCACATAAAGGCAAAGCCAGTATTTTCTAACAGAAGAAATATCAATACAATGCCGCTGATAAAGCCTCTTTCATTCGTGCAATGGGAGAGTTGTTATCGAAAGAATGTTTTTTCTTACATTAGGCTCCTTTACATTTGCATTGTGTCATACGGTTGGTCCCGATCATACAAAATGTCTGTTAAACAATATTGCAACCACTGTCACTGTCGTTGCTGGGTAACACCACTGTGAACAGTATTGTTGGTTTAATTGTTATAATCAACAATGACCTTTTCTCAGTATCTGCCAAAATAGACCAATGTGTTCATCCAGTCATGTTACCTCAGGCTATCTCCCTCAGACTTTACTACAAACCTCATGACCATAAGTGAGGGGTGGAAACGTAGATTATCGGTGAAAGATCTTTCTTCACCAGCCTGGATGCCAGGCCTGGAGTTGGTGCTTGGTTGTGAGTGCCTGTTGCTGGGCTTTGCCCACTTGGTCCTGGTCCCGAGCTAGACCAGGAAGACATGACTGAGTTCGCCAGTCCCCCTGCCCTCTTTTGTCACTCTTTAAAAAAATATATATACAAAAAATATATAGCTCACACACTACAATTGTATCAATAAACGTTGGTCCTCTCTGCCATGCAAAGCATCATCAAGGATTGGTGGGCCACTGAGCCCTCAGAATGAGGGCTGATTAAGGCTCATTAACATTTTCAGCCACTATAAGCTCTAAGTTTGGTTAGTGGATACTCACATGTTACTTATAAATCCTTTAAACGTATAAAGGAAAATATGTTTGCTAATTCTTTCAAAATTAACGATTTCTATTATACTGTCTAGTCAGAACTTAATTAATTCCCTTTCAGTTCATGCATTGTAAATATACTTTATTCTTGTTCGTATATTTTTACAAGCTTGGAACTGAAAGGGAATGAAATAATGTTTCTGCCTCAGGGCAGTATAAAGATACGTTAATTTTGGAAAGAATTAGCTTACATAAATTCTTTATCCGGGATAAAGGATAGTATAACGTATACATGTGAGTTTCACTACCCAAACCTGAGAAGCTTATCAGTGGCTGAAAATGTAATGAGGCCTTAATCAGCCCTTTCTGTGGCTCAGTGGCCCACGCAACTTGATGATGCGTTGCATGGCAGAGAGACCATCGTTACTTGTACAAGTGTTTGTGTGTGTATTTATTTTTGTATAATATTTTTTTTTAAAGATGCAAAGAGGGCAGCAGTGAGGGCGAACTAAGTCCATGTCTTCTGGACTCAGCTCGGACAGGCCAGTGGCATAGACCCGCAACCAGCACTCACACACAAGCACCAACTCCAGGCCTGCATCCCGCTGGTGAAGAAGCTTCTTTACCGTTACATCTACGTTCCCACCCTCACTTTTGGTCTTGAGGTTTGTGTAAAAGCTGAGAGATACTGAGGTAACTTGACTGGATGAACACATGGTCTAATGTGCAGATACTGATAAAAGGTCATTGTTGATAAACAAAGTAACAACAATACTGTTACAACAGTGTGTACCTAGCAACGACTGTGACAGTGTGCAATTTTGTTTAACTGACATTTAGTATGATGGGACCAACCGAAGTGACACAATGCAAATGTTAAAGGAGCCATGTAAGAAACATACTTTCGATAACAACTTCATAGCACGAATGAAAGATGCATATCCAGATTGCATTGTATTGAATTTCTTTCGTTGGAGGAGGGGGGGGGGGGGGTGGGGAGAAAGGGGGGAGAGAAAATAATTGCTTTGCCTATGATGTGGAAGCAGCTATAGCGATCCATATCAGATGCCACGTGTAAAGTGTGGATCAAATTATGTATCCATGTGCTGATCTGATCTGTCCATTTTTTGGTAAGTTACATCAACACACATACAAAAGAGACATAACAACAAATATGGTAATATGGAAAGGAATGCCGCATCGCCTATATCTAAATGTGAAAAGCAATTTGTCACTCGGGCTGTCCACCTCCCATTGATTTGAGCAAATGATCTGAGACAGAAACAAATTGCAAATGTTCGTCAATGAATCAATCCCCCATATTCTTATAGATTTGTTGATAGATAGACCACACACACCCTGATTGTTTATTGCAGACAAATGGACTTGTCTAGCATGTATATCAGTTATATATTGGTTAGCTCTTTAAAAGGGGCTCATCTATACTGCTATGTTGCCATTTCAACCAAACATTAACCTGATTTATTAACAATATGTGAGAATATGTATGTACCTGGTTAGGAATAAACTTAATTAAAATAGAAATATAAATGTGTTCAGTCAGTCTGTTCCCTAGTACTGAATCTAGTAATTTTCATTCCACACAGACTTAGATTGGGTAAGCCTGAGGCTCGTTATGTCTGCACTCTGAAACCTTAATAAAACACCAGACTTCAGCCAGTGTTCTCAGTTCTTTCCCAGGAGACTTGTTAGTCACCCCAAAACCCACACTCCTGTTCACATTTAATTATCTAGCGTTCCTTCCTTGTTGGTGATTAAGATCAAGGGCCATGTTATATGTCAAGTTCAGATGTTCGAGGCATTCTGCATCAACAGAAAAAAATATATAAGATAAGATAAGATTAATAATTCCTTTATTCTCCCACAGTGGTGAAATTTCGAAGTTGCAGAATATAGGACAGTATAAAGAGCACACATTGAGCACACACAATTATATACAAATGAAGTAGTACTATGTTTCATACTAACATAAACTAGCTTAGATGCTGATAATGCTTCAAACCAGTCAAAATATTATATATGTATTGTAAGTACTGTAGTTCTGTACAGTTAAATTGTGCAGGATAATAAGTGTATAAAGTTAAGTGACAAAGTGACTTTTCATCTATTTGGGATGAAAAAGTTGTTTAAAAAATAAATCCTGGCAGAGTTGACCAATATTGTATTTCTCCCCAACACACAGACTTTCCATATTTCTAACTGACACTCTCCATACAGATATGTAAACACAAGTAACAAAAACGTAAAGACGAGTTTAAACGGGTCGTCTTCTTGAGACACTGAAGAACATAAGAGCGTAAGAACATCCTATGTTCTTACGCTCTTATGAAGTGAGAGATGAGAGGTTTGTCCAACGTCACCAGTCATAGCAAATATCCCGATGCAGGTCTTGTTTGTATTAAAGGCCAAATACTGCTACATCAGTGACCAGCATTGCTTTGATTAGCAACAGTAATCCAAAAAAGCGTATGGCCGTTTATATTACAAATATGGATAATCAGTTTTCCTTAAAAGAGAAATCCACATGGAACGTCAGAAGAAGGCAGAAGAAAGAAAAGAGGAGAAACATGAACATGTTAAGAAAAATAAGACAAGCAAGTATGACATATGCTTCCATAGCAAACATTGGAGAAAACTTTTAAACCAGCAGTATACAAACTTGGAGACAGTAACTTTAAAAATGAAATGAAATTTTAACCCCTGGTCCTTAAACTATATCCCTTGTGTCCTAACACGTACTCAGTACCTGTGGTAGGACACAGTCCTTCTCTGAAGAAAATGAAATTATAGTGTGCAGAGCTCCATGTTGTTTTGATGTATTTTTTTATCAGATTGGTTGACAGTTTGTGGGTTAAGGCTGCCATTCTCATTCATTCGAAAGATATGCCAATCAAATGAGTTACACATTATTCTGATCACTTAGAGACAAATAAAACAGAACAAATAATAAGAAAACAGAGTCCAGATCATGCAAGATACCAAAGCACTTGAGTTTCTATATTTGTTGGAGTTTTCTTATCGTGACATTTATAAGCCCTGATCCCTTTGTGCACTAAAGCATGTTAGACTTTACACCTGCTGCTATGCAAACAATCCTGAAATGTACACCAGCACATTACATGCTGCTTATGAATGCCGCTATTTTTCCGGTCGAAAAAAAACGTTGTGCACTATGGCTAGACAGAAAAAGAGTAGAATGAGCGCCCTAAAAGCTTTGCTTCCGACATTAGAGCCGATCATAACGTTACGTGCATCGCTGGGTGTAATTGAGGTCACACTTGTGAATAATACGTAAAAAATAATGCATCGGATTTATTATAGTTGCTTTTTGGACTCTCAATGACACTTCACATGGCCTTGATTAATATTCAACTCCATATTAAAAGTGGATACACTACTAAACTAGCTCCTTTGCCCTTGGAAAGACTCACAGAAGCAGGCAACAGTACATATATCACCCCGCTCCGATTCCCGCCTGTCTTCACTCACTTTAATGTAGATTCAGATTCCGAATATTGTATCTGTTCATTTGCAGTAAAACCAATCTGAAAAAGATGCTAAAGTTCCCCAGTGTGCACCAAAAAAGAAAAAGAAAAAGTACAAAAAAAAACACTGAAATACAATCACCAAAGAGGTTTCGATTACAAGTCCAGGACCGATTAAAGTGATTTGTTCAAACTGATAACAACTTGTGGAAAGAACTGTTAGCAAAACAAGATTTCCAGAATCCCAACAGAACAATAGTATTTGTGCACATAGGGAAGAAAGCAGGAACATGGCTTTACAGTTGGCCAGAAGAGTCATGAGTTCTACATTTTGCAGAACTACATAGAATTGAGTGGAATGACTTTTCAGTTTCCGCTTGTCTGTAATTATGGTGAGCATTTCTATCCGGGAACAAGTCTGTACATTAGTGGAGGGAGTTGTCGAGTATGCCCTAACGTTACTGAACAGTTTTTAACGTACAAGAATAATTGAGTCCAATTCTGGGGAGATTAAATGTAACAATTCATCAAAGAGGGTCATGAGGAAGAATAGCCAGTTTACCATCAGAGAAAGTAAAACACATTCACCACAACTATCACAAATACTCCTAGGCTGTCATAGATTTTGATGACTTGAATGAAGGAAACTTCTAATCAGGGTCAGAAATTACCATAGTTCTGTGTAAATGGCTTCATACTACCACGTAAGAAAGTGAAAAATTGATGAAAAAATGTCCCGCGTCTCATTTCTACCCGGTGGGTGTAACTGTATAAAAAAATGCTATCATTTTGTTCTATTGTTTCTACCTGGAAAATAAGTTTTATCTTGACACTTAATTGACAAATTGATTGAAGTTTGATCATAGTCAAGCACGTTAATAAGTATCCTATATTGGCCCTTCACCTCTTTACTCCCTTTTTTTCTTCTCCTGCATCAGCTGGCAATCAATCACCTTTGCTAGGTTTTATTGTTTTGTCCTTCCATTGTCTCTTCTTGTCGCGTCATTGGGTGTACATCATCTTTGAAGATGTGAAGCTAATGTAAATTTTACACAACACAATGCAATCACTGTGAGAAAAAAAAAAGGTAAAGAAAACTCAAAAGCCCAAGCTCAAATGTAATTGTTTGCGTTTACCACTGAATACCTGCGAAGTTCAACATCAGAACAGGTGACTTCTATAGAAGGAACAAGATTAACAGTTTTGGAGAGTTAAAACCTCTTAAACTCCTACATCGTTTTGGCTCGTGCACAAAAGTTTGGCATACCCTAATTTCTTTGCTTATATAAAAACACATCTTACATCTCACATGCTTGTGTGCATGCATCTTTTAAAGCTAGGCCCTCTATGTTTATGGAAATATACACCTGAAATAATGTATGTCATCTTATTACACTCTGCATCCTTTGAATGTTTGGAAAAAAAACCTGTTTTTTTTAGCCTGCCTAAAAAATTCAATGTATAAAATGCCTAAAAAGCCGTTTTTCATTGGGAAGAAGAACATTTTAAACGTCCAATTTGTCATTGTGTTGTTGACAACAACTGTGTAAAGTTTCAACTCTAAGTTTTATAGTTTCATGCAGTTTTTCTCTTTTTGATCAGTAGTAACCATTCGGAACCAATTTGGCTAAATTTGTGAGTCAGTGGAGAAGGTCCCCGTGCTGGGCTCGAAGCCCTCAACCTTCAGGCTCAAAGGGCCAATGGTCTTCGCAACTGACCACTGTCTCCTCTCCTAAGAAGAGATGAACCACCCTCAAAATAAATATCTTTTCTCATCTGTCCCTTTAGAGCATAACAGTTACATTTACTTAGCATCAACAGACATTTGTATGGAGCTGATACATCCCAACCCGTACTGTTTCTTCTACTGGTGATTGGTTTCTTGTGCGTTCTTGTTAGATGAAAATGTGCAACTACACTGTTAAAAATGTGATGATGTGGAAGACTTGATGATGGCCCTCCGTTTACTGCTGCTTCAAATGGACATGCACTGTTAGGCTGACAACATCAAATCTGAGCTACTGGACAGTGATCTTGAGGAAGAGGCCGCTACACACACACACACCACGCACGAACGCACACACCAAACAAAACATTAAAGACCTTATGACGGGTTTGATTTATTTAGAAATACAGTTTTAATACCATTTTATATTAGAAGAGAACTACTAAAGGTTTTCAAAAATCAGTTTTGTTTTTTTTTGTCTGATCCCCCCAAATCGAAATAACCCCATAGAAACAACGCCCATCAGAAACGGAAATACTTAACACCCTTGGTGACCGTCAGAACGGTACGTTTCAACGCTGTAACTTGTTACAATTTGATATTCCCGATCTTTTCGCGATATCAAGATGACAGGCCTGTACAGCTAGTATGAATAACTACTAGAAATGTGACATTTCGCTGTCACTGAGATAGTTCATTGGTTGTTGATGGATTTTTGTCAATCAGAATTACTTGGTTTCAATTCCCACCTCGGACACTTTTCACACTCTAAACGGCAATGTATTTGTAGTGAGCTTGTGTCACCAGGAGATGGCAGTATTGTGTGGCATCATGGGAGAGAAGAGAGAATAGGCATTCCTGTGCTTAGGCTCATATCCACACGGTAGACTAAACGCTTATAATATTCAGAAACTTTTCTGTAAACGACGGGAGTTACTCAGTAAATGTGTGCTTCCATATTGAATGTAGTCAATACGCTGAAAACGCTGTGAAACTTGCCAGACCTGTTGGTGGCGCTGTGACGCAATACGGGAACAGCACAAACTTCCGTGGCATGCCGAAGTTTGTAATACAGACAACTTGGCTATGGGGACTGGTACAAACATTATATGGACGGACATGGAGGTTGAACGGTTGCTTCGGTCACACTGGATTACAAAACCAACAAGCTTAACATTGTTGTGTCCTAATTTTCTGATTGCGTCGCATTCGTGCTTTATCAAAGGCTTGGCGTTGACGCAAGAGTCTCAGATACTTGCGGAAGGCAGTAACACGGAGCGCATATACGGAGTTTTTGAAATCTTTCCACTCTGGACCTAGTTTCAAAATGTTCGGTTACACCCCCCCAAAACGCCGGCCTCGTATGACGATACACTGGTGGGATATAAGTATTTTTGCGGTTTAGGCCTAGCTTGACGCGTGGTGGACAGGGCCATAAGATCCATGTTTTCAATGCATGGGCGTAACCCTCTATGACGTCATACACAGGTTTAGAGCCAAAGCTTCTTGAAATTCATGAAAAACACGTTCGTTTTATAAAAATAGATTTTATTGCCGAATCTCTTCAAATTGACATTGTCTTGCAATTTTGAGATCCACTATTTTTTTAAAAAAAAACCCGTCATAAGGTCTTAATGTCTAAGTACATACAAGACCTATGTATCTCAATAGTATTTCTCGATCCAGGAAACCAATGAATAATGTCATACTTAGAATAAAAATTATCTGCATTCCCTGTATGAAACTTTCTTTACCAAAAGTAAATATTTTTTCTTCCTAGTAGTGGGAAGAGCCGTAATATGGCTACTGTTTACATTAGGGCTGTAGATGACCATAGAAAGCTTACCACATGTCCACCACAGAGTGAGGTGGATCGATTTGGAGACTAAAAAGCGTGCGTGACCAAAAGAAATTAGTTGAATGGACCTGAAGTACTACTCGAAGGCCCTGTTTATAACTGAGACGCGCGTCTGACGTTTCCAGGCTATTAACAGATACAACCTGGCTCCTAATGCATATTTCCGCAGTGGTTCACATGGAGGTTGAAAAACGATGTAATTTCTAGCGCCCGGCCAGTAGGGCAGAGAAACTTTACAACACTCCACCGACCCCCTCAGCCCCATGCCAGCCCACCCCTCTCGGTTGTATACTCCACTTCCTGTGCCAGAACCTCAGAATGCACCAACATCATTCTGCATTTTAACAGCATCTGTGAAAATGAAAACTGAACCTAGAGCTTCGCGTGGTCTCGTTTGGACGAACGAAGGTTGTAGAATTACCTCTGTGTCCGCGCTGGAAGCCCACGTAGCTAGTTGGTGAGTCGCGGCGCCATTGTTGTTGATGTTTTTCTCCGCGACTGCGCAGGACAAATTTACGTGGCGGGGAGAAAGCGGGGAGCGTGGTCAGCGCAGAAGGGGGATTTCCACACCTATTCCCCTCTTCAGCGGGTGTGAAAGACTCCCCGCTGTGGCAGCTTTCTGAGTTGTCCCACTCTGCAGGCTGGATCTGAACACTTACATTTTCACCCCCTGAACACAGTCTTCGTGTGAACGGTTTTGGGTAGAAACCGACATCCAACTATAGTACGTATTTACTGCCACATTTGCCTCCGTTAACTCAGCCTAATGATATCCAAAAACTACTATAGCCATGAAGATAGCAATGTTGCTCTTAAAAATGTGAGAGTATTGTTTTGTTTGCCTTAAAGGTATGAAGGGGGGCAGTTCCGCCCTCTCTATTTTTGAACAAAACTCTCTGTCCCTTATTTGCATCACATAATGATTTGACTATTGGTAAGGACAAATTGTCTTGGATGATCCACCCGAAAGTAGAAAATCCTATATTTTTCTACTTCCGGGATATAGACATTTTCAGAAAACTTCTGTTTAAAGGTATACATCCGTTTAAAACTGAAATATTCTGAAAAGTCTATTATAATCGATTCTCTCTTTTAGGATTTTCTTTTTTTATAGAAACAAATTTGGTCGAACAAGCACATGATTATGGACAACGAGATGCCATTGAGCAATAAGTAGACAACATGACCGACACAAAACAGCAGAGTTCATAAAAGACTACACTGGAAAGCCTGACTATCACAACTGTTTATGATTGACCAGTAGAATTTACCAACCGTTCGACCACGATGACTGTGTGTCAGGGGGTGAAAATGTAAGAGTTTCAATCCCCTGCAAGTGGGTCAACTCAGAAAACGCTGCACAGCGGGAGCTTCTTTCACACCCGCGAGAGGGGTAATAGGTGTGAAATCCCCTCTGCTCTGACCCCCTCCCCCCGCTGCTCCCCGTACGTAATTTTGGTACATTCGCAGTAGCGGAGAACAAACATCAACTACAATGGCGCCACGTCGCACACAAACTTAGCTAACGTGGGCTTCCAAGCCGATCGGCAACAGAGGAATAATTCTACACCTTCGCTTCGTCCCAAACGAGACCACGCGAAAAGCTCTATTTCAGTTTTCATTTTCCACAGGCTGCTGTTAAAATGCAGAATGATGTTGGTGCATCTGAGTTCTGGCACAGGAAAGTGAGTATACTAACCGTGGAGGGGGGCTTGGGCATGGGGCTGCGGGGTCGTGTGAGTGTTTGTAAAAGTTTCTCTGCCCACAACTGCCGGGGCTCTAGGAAATAAATTCCCGTTTTTTCAACCTCGATTTTGAATACACTGAGAAATTTTGCATTAGGAGCCCAGGTGTGTTTCTTTCTGTAATAGCCTGGAAACGTCTGCGCAGCTTCTGCATGTATAGAACAGGCCTTCGAGTATACTTTTCATGTCCATTCAACTAATTTCTTTGTCACGCCCTCTTTTTAGTCTCCCAATCGATCAACCTCACTCTGTGGTGACATTGGTCAAGGCCATTTCTATGGTCATTCTACACGCCCTAATGTAAACATTATCATATTACGGGTCTCGTTACCACTCCTCGAATAAAAGATAGTTTTACTTTGGTAAAGAAAGTTTCTCATGTAATGGCAGCTATTTTTTTCCTAATATACATTATTCTTTGGTTTCCTGGATTGAATAAACTACTTGAAAAACATAGGTCACCTGTTTGACTTAGACATTAAAGACCTAATGAACGGGTTTTTTTTGTTAAAAAAATAGTGGATATCAAAATTGCATGACACTGTTCTAATTTGAAAGAAGATTCCTGCAAAAAAAATCCTATATTTATTAAAAGAACGTGGTATTTTCATGAATTTAAGTTGTCTGTGCTCTAACCTGAGTGTGACGTCATAGCGGGTTACGACGGCCCTATGCGAAGCATTGAAAAAACCAATGGATCTATGGCCCTGTCCACACGAAGTCATGCCAGCCTAAACGCAAAAATACGTTATCAATCCTTTGGTCTCGTCCATACGAGGCCGGCGTTTTGGGGGGTGTAAACGAACATTTTTGAAACTGATCCCCAATGAAAGATTTCAAAACTCCGTATATGCCGCTCCGTGGTTACGTATACTGCCTCATCCTTCTCCGCAATGTTTCTAGACCTGCGTCATCGCCCCGCCTCTTGTTAAAGCTCCTGCGCCGCACTATGAAATGAATGACAACAACAATGAGCTTGTGGTTTTTTTGTAAATCCAGTGTGCACCCGAAGCAACAGTTCAACCATCGTCGGCCTCCCATACTAATGTGTAACACTCGCCCCGCCCACCCTTCAACTAGTCGCCATGTTGTCTGTTACAAAATTCCGCGCATGCCCACGGAAGATTGGGCTTGATCCCGTCATTGCGTCAGAGCGCCACCAACAGTTCTGGCATAGTTTCACAGCTGTTTTTCAGGGCGTATGACTACATTTCCATATGGAACGCACACATTTACTGAGCTAACTCCGTGTTTACAGAAAAAGTTTTCTGAAATTATAAGCGTTTTGTACTCGAAGTGGATAATGCCTAATGCACAAGGAATGCCTTTTCTCTCTTTCTTCTCCCAATGATGCCCAACACAATACTAGCCTCTACAAGGTGACAATTGCCACTGTACACATACTTCATTGCCGTTTTGAGTGTAAAAAGTGTCCGAGTGGTAATTGAACCCAAGTAATCCCCTAGATTGAACAAGCCCATCAACACAACCCTGAACTTCTCAGTGTCCAGTAGCGAAATGTCACATTCTAGAAGTATACATACTCGCTGTAACTCATGTGGTGGGCCTTGCATCTGAATATCGCGAAAAAAGAACGATATATCATATTGTAAACAAGTTACAAGCGATGAAACGGCCCGTGTCTGAGTCACCAAGGGCTGTGAAGTTTTTTTTCGTTTCGTAGGGCGTTGCTATGGGGGTTATTTCGAGTTGGTGGGATCAGACATGAAAAATACAAAACTGAGTTTGAACCACTTTAGTAGTTCTCTCTATATAAAATGGTATTAAAACTGTATTTCTAAATAATCAACCCTCTAAGTCTTTAATGTGTGTTTTTTTGGTGTGTGCGTTCGTTCGTGTGTGTGTGTGTGTAGCGGCTCTTTCTCCTGCATCACTGTCCTGACACTCAGATTGATGTTGTCAGCCTAACAGTGCATGTCCATTTGACAGCAGCCAAAACGAGGGCATCTTCACATCTTCCCACATCATCACATTTAACAGTGTAGTTGCACATTTTCATGATACATCAATAGACGCACAAGAAAACCCATCTCCAGTATGAAGAAACAGTACGTGTTTGGGATGTATCAGCGTCTATGACACATGTCTGTTGATCTAATATATGTATCTGTTATTGCCTAGGAAGACAAATGAGAAAAGATATTCTTATTGAGGGTGGTCATCCATCTTAGGAGAGGTGAAAGTGGCTCGTTGTAGACCATTGGCCTTTGAGCCTGAAGGTATTGTGGTTCGAGCCCAGCACGGGGTAATTCTCCACGGACTCTCAAATTTTGGCCAATTGGTTCCGAATGGTACTGCCAACTTGATAAAAAAGAGAAACTGCATGAAAATCTAAAAAACTTAGAAGTTCTGGAAACTTTACACATTTGTTTCAACACACAATGAACAAAATTGGCGTTTAAAATGTTCTTCTTACCAATGAAAAAGGTTTTTTAGGGCATTTAATAACATTGAATTTGGAGGCAACGGCTTAAAAAAACAGTTTTTTTTCCAATCTTCAAATGGATGGAAGAGTGAAAAAAAATGACTTAACATTATTTCAGTGTACTATTTACATAAACTAGAAGGCCTAGCTTTAAAATGATGCATTCACACAAGCATGTGAGTTTAAGATTTTTTTAAATAAGCAAAGACATTAGGGTGATGCCAAACTTTGTGCAACGAGCCAAGAACAGATGTAGAGTTTAAGAGAGGTTTTAACTCTCCAAACTGTTTGAATCTTGGACCTTCTATAGAAGGTTCACCGTGTTCTGGATGTTGAACCTTGCCAGGGTATTCAGTGGTAAACGGCAAACAATCCAATTTGAGCTTGGGCTTTTGAGTTTCTTTACTTTTTTTGTTTTCTCTACAGGTGATTGCATTGTGTTTTTAATATTACTTTAGCTTCTACAATCTTCACAAGACTGATGACCACCATTGACGCAGACACAGAAGAGACACATGGTAGGACAAACAAGAATACCCGAGCAAAGGTGATTGATGCCATATGATGCAAGGAGAAGAAAAATGGGAGATAAAAGCAGTTGACGGTGCAATATAGGTATATTATTACGTTGCTTGACTATGACCAACTCATCAATTTGTCAATATAGTGCTCAAGATAGAAACGTATATTTTCCAGGTAGAAACACTAGCACAATGATGCATATAAGACAGTTTACACACCAGGCCGGGTAGAAATGGTGACAGCGGACATTTTCACTCACTTTTCACTTTCTTAGTGTTGTATGAAGCCATTTACACAGACATATGGCTAACTTTCTGACCCTGATTAAAGTTTCCTTCATTCTGTCATCAAATTCTATGACACTTGGAGTATGTTGGATAGTTGGGAGAATGTGGTTTTATTTTCTATGATGGTAAAACTGGCTATTCTTCCTCCTGGACCATACTTTCTATGGAATTGTACATTAATCTCCACTGAATGTGGCTCAATTATCTGTAAAGGTTTAAAACTGTTCAGTAACTACAGGCAATCTCGCAACTGCTTCCGCCTCCTAATTACATGACTTGTTCCCGGATAGAAATGCTCACCATAATACAGGAGTATATATTATATATATATCAAAGAGGAAACTGATAAGTCCATACACTCACTTTAATGTAGTTCTGCTAAATCTAAGACTCAATGACTCTTCTGGCCAACCTGTAAAGCCTGTTCCAGCTCTTCCCTCCTGGCACGAATATATTGGTTGTTGGGATGCAGGAAATCTTTTTGCTTAACAGCTCTCTATCCACAAGTTGTTAACATTTTGAACAAATCACTTTTATGGTCCTGCATCTTGTATGATACTCTTGGTTGATTGTTTTCAGTGTATTTTTTCTTTGTACGGTTGCTTTTTTCTGTGCATCTAATTGGAACTTTGCATCTTTTTCAGATTGGTTTTACTGTCAAATGACAGATACAATATTCGGAATCTGGATTCTACTTGTAACAGTGGAGTGAAGGTCAGCGGAATCTGAGGGGCTGATATCGTGTATCTTGTTGCCAGGCTCGCTGCTGTGAGTCTTTCCAAGGCAACTGGAGCTAGTTTAGGTAGGGTATCACCTTTGCATATGAAAGGAATTAATAAGGCCAGTGAAGTGTCCCTTGAGATCCAAAAAGCACTATATTTAAACCGATGGCAATTATTCTTTAGTATTATTTCCTAGTGTTACCTCGCAAATAACACCCGAGCGTTGCACGTAACGTTATGGCGGCCTATTGGCGGTAGCAAAGCTTTTAGGCGCTCATTCTTACTCCTTTTTTTCCTGTCTATCCATAGTGCACAACGTTGACCGGGAAAAATAGCGCATTTCATCAGCAGCATGTAAAATGTGCTGGTGTACAATTTCATTTGTTGCATAGACAGCAGGTGAAAGTATACATGCCTTTTGTGCACAAAGGGATCCGGGCTTATAAATGTCACGATAAGAAAACTCCAACATTATTAATAACTCCAATGCTTGTTTCTTGCATGATCTGGTATCCTGTTTCTTCTTATATGTTTCTGTTTTTAATTTTTCTCTAAGTGATCAAATAAATGTGTAAAACTCTTTGATTGCATATCTTTAGAATGATTTGGAATGTCAGCCTTAATCAAAACTTTAAACGTGGACAATCTGGATAAACAAATAATCAAAACAACATGGAGCTCTGCACACTATAATTTCATTCTTCTTCAGAGAAGACTGCTTTCTCCACAGGTACTGATTCGTTGGGTGCTAGCCACAAGGGCTATAGTTTAAGGACCCAGGGGTTTATTTTCGATTCATTTTTTAAATTAATGTCTTCCAAGTTTGTATACTGGCCTGGTTTAAAATGTTTATATCAAAGGTTTTGCTTATGAATTATGTCAATACTTGCTATCTTATTTTTCTAACATGTTTCTGTTTCTCCTCATTTCTTTTCTACGGCCTTCTCTGACGTTCCATGTGATCTACTTTAAGGTAAATCTGATATCCATTTTTGTCAGAAAACGGCCATAGCCAATTTTTTTGGATTACTGTAGTAATCAAAACAAAGTTTGGTCACTGATGTAGCAGTATTTGGCCTTTAATACAACATGACCTGCTTCGGGATATTTGCTTATGGACTGGTAACGTCTGGACCAAACCCTCATCTCTCCCTTTCATAAGAGCGTAAGAACATAGAGTTCTTACGCTCTTATGTTCTTCCAGTGTCCTCATAGTGAACGACACGTTTAAACTAGGTCATATACGTTTCGTGTTACCACTTGTGTTTACATATATTATGACCGAGTGTCCAGTTAGAAATTTGGAGTCTGTGTGTTGGGAAGAATGACATATTGCTTCAACTCAGCCTGGATTTATTTTAACAACTTTTCATCCATAAATGAATAGTCACTTTGTCAATTTACTTTATCTACTACTTATCACTGCTCTATTTAACTGTACATACGACAGTACTGAATACTACTATATATATTGTGACTGGTATCGAATCATTTCAGCATTCTACAGCTAGTTAAGTTAGCTAAGAAACTTAGCTACTACTATATATGTATAATTGTGGTTGCTCCCTGTGTGCTCTTACTACTGTCCTAAAGCTGCACACATCGAAATTTCCCCACTGTTGGACGAATAAAGGAATTCCTTAATATTATCTTATCTTTTATATTTTTTTTCTGATGAAGCAGACTGGATGAACGATCTGAACATGACATATAACATGCCCGCTGATCTTAATCACAAAAGATAGAAAAGATATAGAATTTAATGTGACTGGAAGCTGTGGTTGGGGTGGACTAACAAGTCTCCTGGGAAGAACAGGAAATACTGGCTGAAGTCTGGTTCTTATTAAGGTTTTTCAGCTGGCAGACATAAATCAGTCCCTCAGGCTTACCCAAGACTAAGTCTGTGTGTAATTAAGAATACTAGATTACAGTATAGTGAACAGACAGACTAGAAACATATATATTTCTTTTTTATTTACGCTTTATTTAACCCAAACATACATATTCTCACATATTGTTTTAATAAATCGATTAATGTGTTGGTTGATATGGCAACATTAGCACGTGATTTCAGTTTGAGCCCTAAAGAGCTAACCAATCATATAACGTGATAATCCCGCTAGACAAGTCCATTTGTCTGCATAAACAAACAGGGAGTGTGTGGGCAATCTAGCAACAAATTATAAGAAATGAGAGTTGTTCTTTGACGAACATTTGCATTGTTTCAGTCATCAGCTCATTGCTCAAATCAATGGTAGGGTTGACAGCCCGATGTAGACAAAATGGCTTGTTCACATTTGAATATTGGCAGATGCGGACACTCCTTCCCTATTACATATTTGTTGTTTATGTTCTTTTGTATGTGTTTGATGTATACTTACCAAAAAATGACAGATCATATCAAGGCACATGGATACATAATTTATTTTTTTTTTTTTTTGATCCACACTTTTATACACGTGCAGTCTGATCTGGAAGCAATAAGCTGCTCCACATCATAAGTCAAAGCTTTATTTTCTTACAGAAGATATTCAATCCAATGCACTGGATAAAGCCTCTTTCATTCGTGCTATGGATGTTGTTATCGAAAGTTATGTTTTTTCTTAAATTGGCTCCTTTACCTTTGCATTGTGTCATACGGTTGGTCCCCACATACTAATGTCAGTTAAACAAAATTGCACCACTGTCCACAGTCCGTTGCTGGGTACTCCACTGTGTAACGAGAATTGTTGGTTTAATGTTATCAACAATGACCTTTTTCTCAGTAGATCTGCACATTAGACCAATGTGTCATCCAGTCAAGTTTCCTCAGGCTATCTCCTCAGCCTTTACACAAACCTCTTGCCAATAAGTGAGGTGGGAACGTAGATTTAAGGTAAAGAGCGTTCTTCTCCACCGGATGCAGGCCTGGAGTTGGTGCTTGTGTGTGAGTGCATGTTGCTGGGTATTGCCCCAATCCTGGGGCCTGTCCGAGCTATACCAGAAGACATGACTTGAGTTCGCCCTCCTGTGCCATCTTTGCACCTCTTTAAAAAAAATATAGATACCAAAAAATAAATACACACGACAAACACTTGTAACATTTAAGACGTTGGTCTCTCTGCCATGCAAAGCACATCCAAGATTTGGTGGGCCCACTGAAGCCCCAAAAGGGTCTGATTAAGTGCTCATTACATTTTCAGCACTATAAAGCTCTCAGGTTTTGGTTAGTGAAACTCACATGTATACGTTCTAAATTCCTTTATCCGGATATAGAATATCTGTTTGCGAGAATTCTTCATATTTTATAACGATTCTTATACTACTGCCTGAGGCCGAACTGTAATTAATTCCCTTTCAGTCAGCATTGTAAATATTCTTATTATTCTGTGTTCGTATATTTTACAATGCATGGAAACTGAAAGGGAATTATTAATTCTGCCTCAGGCAGTTCAAGAAATTCGTTAATTTTGAAAGAATATGCAAACATAATTCGTTTATCCGGAAAAAGGATTTAATAACGTATACATGAGAGTTTCACTAACCAAAACGCTTAGAGCTTATTGTGGCTGAAAATGTAATGAGCCTTAATCAGTCCCTTTCTGGGCTCAGGCCCACCAATCTTGTTGATGCTTGCATGGACAGAGAGACCAACGTTACTTGTACAAGTGTTTTGTGTGTATTTATTTTTTGGTATATATATGTTTTTTAAAGATTGCAAAAGAGGGCACCGGAGGCGAACTCAGTCATGTCTTTCTGGTCTAGCTCGGACAGGCCCAGTGGGCAAAGACCCAGCAACCAGGCACGCACACCCAAGCACCAAACGCCAGCTGCATCCCGCTTGGTGAAGAAGCTCTTTAACCGTTAAAGTCACGTTTCCCACCCTCACTATGGTCATGAAGGTTTGTGTAAGAGGGCTGAGGAGATACTGAGTAACTTGACTGGATGAACACATTGGTCTAAGTGTCAGATACTGATAAAAGGTCATTTTGGTTGAAAAACAATTAAACCAACCATAATGTTACTCAGTGGTGTACCGCAGCAACGACTGTGACTAGTGTGCAATTTTGTTTAAACTGACATTTAGTATGATGGGACCAACCGTAATGACACAAGCAAATGTAAAGGAGCACAATGTAAGAAAAACATACTTTCGATAATCAACTTCCATAGCACGAATGAAGAGGCTATCCAGCTGCTTTTAATTGATTTCATTCTGTTAGAAAATAAAGCTTTGCATTATGATGTGTAAGCTGCGATAGCATCCAGATCAGATTGCCCCGTGTAAAGTGGGATCAAATTATGTATCCTTGGGCTGATCGGATCTTTCATGTTTTTGGTAATTACATCATACACATACAAAAAACATAACAACAAAATATGTAATAGGAAAGGGATTGCCGCATCTGCCAAAATTCTAAATGGTTGAAAAGCCAATTTTGTCTACATCGTGGCTGTCCACCTCCCTTTGATTTGAGCAAATTATCTGATGACATAAAACGAAAATGCCGAATTGTTCGTCAATGTACCTCCCTCATTTCTTATAATTTGTGCTAGATAGACCACACACACACTGTATTGTTTATGCGACAATTGACTTGTCTAGCAGATATCATTATATGATAGGTTACTCTTTAAGGCCTCATCTGAATTACTGCTATGTTTCAATTTCAACCAACACATTACTGAGTTTAGTAACAATAGTGGAGAATACTGTATGGTTCCTGGTTTAAATAAAGCTTAAATAAAAAAGAAATATAATGTGTCAGTCAGTCGTTTCCCTAACGGTATTACAGTATTTTCATTCCACACAGACATAGATTGGTAAGCCTGAGGCTATTTTATGTCTGCCCTCGTGAAAAACCTAATAAATAACCATACTTCAGCCTGTTCTTCATTGTTCTTTCCCAGGAGACTGTTTTCCACCCCAAACACCTGTCTCCTGTCACTTTAAATTATCTATCTTTTCCTTCTTTTGTGATTTAAGTTCAAGGCCATTGTTATATGTCCATGTTCAGATGTTCAGCATCTGCGTCACAGAAAAAAAAATATATAAATAAGGATAAGATAAGAATTCCTTTATTCGTCCCACAGTGGGGAAATTTCGATGTTCAGCTATAGGACAGTAGTAAGAGCACACAGGGACACACACAATATATACAAATAAGTAGTTAGCTATGTTTCTAGCTAACATAACTAGCTGTAATGCAGAAAAGGCTTCAAAACCAGTCAAAATATTTATATGTAGATGTAGTACTGTAGTACTGTACGAGTTAAATATGCAGGATAATATGGTAATAAATGTATAATGACAAAGTGACTTTTCATCTATGGATGAAGAAGTTGTTATAATAAATCATGGCAGAGTTGAGCCCAATATTGGATTTCTCCCCAACACACAACTTTCCATATGTCTAACTGACACTCGTCATACATATATGTAAACGACAAGGTAAAAAAAGGAAACGTATATGACCTATGTTTAAACGTCGTTCACTAGAGACACTGGAAGATCATAAGAGCGTAAGAACTCTATTTCTTAAACGCTTTTTACCCCCCCCCCCCCCTTATGAAAGTGAGATATGATGGTTTGGTCCAGACTTGTACCAGTCCATATCTAATATCCCGATGCAGGTCATGTTTTGTATTAAAAGCCAAATAATGCTACATCTAGTGACCACATTGTTTTGATTTACAACAGTAGATCCAAAAAATGCTATGGCCGTTTATATGAAAAAAATGGATATCAGTTTTAACCTTAAAGGAGAATCCACATGGAACGTCAGAAGAAGCAGTAGAAAAGAAAAGAGGAGAAAGCAGAAACATGTTAGAAAAAGAAGACATAGCAAGTAAAGACTATTCTTCATAGACAAACATTGATATAAACATTTGAAAACCAGAGCTGTATAACAAACTGGAGACAGTAACCTTTAAAAAAAGAAATGAAAAATAAACCCCTGTCCTAATCATAGCCATTGTACAGACCAACGAATGCAGTACCTGTGGAGGAAGCAGTCGTCTCTGAAGAAGAATTGTAAATTATAGTGGTGCATAGCTCCATGTTGTAGTTTTGATGTATTTTGTTTACAGAATTGTGTTTACAGTTGTGGTTGATAGGCTGCCATTCCCACATTCATTCTAAAGATATGCAATTCCATTATTACACATTTATTCTGAATCACTTAAGAAAAATAAACAGAACATATAAGAAGAAAACAGATTCAGATCATGCAAGAAACAAGCACTTGGAGTTTTTAATAATGTTGAGTTATCTTATCCGTGACATTTATAAGCCCGGATCCCTTGTGTTCACTAAAGGCATGTAGAATTTCACCTGCTGTCTATCAACAATCCTGAAAAGTGTACACCAGCACATTACATGCTGCTATGAATGCCCGATTTTTTCCGTCAACGTGGGCAAATGGGCTATACCAGTAAAAAAGGAGTATAATTGACGCGCCTAATAGCTTTGCTACGACATACCGCCATAACGTTACGTGCAATCGCTGGTGAATTTGAGGTCACACTTGGAAATAATACTAAAAAATAATGCACTCGGTTTAATATAGTGGCCTTTTTGACTCTCATGGACACTAACATGGCCTTATTAATTCACTCCCATAGGCATAGGTGATACACTACTAAACTAGCTCCAGTTGCCTTGGAAAGACTCCCAGAAGCGTGCAACAAGTACATAATCAGCCCCTCAGATTCCCGCCTGTCATTCACTCACTTTAATGTAGATTCAGATTCCGATAATTTGTATCTGTCATTTGCAGTAAAACCAATCTGAAAAGATGCAAAATTCCCAGTGTGCATCAGAAACAAATGAAAAAGTACAGAAAAAACACTGAACATCAATCAACCAAAGAGTTTCATTACAATGCAGACCATTAAAGTGATTTGTTCAAACTGATAACAAATTGTGGAAAGAAGCTGTTAGCAAAACAAGATTTCCTGAATCCCAACAAACAATAATATTGTGCCAAGGGAAGAAGATGGAACATGGCCTTTGTTACAGGTGCCAGAAAGTCATGAGTTCTTACATTTTGCAGCACTAAACTTTAAAGTGGTGAAGGACGTTTCAGTTTCCTCTTTGTCTGTAATTATGAGATCTTTCTATCCAGGGAAAAAAGTCATGTCCAGTAGGTGGCTGAGTAGTCGAGAGTGCCCTGGTACGTGTTTACTGAACAGTTTAACGTACCAGTTAATTGAGCCAACTCTGTGGAGATAAATGAAGCAATTCATAGAAAGGGTCCAGGAGGAAGAATAGCCAGTTTTTACATCATAGAAGATAATAACACATTCTCCACATACGTTCACAAAAACTCCAAGCTGGCATAGATTTTTGATACTGAATGAAGAAAACTTCTAATCAGTGGTCAGAAAGTTACCATAGTTTCTGTGTAAATGGCTTCATACAACCTCTAAGAAAGTAAAAAGTGAGTGACATGTCCGCGTCCACCATTCTACCCGGTGTGTAAACTGTAATATGCAATCATGTTGTGCTATTGTTTCTCCTTGAAATTATAGTTTTATATCGTTGAGCACTTTATTGGACAATTTGAGATTGAGTCATAGTCAAGCAACGAATAATATCCTATATTGCACCTTCACCTGCGTTTACTCCTTTGTTTTCTTCTCCTTGCTCATCTGGCATCAATCACCTTGGTGCTAGGTTTTATTGGTTGTCCTTCCCATGTGGTCTCTTCTTTCTGCGTCAATGGTGTCATCAAGTCTTGTGTAAGAGTGAAGCTAATGTAATATTACACTACACAATGCAATCACTGTGAGAAAAAAAAAAGTAAAGAAACTCATAAGCCCAAGCTCAAATTGGATTTTTGCGTTACCACTGAATACCTGTCAAGGTTCAACTTCCAGAACAGTGACTTCTATAGAAAGGACAAGATTAACAGTTTTGAGATTAAAACCCCTAAACTCCTAATTTGTTTTGCTCGTGGCACAAAATAGTTGTGCAATACCTAATGTCTTTGCTTATTTAAAAAACACATCTTACATCTCACATGCTTGTGTGATGCGATCATTTTAAAAGCTAGGGCCCTTCTAGTTTATGTAAATATACACTGAACTATTGTATTTCAATCTTATTTCACTCTGCATCCTTGAAGTTTGGTAAAAAACCCTTTTTTTTAGCCTTGCCTAAAAATTCAATGTATAAATGCCCTAAAAAAAGCCTTTTTCATTGGAAGAAGAATCTTTTTGAAACGCCAATTGTTCATTGTGTTGTTGACGACATCTGTTAAAGTTTCAGACTTTCTAATTTTTATAGTTTTTCATGCTTTTCGCGGTGTATCAAGTATACCATTCGAACCAATGTGTCAAAATTTGGAGTCAGTTGAGAAGTTCCCCGTGCTGGGCTCAACCCACAACCTCAGGCTCCAAAGGCGCAATGGTCTACCAACTGACCACTTTCACCTCTCCTAAGAAGAGATGACCACCTCAATAAGATATTCTTTCTCATCTTGTCTTTAGAGCAATAACATTACATTTACTTACATCAACATACATTTGTATAGAGCTATACATCCCATAACCCGGACTGTTTCTTCAATACTGGTGATGGGTTTCTTGTGGCTTCTTTGTTATATTGAAAATGTGCAAGCTACACTGTTAAAATTGATGAATGTGAATGACTGTTGATGATGCCCTCCGTTTACTGGCTGCTGTCACGATGGACATCACTGTTAGGCTGACAACATCAATATGATTTTTTGGGAGGTAGGGGACGGACAGTGATGCAGGAGGAAGAGCCCGCTACACACACACACACACGCACGAACCTCACACACCCAAACACACATTAAAGACCTTATACGGGGTTGAATTATTTTTAGAAATACAGTTTTTAATACCATTTTCTATTTGAAGATGACTACTAAAAGGTTTCAAAATCATTGTTGTTTTTTTTGTCTGATCCCCCCAAAACGAAAATAATCCCATAGCAACGCCCTTAGAACGAAAAAACTTCACAGGCCTTGGTGACGTCAGAACGGGTACTTTTCAACGCTGTAACTTTTTACAATTGTGATATTCTTCTTTTTTCGCCGATATTCGAAGATGACAAGGCCGTGTACAGCCGAGTTTACATTAACTACTAGAATGTGACATTTCGCTGTCTCTGAGATAGTTCAGTGGTTGTGTTGATGGATGTCATCTAGATACTTGGGTCAATTCCACCTCGACACTTTTTCACACTCAAAACGGCAATGAAATGTGTAGTGACATTGTCACCTGTTGAGGGCATATTGTGTTTGGGCATAATCAGTGGAGAGAAAGAGAAAAGGCATTCCTGTGGCATAGCTATACCACACGAAGGACAAAACGCTTATAAAAATTCAAAACTTTTCTGTAACACGAGTTAGCTCTAGTAAATGTGTGCGTCATAATGAATGTATCAATACGCCTAAAACGCTGTGAAACTATGCCAGAACTTTTGGTGGCGCTGTGACGCAATGACGGATCAAGCCCAATCTTCCGTGGCATGCCGTAATGTTGTAAATCAGAAAACATGGCGAGTGGCAGCTGGTACAACATTAGGTATGGACGGACGATGGTTGTTGAACTGTTGCATCGTGGTCACACTGATTACAAAACCAACAAGCGACATTGTTTTGAGTCATTTTTTCTGAGTGAGGCGCGGCGTGCTTTAACAAGATGCGGGCGATGACGCAAGCGTCTCAGATACCGTGCGGAGAGGATAACCACGGAGCGGCATATACGGATTTTTGAAATCTTTCCACTCTGGACATAGTTTCTAGAATGTTCGTTTACACCCCCCAAAACGCCGGCCTCGTAGGACGATACACTGGATTGATATAGTATTTTTGCGTTAGGCAGAGCTTAGACGTCGTGTGGGACAGGGCCATAGATCCATGTTTTCATGCATGGGCGTAACCCGCTATGACGTCCACACACAGTTAGAGCATAGACAACTTAAATTCATGAAAAACAACGTTTCTTTTTTAAAATATAGGATTTTGTTTTGCCGAATCTCGTTTCGAGAATTGACATTGTCAGTGCAATTTTGATATCCACTATTTTTTAAAAAAAAAACCCGTCATAAGGTCCTTTTTAATGCTAAGTACAAACAGGAGACCTATGTTCTCAAGTAGTTTCTCAATCCAGGAAACCAATGTATAAGGTCCATACTTAGGAAAAAAATTGGCATTACCTGTATGAAACGTTCTTTACCAAAAGTAAAGAATTTTTTCTGCTAGGAGGGAAGAGATCCGTAATATCAACTGTTACATATAGGGCTGTATGATACCATAGAAATTGATTGACCACATGTCCACCTACTGAGAGGTTGGATTCGATTTTGAGACGTAATGCGTGCTGACAATTGAAAATTAGTTGAACTGGACCTGAAGTACTAACTTCGAAGGCCTTTTTATAACTGAGAACGCTGCTCAGACGTTTCCAGCTATTAACAAAACAACCTGGCTCCTAATGCAAATTTCTCAGTGTTCTCATAGTTGAAAAACGATTTAGTTTAGCGCACCCGGCCAGTAGTGGGCAGAGAAACTTTTACAACACTCACACAGACCCCAGCCCCATGCCCAGCCCCCTCTCGGTAGTATACTCACTTCCTGTGCCAGACCCTCAGAATGCACCAACATCATTCGGCATTTTTATCAAGCTGCTGTGAAAATTATACTGAAACCTATGAGCCTTCGCGTGGTCTCTTTTGTACGAACTGAAGTGTAGAATTATCCTCTGTGCCGCGCTGGTAGCCCACGTACTAGTTTGTGTGCGCGGCGCCATGTTGTTGGATGTTTTCTCCGCTACTGGCATGTCCAAATTTACGTTGCGGGGAGCAGCGGGGAGGCCGGGTTCAGAG
This sequence comes from Knipowitschia caucasica, assembly GCA_964034765.1. Lineage (NCBI taxonomy): Eukaryota > Metazoa > Chordata > Actinopteri > Gobiiformes > Gobiidae > Knipowitschia > Knipowitschia caucasica. The sequence continues at coordinate 5,598,205 of OZ035844.1, read as the reverse complement.
CAGAGGGGATTTCTCACCTATTCCCCTCTCGCGGGTGTTAAAGAGCTCCCGCTGTTGCAGCGTTTCTGAGTGGTCCCCAGCTCTGCAGCTGGATCTGAACACTTACATTTTCACCCCCTGAAACACAGTCTTCGTGTCGAACTGTTGGAGAACCGACACCAACTATACCGTTTTGACCAGCCCCTAGTCTCCGTGTAAACTCAGCTAAGCTATCCAAAAACTACTAAGCATGCAGAAAAGCTGGTTGCCTCTTAAAATGTGAAGTAATGTTTTGTTTGCCTAAAGGTATGAAGGAGGAAGTTCCGCCCTCTCTCTAGTTTTTGAACAAAACTCTCTGGTCCTTGATTTGCTTCACCAGAATAATGACAATTGGAAGGACAAATTGTCTTGAAGATCCACCCGGAAGTAGAAATCCTATATATTTTCTACTTCCGGAATAGACATTTTCAGAAAACATCAGTTTTAAAGGTATAGCATCCTTTAAACACTGAAATATTCCTGAAATGGCTATTATAGTCGATTCTCATCTTTATGATTCGTTTTCTAGAAACAAATTGGTCGAACATCACATGATATGGACAACTAGGATGCCATTGAGCAAATAATAGACAACATGACCGACACGAAACAGCATAGTTCATATAAGACTACACTGAAAGCTTACTATCAAACTGTTTATGTTTGACCAGTAAGATTTACCAACCGTTCAACGAAGACTGTGTTTTCAGGGGGGTGAAAATGTAAGCTGTTTGCAGATCCAGCGCTGCAGAGTGGGACAACTGAGAAAACGCTGCACAGCGGGGAGCTCTTCACACCCGCGAGAGGGGGAATAGTGTGAATTCCCCCTCTGCTACAGACCCCCGCCTCCCGCTGCTGCCCCGCACGTAAATTTGGACATGCGCAAGTAGCGAGAACAAACATCCACAACAATGGCTGCCGCGTACTACAACTAGCTACGTGGGCGTTCCACAGCCGCCACAGAGGATAATTCTACTCCTTCCGTGTCCGTATCCAAACGAGACCCACGCGAAGCTCATAGGTTCAGTTTTCATTTTCCCACAGCTGCTGTTAAAATGCAGAATGATGTTGGTGCATTCTGAGGGTCTGCACAGGAATGATTATAACCAAAACTTACCGGAGGGGGGGCTGGCATGGGGCTGGGGGTACGTGTGAGTGTTTTAAGATCCTCTGCCCACTACTGGCCGGCGCTAGAACTACATCGTTTTTCAACCTCCATGTGGAACACTGAGAATTTGCATTAGGAGCCAAGGTTGTTTTCTGTTAAAACCTGGAAACGTCTGCGCGGCGGCTCAGTATAAACATGTCCTTCGAGTAGTAACTTCAGTCCATTCAACGAATTTCTTTTGTCACTCCCGCTTTTTAGTCCTCCCAAATCGATCAACCTTCACTCTGTGGTGACATGTGGACAAGCATAGTCTATGGTCATCTACAGCCCTAATGTTATACATTAGCATTTTACTGTACTCTTCCTCCACTCCTAGAATAAAGAATATTTACGTTTGGTAAGAAAGTTTCATACATGAATCAGCAGTATTTTTTCCTAAGTATGACATTATTCATGTTTCCTGGATTGAGAACTACTTGAGAAACGAGTAGGTCTCCTTGTTTGTACTTAGAAATTAAAAGACCTTATGACGGGTTTTTTATTTAAAAAAATAGTGGAATTCAAAATTGCATGACAATGTCATTTGAAAGAGATTCCGCAAAAAAATCCTATATTTTTTTAAAAAGGAACGGGTTTTTCATGATTTTAAGTTGTCTAATGCTCTAACCTCGTGTGGACGTCCAGGCGGGTTACGCCATGCATTGAAAACCATGGATCTAAGGCCTCTGTCACACGATGTCAGCTCAGGCCTAAACGCAAAAATACATTATCCATCCAGTGTATCTTCCATGAGACAGGCCGGCGTTTTTGGGGTGTGTAAACAACATTTTTGAAACTAGGTCCCAGAGTGACGATTTCAAAACTCCGTATATGCCGCTACCGTTTACTACTCTTACTGCCTCTCCGCAATGGTATCTGAGACGCTTGCGTCATCCTCGCCCCGCCTCTTGTTAATCACCCAATTTGCGACGCACTCAGAATATAATGACAACAACTATGTAGCTTGTTGGTTTTGTAATCCAGTGTGAACTCCGAAAGCAACTGTTCAAGCCTCCATCGCCGTCCATAAAATTTTGTACCAGCTCGCCCACGGTCGCCATGTTTGTCTGTTACCAAATTCCCGCTCATGGCCCCACGGAAGTTTGTGGCTTGATCCCTCTTTGCTCACAACATAAGCGCCACCAACAGTTCGCATAGTTTTCACAGCGTTTTTTTCCAGTGCGTATTGACTACATCATAATTGACGCACCCCACACACATTTACTGAGCTATACTTCCGTGTTTAACAGAAAAAGTTTTTCTGAAATTAATAGCGGTTTTGTCTTTCGTGGTGGATATAGCCTAATGCCACAGGAATGCTTTTCTCTCTTCTCTCCACTGAGCCCTACACATACTGCCCTCTACAGGTACAATTGCTCACCGTACACATACATTGCCGTTTTGAGTGTTAAAAAGTGTCCGAAGGTGGGAATTGATCCCAATTATCCAGAATGACAATTCCATCAAACACAAACCACTTAACTATCTCAGTGACAGCGAAATGTCACATTCTAGTAGTTATTCATTCTTGCAGTACACGGCCATTGTCATCTGAAATATCCGCGAAAAAAGAAGCGAATATCAAATTGTAAACAAGTTACAGCGTTGAAACTTACTCGTTTTTCTGACGTCACCAATGCTGTGAAGTTTTTTTTCGTTTCTAAGGGCGTTGCTAGGGGTTTTGTTCGATTGGGGGGATCAACATGAAAAAAAACAACAAACTGATTTTTGAAACCTTTTATAAGTTCTCTTCTAATATAAAAAATGGTATTAAAACTGTATTTGCGAAATAAATCAAAACCCGTCATAAGTCTTTATGTGTGTTTGGGTGAGTGCGTTCGTGCCGTGTGTGTTGTGTGTGTAGCGGCACTTGCCTCCTGCATTTCCTGTCCTGTCACTCAGATTGAGTGTTTGTCAGCCTATATTTGCATGTCAATCTTTGACAGCACCATTAAAACGAGGGCATCATCAGAAGTCTTTCCACAGTCATTCACATTTTAACAGTGTAGTTGCACATTTTCAATATAACATAAGAACGCACAAGAAACCCCATCACCAGTATGAAGAAACAGTACGGGTTTGGGATGTAACATCTCTATACAAATGTACTGTTGAGCTAAGTAAATTAGCGTGTTATTGCTCTAAAGCACAAGATGAGAAAAGATATCTTATTGAGGTGGTCCATCTCTTCTTAGGAGATGTGAATAGGGCTCCAGTATGTAGACCATTGGCCTAGAGCCTGAAGGTTTGGGTTCGTGCCCAGGCACTGAACCTTCTCCACTGACTCATAAATTTTGCCAAATTGGTTCCGAATGGTACTAGGACTGATAATAAAGAGAAACTGCATGAAAACTATAAAACTTAGAAAAGTCCTGAAACTTTACACAGTTGTTGTCAACAACACAATGAACAAATTGGGCGGTTTTAAAAATGTTTCTTCTTCCAATGAAAAAGGGCTTGTTTTTTTAGGGCATTTATACATTGAATTTTTTTTAGGCAAGGCAGAAAAAAAAACAGGTTTATTTTTCCAAACTATCATAGGATGCAGATGAAATAAGAATGACATACTTTATTTTCAGTGTTTATTTACATAAACTAGAAGGGCCTAGCTTTAAAATGATGCATCACAGCAAGCATGTAGAGTTAAGAATTGTTTTTTAATAAATAAGCAAAGACATTAGGGTATCCAAAACTTTTGTGCACAGGCTCAATACAGATGTAGGAGTTTAAGTAGGTTTTTTAACTCTCCAAACTGTTAATCTTGTTCCTCTATAGAATCACCTGTTTTCTGGATGTTAAACCTTGCCCAGTATTCAGGTGGTAAACGGCTAACAATCCAATTTTGACTTATGGCTTATTGATTTCTTTTACTTTTTTTTTTTCTTCACAGTGATTGCATTGTGTTGTGTAATATCTACATTAGCTTCACATCTTCACCAAGACTGATGACAGACAACCATTGACGCAGGACACAGAAGAGACCACATTGGAGGACAAACAAAAAACCTAGCAAAGTGATGATGGCCATATGATGCAAGGATAAGAAATAAGGAGTAAAAGCAGGTGAAGTGCAATATAGGATGATTTTTACGTGCTTTTCATGATGACTCAACTCATACAATTTGTCAATAAATGCTCCAAGAGTAAAACTATATTTTCCAGGTAGAAACAATAGCACAAAATGATAGCAATATACAAGTTTTACAACACACCGGGTAGAAATGGTGACGACGGCCACTTTGCACTCTCTTTTTCACTTTCGTATTGGTTTGTATGAAGCCTTTTACTCAGAACTATGGTAACTATCTGGACCCTGATTAGAAGTGTCCTTCATTCAGTACCATCAGCAAATACTATGACAGGCTTGGAGTATTTGTGATAAGTTTTGTGGAGAATGTGTTTTATCTTCTATGATGGTAAAACTGGCTATTCTCCGCGCTGGACCATTTTTCATGAAGTGTACATTTTATCTCCACAGTATTTGGCTCAATAATCTTGTACGTTAAAATGTGCAGCTAACGTACAGTGGCAGCTCGCACTCTCCCGCCACATACTGGACATGACTTGTTCCCCCAGGATAGAAATGCTGCACCATAATTACAGACAAAGAGAAAACTGAAAAGTCCTTCACTCACTTTAATGTAGTTCTGCAAAATGTAAGAACTCATGACTCTTCTCTTGCAAACCTGTAAAAAGCCATTTCCAGCTCTTCCCTCTGCACTATATATTTTTGTTGGGATTCAGGAAATCTTGTTTTGCTAACAGCTTCTTTCCACAAGTTGTTTATCAGTTTGAACAAATCACTTTTATGGTCCCTGCAATTGTAATGAAACTCTTTGGGTTGATTGATTTCAGTGTTTTTTGCTTGTACTTTTTCTGTTTTTTCTGGTGCACACCTGGGAACTTTTGCATCTTTTTTCAGATTGGGTTTTTTCTGCAAATGACAGATACAATATTTCGGAATCGAATCTACATTAAAGTGAGTGAATGACAGGCGGGAATCTGAGGTCTGATATCAGTGTACTTGTTGCCACTTCGCTTCGGTAGTCTGTCCCAGGGCAACTGAGCTAGTTTAGTATTGTATCAATCACCTTTGCATATGGAGTGAATTAATATAGGCCATGTGAAGTGGTCCTGTGGTAGTTCCAAAAAAGGCTCTATATTAAACCGATGCATTTAATTTTTAGTATATTTTCAGTGTGACCTCAAATTACATGCCCAGCGTTGGCACGTAACGTTAGTCGGCCTAATGTCGTAAGGCAAAGGCTTTATGGCGCTACATTTTTCCCCCCCGACTCCTTTGTTCCTGTCTATGCCCTAGTGCACTACGGGACCGGAAAAATAGCGGCATTCAACAGTAGCAGCATGTAATGTGCATGTGTTACAGTTCAGGATTGTTGCATAGACAGCAGGTGTAAAGTCTAATGCCTTTAGTGCACAAAGGGATCCGGGCTTATAATATGTCACGATAAGAAAACTCCAACAATTATTAAACACTCCAAGTCTTGTTATTGCATGAGCTGGGAATCCTGTTTTCTTCTATATGTTCTGTTTTTAATTTTTCTCTAAGTGATCATAATAAATGTGTACTGCATTTTGATTGCATATCTTTAGAATGAATGTGGAATGGCAGCCTTAAACCACAAACTGTATACACAATCTTATAAACAAATACATTCAAAGACAACATGGAGCTCTGCACACTGATAATTTTTTGTTTCATTCTTCTTCAGAGGAAGACTCGCTTCCTCCACAGGTAACTGAGCTCGATTGGTGCTTGAAACAAGGGCTATAGTTTACTGACCAGGTTTATTTTCATTTCATTTTTAAATTACTGTCTCCTAGTTTGTATACTGGCCTGGTTTTAAAATGTTTTTAATCAAATGTTTTGCTATGATAATAGGTCATACATGCTATTCCTTATATTTCTAACATGTTTCCTGTTTCACCTCTTTTCTTTCTACTGCCATCTTCTACGTTCCCTGTGGATTCTCCTTTGTAAGGTAAAACTGATATCCATTTTTTTTCATAATAAACGGCCATAGCATTGTTTTGGATTAATTTTGTAATCAAAACAATGTTGTTCACGTGATTAGCATTATTGGCCTTTAATACAAACATGACCTGCATCGGTATATTTGCTATGGACCTGGTAAGCGTCGGGACCAAACCCTCATCTCTCACTTTTCATAAGAAGCGTAAGAACATAGAGTTCTTACGCTCTTATGTTCGTTCCCTGTCTCATAGTGAACGCCACGTTTTAAACTTGTCATATACGTTTCATGATACCTTGTGTTTGAGCATATAGTTTATGAGCGCGATTGTCCCAGTTAGTAATATGGAAGTCTGTGTGTTGGGGAAGAAATACAATATTGGCTCTACTCCTGCCAGGATTATTTTAACAACTTTTCATCCATAGATGAAAAGTCTCTTTGGTCCACTTACTTTATCTAATATTAATCCTGCAACTATTAACTGAACAGTACACTGTGTACTACTTACTACAATATATATATTTTGACTGTATTGAAGCATTTTCAGCTCTACAGCTAGTTATGTTAGCTAAGAAAACATAGCTACTAATTATTTGAATATATTTGTGTTGCTCCCTTTGGGCTCTTACTATGTCCTATAGCTGCAACATCGAAATTTCCCCACGTGGTACGAATATAGGAATTCCTTATCTTAGCTTATCATATATATTTTTTTTCTGTTGATGCTGGACTAGCTGATCATCTGAACATGACATAGGAACATCAGGCCCGTGTTCTTGAATCACAAAAGAGGAAATATAGATTATTTAATGTGACAGTAGCTGTTGTTTGGGGTGGAACTACAATTCTCCTGGGAAAGAACATGAGAACACTGAACACTGTCCTGAAGTCTGGTTTTTTTATTAAGGAGTTTTTCAGAGGCAGACATAAATAGCCCTCAGGCTTACCCAATCTAAGTCTGTGTGGAATGAAAATACTAAGATTACAGTATCATGGGAACAGACGTGACAGAACACATAATATATTTCCTTTTATTTATGCTTTATTAACCAGCGAACGATAATAATCCTCACATATAGTTAATAAATCAGTTAATGTGTTTGGTTGAAAGGGCAACATAGCAGTATTTCAGATGAGCCCTTAAAGAGCTAACCAATCATTAACTGATAACCTGCTAGACAATCCATTTGTGCAGCATAATCAATACAGGGATGTGTGTGGGTCTATCTATCTACCAAATTAGTAATAAATGAGGGAGTGATTCATTGACTAACATTTGCATTTGTTTTCTTCCATCCAGCTCAATTTGCTCAAATCAATGGGAGGTGGACCAGCCCGATGTAGACAAATTGGCTTTTTCACATTTAGAAATATTGGCAGATGCGGCTCTCCTTCTCTATTACATTTTTGTTGTTATGTTCTTTTGTATGTGTTTGATGTAACTGACCAAAAAATGACAGTCAGATCCGCTCATGGATACATATTTTGATCCAACACTTTACAACGTGCATCTGATCTGGAATGCTATAACAGCTGCTTCTCCACATCATAAGGCATAGCATTATTTTTCTAACAGGAAGAAATTCAATACAATGCAGCTGGATAAAGCCTCTTTCAATCGTGCTATGGAAGTTTGTTATCGAAAAGTATTTTTTCTTACATTGGCTCCTTTACATTTGCATTGTGATCATACGGTTGGTCCCATCAAACTAAATGATCAGTTAAACAAAATTGCACACTGTCACAAGATCGTTGCTGGGTACACCACTGTGTAACGAGTATTGTTTGGTGTTGAATTGTTAACAACAATGACCTTTTCTCAGTACTGCACATTAGACCAATTTGTTCCTCCAGCTCAGAGTTACCTCATCTATCTCCTCAGCCTTTACACAAACCTCGATGACCATAAGTGATGGTGGGGAACGTAGATTTAACGTAAAGAGCTTCTTCACCAGCCGGGATGCAGGCCTGGAGTTGGTGGCTTGTGTGTGATGCCTGTATGCTGGGTCTTGGTGCCCTCTGGGCCTGTCCGAGCTAGACCCAGAAGACATACTTGAGTTCGCCCTCCTGTGGCCCTCTTTTGCACTCTTTAAAAAAAATATAGAACAAAAAAATGAAATTACACCATTAAACAAACACTTTGTTCAAGTAACGTGTGGTCACTCTGTTTCTGCATGCAAGCATCATCAAGATTGGTGGGCTACTGAGCCCCAAAAAGGGCTGATTATAATGGCTCATTAACATTTTCAGCCACTATAAGCTCTCAGTGTTTGTTAGTGACACTCACATGTATACGTTATACATTCCTTTATCCGGATAAAGATTATATGTTTTGCTAATTCTTTCAAAATTAACGATTTCTTTAAACTCCGCCTGAGGCAGAACTTTAATTGAATTCCCCTTTTCCAGTTCCATGCAATTGTAAATTATACTTTATTCTGGTGTTCGTTATATTTATATGCATGGAACTGAAAGGGAATTAATAATTCTGCCTCAGCGAGTATAAGAAAATCGTTAATTTTAGAAAGAATTATCAAACAATATTCTTTATCCGGATAAAGATTTATAACGTAACATGTGAGTTCACTAACCAAACCTGAGAGCTTGATAGGGCTGAAAATGTAATTGAGCCCTTAAATCACCCTTGTCTGGGGCTCAGTGCCCACATCTTGATATCCATTGGCATGCAGAGAGTCATAACGTTACTTGTACAAGTTTTTAGTGTGTGTATTTATTTTTTGTATATATTTTATTTTTAAAGAGTGCAAGAGGGCACAGGAGGGCGAACTCAAGTCTTCGTCTCTGGTCTAGCTCGTACCTGGCCCAGTGGCAAAGACACATCAACCAGGCACTCACACACAAGCACCACTCCAGGCCTTGCATCCCGCTGTGAAGAAGCTCCTTTACCGTTAAATCTACGTCCCACCCTCACTTATGTCCATGGAAGGTTTTGTGTAAAGGCTGAGGATATTGCTGAGCGTAACTTGACTGGGATGAACACATTGGTCTAATGTGCAATACTGAGAAAAGGTCATTGTGATTAAACAATGAAACCAACAATACTGTTACACAGTGTGTACCCAGCAAACGACTGTGACAGTGGTGCAATTTTGTTTAACTGACATGTAGTACGATGGGACCAACCGTATTCCACACTGCAAATGTATAAGGAGCCAATGTAAGAAAAACATACTTTCGTTTACTACTTCCATAGGCACTAATGAAAGAGGCTTTATCCAGCGCATTGTATTGAAATTTCTTTTCTGTTAAGAAAATAATGCTTGCCTTATGATGTGGGTAGCAGCTTAATATCATCCAGATCATATGCACGTTAAAGGTGGATCAAATTATGTATCCATGTGCTGATCAGATCTGTCATTTTTTTGGGTAGTTACATCAAACACATACGTAAAAGAACATAAACAACAAATAAGAAATAGGAGACGGAAGTGCCGCAATCTGCCAATATACTAAATTTAAAAGCCAATTTTGTCTACATCGGCTGTCCACCTCCCCATTGATTTGAGCAAATGAGCTGATTACAGAAACAAATGCAAAATGTTCGTCAATGTATCACTCCCTCATTTCTTATAGATTGTTTGATATATGAGCCACACACACCCTGTATTGTTTATGCGACCAAATGACTTTCATAGCGATATCAGTTATATGATTGGTTATGCTCTTTAAGGGCTCATCTGAAATACTGCTATTTGTTGCATTTCAAACCAACACATTAACTGAATTAATTAACAATAAGTGAGAAATATGTATGTTTCCTGGTTAAATAAAAGCTTAAATAAAAAAAGAAATATATATGTGTTCTGTCAGTCTGTTCCCTATACGTAAGCTAGAGTTTTCATTCCACACAGAAGTATCTTAGATGGTAAAGCCTGAGGCTATTTATGTCTGCCCTCTGAAAAACCTTAATAAAAATACCAGACTTCAGCCAGTGTTCTCATGTTCTTTCCCAGGAGTACTTGTTAGTCCTCCCCAAACACAGCTCCTGTCACATTAAATTATCCTAGCTTTCCTTCTTTTGTGATTAAGATCAGGGCCATTTATATTCATGTTCAGATGTTCACAGTCCTGCATCAACAAAAACAAAATATATAAGAAAGATAAGATAGAGAATTCCTTTATTCGTCCCCACAGTGGGGAAATTTCGATGTTGCAGGCATATAGGACAGTTGTAAGAGCACACAGGGAGCACACACAATATATAAAATAAGTATAAGCTATGTTTTTCTTAGCTATCATAACTAGCTGTAAGATGCTGAAATGCTTCAACACCACTCAAAATATATATAATTAGTTAGTAGTACTGTAGTACTGTACAGTGTAAATAGTGCAGGATAATAAGTAGATACAGTATAGTGACAAAGTGACTTTTCATCGATTGATGAAAAGTTGTTATAATAAATCCTGGCAGAGTTTGAGCCAATATTGTAGTCTTCCCCAACAAACAACTTTCCATATATCTAACTGGACACTGCGGTCATAGCTATATGGTAAAACACAAGGTAACAAGGCAACGTATAGACCTAGTTTAAACGGTCGTTCACTATTAGATCACTGGGGGGAAGAAAAACATAATAGCGTAAGAACTCTATGTTCTTACGCTCTTATGAAAGTGAGAGATAGGTTGGTCCAGACGTTACTCATCCATAGCAAATCTCCCGATCAGGTCTTGTTTGTATTAAAGGCCATATACTGCTACATCAGTGACCAACATTGTTTTTGATTACAACAGTAATCCAAAAAATGCTATGGCGCGTTTGATATTAAAAAAATGGATATCAGTTTTAACCTTCAAAGGAGAATCCACTTGGAACGTCAGAAGAAGGCAGTGAAAAAGAAAAGAGGAGAAACAGAAACATGTTAGAAAAATAAGACATAGCAATGTTGACATATTCTTCATAAGCAAACATATGGATATAAACAGTTTAACACCAGGCAGTATACAAACTTGGAGACAGTAACTTTAAAAATGTAATGAAAATATAACCCCTGGACCTTAAAACTATAGCCCTTGTGTCAGCACCAACGACTCATTACCTGTGGAGGAAGCAGTCTTCTCTGATGATGAATGTAATTATAGTGTGCAGAGCTCCATGTTGTTTGAATGTATTTGTTTTATCAGAGTTGTTTACACGTTTGTGTTTAAGGCTGCCATTCCCACATCATTCTATAGATATCATTCAAATGAGTTACACAATTAATCTGATCAATAGAAAAAATAAAACAGAACATATAAAGAAGAAATCAGATCCAGATCTGCTAGAAACAAGCACGTGAGTTTTTAATATTGATGGAGTTTTTCTTATCGAGACATTTATAAGCCCCCCCCCGGATCCTTTGTGCACTAAAGGCCTGTAGACTGTTTACACCTTCTGGTCTAGGCAACAAATCCTGAAAATGTACAGCCATCAACATACATGCGCTATGAATGCCGCTATTGTTTCCGTTCAACGTTGTGCACTATGGGCTAGACAGGAAAAAAGGAGTAGGAATGAGGCGTCAAAAAGCTTTGCTACCGACGATTAGGCCGACATAACGTAACGTGCAATCGCTGGTGTAATTTGAGGTCACACTTGGAAATAATAACGAAAAAAATATTGCATCGGTTTATTTTAGTGCTTTTTGGACGCTCAATGACACTTCACATGCCTTATTAATTCTCTCCATATCAAAGGAGAGACACCTACTAAACTAGCTCTCAGTTGCCCCTTGAAAGACTCACAGAAGCGAGGCAACAAGTACATGATATCAGCCCCTCAGATTCCCGCCTGTCATTCACTCACTTTAATGTAGATTCAGATTCCGAATAATTGTATCTTTCATTTGCAGTAAAATCCAATCTGAAAAAGTTGCAAATGTTTCCCATGTGCACCAGAAAAAAGAAAAAGTACAGAAAAAAACACGAAAAACAATCACCAAAGACTTTCATTACAAGTGCAGGAGCCATTAAAGTGATTTTGTTCAAACTGATAACAACTTGTGGAAAGAAGCTGTTACAAAAACATGATTTCCTGAATCCCAACAAACATTATATATTGTGCCAGAGGGAAAAGCAGGAACAAGGCTTTTCAGTTTGGCCAGAAGAGTCATGATTTCTTACATTTTGGCAGAACAACATTAAAGTGAGTGAATGACTTTTTCAGTTTTCCTCTTTGTCTTTAATTATGGTGAGCATTTCTATCCGGAACCTAGTCATGTACATTAGGTTGCGGAGAGTTGCGAGAATTCCCTGTACTTACTGAACAGTTTTAAACGTACAAGATAATTGACCAATCTGTGGAGATTAAATTACAAATTCATATAGAAGTGTCCAGGAGGAAGAATAGCCAGTTTTACCATCATAGAAATAAAACACATTCTCCACAACTATCACATAATACTCCAATCTGTCATAGATTGATGACTAATGAAGGAAACTCTAATCAGGGTCAGAAAGTTACGCATAGAGTATGTGTAATTGGCTTCATACAACCACTAAGAAAGTGAAAAATTAGTGAACATGTCCGCGTCACCATTTTCTACCCGGTGTGTAAACTGTATATATGCTATCATTTGTGCTATTGTTTCTTCCTGGAAATAGAGTTTTATCTTGAGCTACTTTATTGACAAATTGAATGAGTTTAGTCCCTAGTCAAGCACGTATTAATATTCCTATATTGCACCTTCACCTGCTTTTACTCCCAGATTCTTCTCCCATGCATCATCTGGCATCAATCACCTTTTGCTAGGTTTTAATTGTTTTGTTCCTTCCCATGTGTCTCTTCTGTGTCGCGTCAATGGTGTCATCAGTCCCTTGTTAAGAATGGAAGCTAATTAATATTACAACAACACAATGCATTCACAGTGAGAAAAAAATAAAGTAAAGAATCACAAAAGCCCAAGCTACAATTTGGAATTGTTTGCGTTACCGCCTGAATACCTGGCAAGGTTCAACATCCAAAACAGGTGACTTCTATAGAAGGAACAAGTTTTAACAGTTTGGAGAGTAAAACCTGTAAACTCCTACCATCTGTTTGGTTGGCCTCGTGCACAAAAGTTTGGCATACCCTAATTATTTGCTTATTTAAAAACCATCTTCATCTCACATGCTTGTGTGATGCTTCATTTTAAAGCTAGCCCTTCTAGTTTATTGAAATATACACTGAAATGTAATGTATGTCATTTCTTATTTCACTACTGCATCCTTAGAAGTTTTTGGAAAAAACCTTTTTTTTTTAGCCGTTGCCTAAAAAATACAATGTATAAATGCCCTAAAAAAGCCTTTTATCATTGAAAAGTACATTTTAAACCCAATTTGTTCATTGTGTTGTGACAACGAACTGTGTAAAGTTTCAGTACTTCTAATTTTTATAGTTTTCATGCAGTTTCACTTTTTTATCAAGTAGTACCATACGGGAACCAAATTTGGCAAAATTTGTGAGTCAATGGAGAAGTCCCGCGTGCCTGGGCTCGAACCCACAACCTTCAGGCTCAAAGCCAATGGTCTACCAACTGAGACTCTTTCACACTCTCCTAAGAAGAGATGACCCTCCTCAATAAGATTAATCTTTCTCATCATGTCTTTAGAGCAATTATCAGTTACATTTACTTAGCATCAACAGACATTTTATAGAGCTGATACATCCCAAACCCGTACTGTTTTTCTCCTACAGGTGATGGGTTTCTTGTGCCGTTCTTGTTTATAATTGAAAATTTGCAACTACACTTTTAAAATGTGATGATGTGGAAGACTTGATGATGCCCTCCGTTTACTGCTGCTGTCAAATGGAATGCACTGTTAGGCTGACACATCATCGAATCTGACAGGAAATTGATGCAGGAGGAAGGCCGCTACACACACACACACCGCTCGAACGCACACACCCAAACACACATTAAAGACCTTATACGGGTTTGATTTATTTAGAAATACAGGTTTTTATACCATTTATCTTATGAAGAGAACTACTAAAGGGTTTTCAAAATCAGTTGTTGTTTTTTTGTCTTAAAAAGATCCCCCCAAATCGAAATAACCCCATAGACAACGCCCTTAGACAACGAAAAAACTTCACAGCCCTTTGGTGACGTCAGAACTACTTTTCACGCTTACTTGTTTTACAATTTGATATCGTCTTTATTCGCGTATATTCAAGATGTCAAGGCCGTGGTACTGGCGAGTATGAATAACTACTAGAAAGTGTCATTTCGCTGTCACTGAGATAGTTCAGTGGGTTGTGGTTGATGGATTGTCCAATCTAGATACTGGGTTCAATTCCCTCCTCGGACACTTTTTCCCAACTCAAAAACGCAATGTAAGTGTAGTGAGCATTTGTCACCTTATAGGGCAGTATTGTGTTGGGCATCATGGAGAGAATAGAGAAAAGGCTTTCCTGTGGCATGGCTATACTCCACACGAAAACTAAACGCTTATAATTTCAGTAACGTTTTTTCGGGAAACACGGAGTTAGCTCAGTAAATGTGTGCGTCCATATGAAATGTAGTCAATTACGCCTGAAAACGCTGGTGAAACTAATCCAGACCTGGTTGGTGGCGCGGAGACGCTATGACGGGGATCAAGCCCAAACTTCCGTGGCATCGAGGAATTTTGTAAACGACAACATGTCGAGTGGGCGAGCTGGTGACAACATTAGTATGGACGGACGATGAGGTTAACTGTTGCTTCGGTCACACTGATTACAAACCAACAAGCTACTTTGTTTGTTGTCATTATGTTCTGATGCGGCGTATGCCGTGCTTTAACAGAGGCGGGCGATGACGCAAGCGTCTCAGAGATCATTCGGAGAGGCAGTAACCCACGGAGCGTCAATATACGGAGTTTTGAAATCCTTTCCTCTGGTACCTAGTTTCCAAAAATGTTTCGTTTACACCCCACCAAAACGCGCCCTCGGGAATGGACGATACACTGGATTGATAAGTATTTTTGCGTTTTAGGCGACAGACTGTCGGGGGACAGGGCCAAAGAGCCCTGGTTTTCAATGCTTGGGAGTAACACCGCTTGAAGTCACACACAGGTTAGAGCATAGACAACTTAAATTCATGAAAAACACGTTCTTTTATAAAATATAGATTTTTTTTTTGCCGAATCCCTCTTTCAAAGTGACTTTGTCAGCATTTTGATATCCACGTATTTTTTTAAAAAATAAACCCGTCATAAGGTCTTTAATGTCTAAGTAACAAACAGGAGACCTATGTTTCTCAAGTAGTTTTCCTTCAATCCAGGAAACCAATGAATAATGGTCATACTTAGAAAAAATATGCTCCTTCCCTGTAATGAAACTTTCTTTTACCAAAAGTACAATTTTTTTCTTCTAGAGTGGAGAGACCGTATATGCTACTGTTACAATTAGGCTGTAGGATGACCATAGAAATGCTTGACCACATTCCACCACAGAGTGAGGTTTGATCGATTTGGAGAATAAATTGCGGGCGTGACATAAGATATTAGTTGAATGGACCGAAGTACACTCTAAGGCCCCTGTTTTTATTACTGAGGACGCTGCGCAAACGTTTCCAGGCTATTAACAGAAACAACTTGCTCCTAATGCAAATTTCTCAGTGTCACATGAGGTTAAAAACATGTATTCTAGGCGTCCCGGCCAGTATTGGCAGAGAAACTTTACAACACTCACATACGACCCCCAGCCCCATGCCCAGTATGTGGGCCGCCCCTCTCGGTTAGATTCTCCACTTCCTGTGCCAGACCCTCATAATGCACCAACATCATTCGTGCATTTTAACAGCAGCTGTGAAAATGAAAACTGAACCTAGAGCTTCGCGTGTCTCGTTTTTGTTTTGGACGAACGAAGGTGTAGAATATCCTTTTCTGTGCCGCGATGGAAGCCCACGTAGCTAGTTTGTGGCGCGGCGCCGATTGTTGTTGATGTTTGTTTCTCCGCTACAGCCATTGTCCAAATTTTCGTGCGGGTAGCCAGCGGGAGCGGGGGTCAGAGCAGAGGGGGGATTTCAACACTATACCCCTCATCGCGGTGTGACAGAGCTCCCCGCTGTGCAGCGTTTCTGAGTTGTCCCACACTGCAGCTGGATCTAAACACTTACATTTTCACCCCCCTGAAACACATCTTCGGGTGATTACGTTGTAGAAACAGACATCCTACTTATAAAACGTTTTACTGCAACTTTGTCTCCGTGTAAACACAGCCTAAACTATCCTAAAAACTACTAAAGCATGAAGAAAGCAAGGTGCTCTTATAAATGTGAATAATGTTTGTGTTGCCTTAAGGTATGAAGGAGAAGTCCGCCCTCCTCTAGTTTTTGAACAAAACTCTGCTGTTCTTATTGCATCACCAGAAATGATTGAGCAATTGGATGGACAAATTGTCTTGATGAACCACCCGGAAGTAGAAAATCTAACTTTTTCTACTTCCGGAAAATAGACATTTTCAGAAAACTCAGTTTAAAGTATACATCCTTTAATACTGAAAATATTCTGAAAAATGTCTTTTATATCGATTCTCATCTTTATGATTTTCTTTTTATAGAAACAAATTGGTCGACAACACAGGAATAGTTGTACAACTAGGATGCCCTTGAGCAAATAATGTAACAACTTGACCGACACAAAAACAGCAGATTCATAAAAGACTACACTGATAGCCTGACTAGCAAAACTGTTTATGTTTGACCAGTAGATGATTTTACCAACCGTTCACAAGAAGACTGGTTTTCAGTGGGTAAAATGTAAGTGTTCTGATCCAGCCTGCAGAGTGGGACAACTCAGAAACGCTGCACAGCGGGAGCTCTTCACACCCGCGAGAGGTGGAATAGTGTGTGGAAATCCCCCTCTGCGTCTGACCCCCGCCTCCCCGCTGCTCCCCGCCTAAATTTGGACATGCCAGTTGCGGAGAACAAACATCAACAACAATGGCGCCGCGCCACAAATACTAGCGACGTGGGCTTCCACCGGACAGAGGATAATTCTACACCTTTCTACACCTTCGTAGTCGTCCCAAAACGAGAGCCACGCGAAAAGCTTCTTAAGGTTCGTTTTCATTTTCTCACTGGCTGTTAATATGCAGAATGATGTTGGTGCATTTCTGAGGTCTGGCACAGGAAGGTGAGTATACTACCAGATAGGGGGTTCTGGCAATGGGCTGGGGGTCGTGTGAGTGTTGTAAAGTTTTCTCTGGCCCAACTACGGGCCCGGCGCTAGAACTACATTCGTTTTTCAACCTCATGTGAACACTGAGAAAGTTGCATAGGAGCCAGGTTGGTTTCAGTAAATAGCCTGGAAACGTCTGCGCAGCGTCCAGTATAACAGGGCCTTCGAGTAGTACCCAGGTCCATTCAACGTAATTTCTTTTGTCAACGCCCGCTTTTTTCTCCAAATCGATCACCTCACTCTGTGGTGGGACATGTGGTCAAGAGCATTTTCTCTAGGTCTTCTACAGCCCCTAATGTAAACAGTAGCATATTACGGTCTCTTCAACTCCTAGAAAAAAATATTTTATGTTTGTAAAGAAAGTTTCATACAGGGAATGCAGCATATTTTTTTCCTAAGATGACATTAATCATTGTTGTTCCTGGATTAAGAAACGACTTGAGAAACAATCGTTCTCTGTTTTGTACTTAGAAATAAAGACCTAATGACGTGTTTTATTTTTAAAAAAAATAGTGATATCAAAATTGCATGAGCAATGGTCAATTTGGAAAGAGATCCGGCAAAAATAATCCTATAATTTATAAAAAGAACGGGTTTTTCATAATTTAAGTTGTCCTTTGCTCTAACCTGTGTGTGACGTCATAGCGGTTATACGACCATGCTTGAAAACCATGATCTATGGCC
The DNA here is from genome assembly GCA_964034765.1 of Knipowitschia caucasica. Taxonomy (NCBI): domain Eukaryota; kingdom Metazoa; phylum Chordata; class Actinopteri; order Gobiiformes; family Gobiidae; genus Knipowitschia; species Knipowitschia caucasica. The sequence continues at coordinate 5,580,222 of OZ035844.1, read as the reverse complement.
CTGTCCACACGAAGTCAAGCTCAGGCCTAAACGCAAAAAATCTTTATCAATCCAGTGGTATCGTCCATAACTAGGCCGCGTTTTGGGGGGGTGAAAACGAACATTATTTATTTGAAACTAGGTTTCCCAGAGTGGAAAGAATTTCAAACTCCGTATATGCCACCAACCGTGGTTTACTGGCCCATCTCCGCAATGTTGCTGAGACGCTTGCGACATCGCCCCGCCTCTTGTTAAAGCTCGCTTGCGCCGCACTCAGAAAATAATGACAACAACAATGTAGCTTGTTGGTTTTGTAATCCAGTTTGACCCGAAGCAACAGTTCAACCTCATCGACCGTCCCATACTAATGTTATGAACACACTCGCACCACTAGTCGCCATGTTGTCTGTTTACAAAATTCCCTCGCATGCCCTCGGAAGTTTGGGCTTGATCCCGTCATTGCGTCACAGAGCGCCACCAACAGTCTGGCATAGTTTCACAAGCGTTTCAGTCGTATTGGACTACATTCATATGACGCAACACACATTTTACTGAGCAAACTCCGTGTTTACAGAAAAAGTTTCTGAAATTATAAGCTTTTTGTCTTCGTGTGGATATAGCCTATGCACAGTGAATGCCTTTTTCTCTCTTCTCTCCAGTCTGATGCCCAACACAATACTGCCTCGACAGTGACATTGCTCACGAACAACATACTTTGCCGTTTTGAGTGTGAGAAAAGTGGGTCCGAGGTTGGAATTGAACCCAAGGATTTAGAGTGGACAAGTCCATCAACAAAAGGCACGAAAACCACTCGAACGAGCTCAGTGACAGCGAAATTTAAATTGGTCACATTCAGTAGTTATTCATACTCGCGTACACGGCCTTGTTATGTCATCTTGAATATCCGCTGAATAAAGAACGAATATCAAATTGGAAACTAGTTACAGCGTTGAAACGTACCCGTTCTGACGCAAGCCTAGACAGGGCTGTGAAGTTTTTTCGTTTCTAAGGGCGTTGCTATGGGGGTTATTTCGATTTGGGGATCGGACAAAAAAAACAACAACTGATGTTTGAACCTTTTAGTAGTTCTCTCTTCTAATAAAAATGGTATTAAAAACTGTATTTCTAAATAAATCAAAACCCGTCATAAGGTCTTTAATAAATGTGGTGTTTGGGTGTGTGCGTTCGTGCGTGTGTGTTGGTGTGGGGGGGGGTGGGGTGTGTGTAGCGGCTCTTTCTTCCTGCATCACTGTCCTGGGTCAGCTCAAGATTGATGTTGTCAGCCCTAAACAGTGCATGTTCCATTTGACAGCATCCAGTAAACGGAGGCTCATCACAGTCTTCCACATCTACACATTTAAACAGTGTATTGCACATTTTTCAATAAAAAAGAACGCACAAGAAACCCCATCACCAGATAAGAAGACAGTAACGGGTTTGGGAGTTTATCCAGCTCTATCAAATGTCTGTTGATGATGCATAAGTAAATGAACTGTTAGTGCTCGATAATACATGATGAGAAAAGATTTCTGATTGAGGGTGGGCTCTCTTCTTAGGAGAGTGAAAGTGCTCAGTTTGGGTCAGACCATTGGCCCTTTTGAGCCTGAAGGTTGTGGTTCGAGCCCAGCACCAGGGTACCTTCTCCCTGACTTCACCAAATTTGGCCAAATTGGTTCCGAATGGTACTACTGGATAAAAAAGTGAAACTGCATAAAACTAAAAAACTTAGAAGTCTGAAACTGTACACAGTTGTTTTGTCACAAACACAATGATCAAAGTGGCGTTTAAAAAGTTTCTTCTTTCCACTGAAAAAGCTTTTTTTTTAGGGCATTTATACATTGAATATTTTAGGCAAGGCTAAAAACAACCAGGTTTTTTTTCCAAACTTCATAAGGATGCAAGATAAATAAGAATGACATACATTATTTCATGTATTTTTACACATAAACTAGGAAGGGCCTAGCTTTAAAATGATGCATCACACAAGCATGTGAGGATGGTAAAGATGTGTTTTAAATAAGCAAAAGACATGAAGGGTATGCCAAACTTTTGTGCACAGCGCAAAACAGATGTAGGAGTTTAAGAGGTTTTAAAACTCTCCAAACTGTTAATCTTCGTTCCTTCTATAGAAGTCCGCTGTTATCGGATTTGTACCTTGCAGGTAATCAGTGGTAAAACGCCAACAATCCAATTTTGAGCTTAGGGCTTTTGAGTTTTCTTTACTTTTTTTTTTCCCACAGTGATTGCATTTGTGTGGTGTAATATTACATTAGCTTTCACATCCTTCCACAAGAACTGATGACACCATTGACGCAGACACAGAAGAGACACATGGGAAGGACAAACAATAAAAACCGAGCAAAAAGGTGATTGATGCCAGATGATGCAAGTAGAAAAAAAGAAATATGTGGAGTAAAAGCAGGTGAAAGGTGCTATGTTATGATATTAATACAGTGCCTTGACTATGAGCTCAAGAAACTCATCCAAATTTGTCAATAAAGTGCTCAATATAAAACTATATTTTCCAGGTAGAAACAATAGCAACAAATGTAGCAGATATAAGTTTACACCACGCCCGTGTTAGAAATGGTGACGCGGACATTTGTCACTCACTTTTTTCCACTTTTCGCTAGTGGTATTGTATGAAGCCATTTACACCAGAACCTATGGTAACTTTCTGACCCTGAATTAGAGAGTTTTCCTTCAATTCAGGTCTTCAAAATCATATGACACTTGGAGTATTTTGTGATAGTTGTGGAGAATGTGTTTTAATCATCTATATGGTAATACTGCTTTCTTCCTCCTGGACCACTTTCTTTCTATGAATTGTACATTTAATCTCCACAGATTGGGCTCAATTATTCTTGTACGTTAAAACTGTTCAGTAACGGTTCAGGGCATCTCTCACTCTCCGACACTAATGTACATGACTTGTTTCCCTGGATAGAAATGCTCACCATAATGTACAGACAAAGAGGAAACTGAAAAGTCATTCACTCACTTTCAAGTAGTTCTGCAAAATGTAAGAACTTGCATGACTCTTCTGGCCAACCTGTAAAAGCCAATGTTTCCGAGCTTCTTTCGCCTCTGGCACTATATATTGTTTGTTGGGATTCAGGAAATCTTGTTTTGCTAACACTTCATTCCACAATTGTTATCAGTGTAGAACAAATCACTTTAATGGTCCTAGCACTGAAAGAAACTCTGTTGGTTGTATTGATTTCAGTGTTTTTTTCCCTTGTACTTTTTCTTTTTTTCTGGTGCACACGGGGAACTTTTTTTGCTGCTTTTCAGTATTGTTTTACTGCAAAATGACAGATACAATTATTCTGGAATCTGAATCGTACATTAAAAGTGAGGTGAATGACAGGCGGGAATCTGAGGGGGGGGCTTGATATCATGTCTTGTTGCCGCTTCGCTTCTGGAGTCTTTCCAAGGGCTACTGGAGCTAGTTTTATAGTGTAATCACACCTTTGCATATGTAGTGAAGTAAATAAGGCATGTGAAGGTGTCCTTTGAAGTCCAAAAAGCACTATATTAAACCGATGATATTTTTTTAGTATTATTTCCAAGTGGACCATCAAATTACTCCCACGATGCACCTAACTTTATGTCGGCCTAATGTCCGGTAGCATAAGCTTTAGGCGCTCATTCTACTTACCTTTTTTTTTCCTGTCTATCCCATAGTGCACAACGTGACCGTAAATAATTAGCGGCAATTCAGCAGCACATGTTTAATGTGCTGGTGTACTTTTTCAGAATAGTTTCATAGACAGCAGTGTAAAGTCTACATTGCTTTAGTGCACAAAGATCCGTGCTTTATAAATGTCACGATAAGAATACTCCAACAATAGAAAAAACTCCAAGTGCCTTGTTCTTCTGCATGATCTGGAATCCTGTTTTCTTCTTTATATGTTTTCTTTTTTAATTTTTCTGCTAAGTGATGCAAGAATAAATGTGTTAAACTCATTTGATTGCTTGCTTTAGAATAAGGTGGAATGGCAGCCATTAAACCACAGTACTGAAAACACTATCTGACAAACAAATACCAGGGCTTCAAAACAACATGGAGCTCTGCACACTATAATTTCATTTTCTTCTTCATAGAAGACGCTTTCCCCACAGGTACTGATTTCGTTGGTGCTGACACACAGGCTTTGTTGTAAGGACCTAGGGGGGTTATTTTCATTTTCCATTTACAGTTACTGTCTCCAAGTTTGTATACTGCCTGTTTAAATATGTTTATATCAAATTTTGGCTATGAAGAATATGGTCATTCATTGCTATGTCTTATTTTCGAAATTGTTGTCTGTTTCGTCCTCGTTTCTTTTCCTACTTTTCTACTGCCCCCCCCCTTCTTCTGAACGTTCCATGTGATCTCCTTTTAAGGTAAAACTGATTTCCATTTTTTTTCATCATAAAGGGCCGGAGCATTTTTAGGAATACGTTGTAATCAAACATTGTTGGGTCACCTGATGTATTCGCAGTATTTGCCTTATTATACAAACTTGACATGCATCGGATAGTCTATGATTGTAACGTCTGACCAAACCCCCTCATCTCTCAACTTTCTTAAGAGCGTAAAGAAACATAAGTCTTACGCTGCTTTGGTCTTCATCCAGTGTCCCTCAATAGTGAACGACACTGTAAAACTAGTCAATACGTTTCTTGTTACCTTGTGTTTACATTATGTTATGACCGAGTTCCATTTAGAAATATTGAAAGTCCTGTGTGTTGGTAAGAAATACAATATTGGCTCAACTCTGCAGGATTTATTTTAACAACTTTCATCCATAGATGAAAAGTCCACTTTGGTCTCTTGTACTTTATTCTACTTATTATCCTGCACTATTTAACTGTACATACAACATTTCTACTACTACATAGATATATTTTGGACTGGTTGACATTTTCCAAGCATCTACAGCTAGTTATGTTTGCTAAGAAACTTAGCTACAACATATTGTAATATGTGTGTGCTTCCCTGTGTGCTCGTTACACTGTCCCTATATGCGCAACATCGAAATTTCCCCACTGTGGGACGAATAAAAGGAATTTCTTTCTTATCTATATCTTATATATTTTTTTTTCTGTGATGGCAACTGCTGAACATCTGAACATGACATATAACATGGCCCTTGATCTTAATCACAAAAGAAGGAAAGATAGATAATTTAATGTGACAGGAGCTGTTGATTGGGGTGGACTAACAAGTCTCCTGAAAGAACATGAGACACTGGCTGAAGTCTGGTTTTTTATTAAGGTTTTCAGATGGCAGGACATAAATAGCGCCTCAGCTTAACCCAATCAAAGTCTGTTTTGGAAAGAAAAATACTAGATTTACAGTATTAGGGAACATGACCTGAAAAACACATATATATTTCATTTTTTATTTAAGCTTTATGTAACCAGGTAACATACATTATTCTCACATATTGTTAATAAATCAGTTAATGTGGTTTGGTTGAAAGTGGGCCCATCCATACGCATAGTTCAGATGAGTCCCTTAAAGAGCGAACCAAGCGATATAACTGATATCCTGCTAGAACAAGTCCAATTTGTCTGCAAAAACAATACAGGGTGGTGTGTGGTCTATCTAATCAACAAATTATAAGAAATGAATGGAGTGATTCATTTATCGAACAGTTTGCATTTGTTTCTGTCATCAGCTCATTGGCTCAAATCTATGGGAGGTGGACAGCCCGATGTGAGACAAAATGGCCTTTCACCATTTAGAATAGTTGCAATGCGGCACTCCTTCTCCCCTATTACATCTTTTTTGTTATGTTTCTTTGTATGTGTTGTGATGTATCTCTTTACCAAAAAATGACAGATCAATCACACATGGATACATAATTTGATCCACTCTTTACACTTGCAATCTGACGATGCTTATAAGCTGCTTCCACATCATAAGGATAAAGCATTATTTTCTAACAGAAGAAATTCAATACAATGCAGCTGGATAAAGCCTCTTTCATTCGTGCTATGGAAGTTGTTATCTGAAAGTATTTTTTTCTTACTTGGGCTCCTTTACCTTTGCATTGTGTCATGACGGTTGGTACCATCATACTAAATGTCATGTAAACAAAATTGCACCACTGTCCACAGTCTTTGCTTGTGTACAGCCACTGTGTAACAGGTATGTTGTTTAATTGTTTATCAACAATGACCTTTTCTCAGTATCTGCAATTAGACCAATGTGTCATACAGTCAAGTTACTCCGCTATCTCCTCAGCCTTTACCAAACCTCAATGACCATAATGAGGGTGGGAACGGAGATTTAACGTAAAGAGCTTCTTCACGGCAGCCCAGGGATGCAGGCCTGGAGTTGGGATGCTGTTTGTGTGAGTGCCTGGTTGCTGGGTCTTTGCCCACTCGGCCTGTCCGAGCTAGACCAGAAGACAGACATAGTTCGCCCTCTCTTTCCCTCTTTTGCACTCTTTAAAAAAAAAAATATATATACAAAAATAAATACACACACAAACACTTGTCAAGTACTTGGCGCTCCTGCCATGCAAAGCATCAATCAAGATTGAGTTGGCCACTGATCCCAGAAAGGGCTGATTATAGGCTCATTCATTTTCAGCCACTATAAGCTCTCAGGTTTGGTTTAGTGAAAAACTCACAGTATAACTGGTTATAGAATCCTTTAGTACCGGATAAAAGAATATATGTTTGCTAATTCTTTCAAAATTAACGATTGCTTTTTACTGCCGAGGCCGAACGTAATTTTTAAAAAGAGGTCCCTTTCCAGTTTCCATGCATTGTAAATAACCTTTATCTGGTGTTCGTATATTTACAAAGAAATTGGGCTTGGAACTGAAAGGAAATAATTAAGTTCCTGCCTCAGGCAGTATAAAGAAATCGTTAATATTTGAAGAATTCGATCAAACATATAATTCCTTATCCGGATAAAAGGATTTATAACGTATACATGTGAGTTTCACTAACCCAACCTGAGAGCTTATAGTGGCCTGAAAATTAATGAGCCTTAATTCAGCCCATTCTGGCGGCTCAGTGGCCCACCAATCTTGATGATGCTTTTGCAGGGCAGAGAGACCTAACGTACTGTACAACGTGTTTGTGTGTGTAGTTTGATGTTTTGTTTAGATAATTTTTTTAAAAGAGTGGCAAAAGAGGGCACATGAGGGCGAACTCAATTCATGTCTTCTGTCTAGCTTCGACAGGCCCAGTGGGGCAAAGACCCAGCAACCAGGGCTCGCACACTCAAGCACCAACTCCAGGCCTGCATTCCCGGCTGTGAAGAAGCCTTTCCGTTTATCTACGTTCCCCCCCCTCACTTATGGTCATGGAGGTTTTGTGTAAAGGCTGAGGAGATAGCTTGAGGTAACCTTGACTGGAGAATTCATTGGGTCTAATGTGCAGATACTGAGAAAAAGTCATTGTTGATAAACATTAAACCAACAATACTGTTACCATGGTGTACACAAGCTAACGATTGTACAGTGTGCAATTTTGTTTAACTGACATTTAGTATGATGGGACCTACCGAATGACACGAGTGCATATGTAAAGGAGCCAATGTAAGAAAACATACTTTCGATAACAACTTCCTAGCACGAATGAAAGTAGGCGTTATCCAGCAGCAGTGTATGAATTTCTTCTGTTAGAAAAGAATCTTTGCCTAGATGTGGGAAGCACTTTATAGCATCCAGATCAGATGCAGCTTGTAAGTGTGGATCAAATTGGAATTAACCATGTGCTGATCTGATCTGTCATTTTATTGGTAAGTTACATCAAACTCATACAAAAGAAATAACAACAAATATTAATAGAGAAGATGACGCATCTGCCAATATTCTAAATTGATAAGCCAATTTGTCTACATCGGCCTGTCCACCTCCCATCTGATTTGAGCAAAATGAGCTGATGAAAGAAACAAATGCAAATGTTCGCAATGAATCACCCCTGCATTTCTTATAATTTTTTGATATAAAGACCACACACACCCTGTATTGTTTATGCAGGACAAGATGGACTTGTCTAGCAGGATATCAGTTATATGTTGGTTAGCTCTTAAGGGCTCATCTGAAATACTGCCTATGTTGCCATTTCAACCAACTCATTAACGATTTATTAACCAATATGTGTGTAGAATAGTATGTTCCTGTTAAATAAAGCGTAAATAAAAAAGAAAATATATTGTTCTGTCAGTCCTGTTCCCTATAACTGGTATCGAGTATTTTTCATGCACACAGACTTAGATTGGGTTAAGCCTGAGGGCTAATTTTATGTCTCCCTCTGAATAGACCGTAATAAAAAACCTCAGACTTCTGCCTTTCTCCATGTTCTTCCAGGAGACTTTGTAGTCGCACCACCAAACCACAGCTCCTGCAGATAAATTATCTATCTTTCTTCTTTTGTGATTAAGATCAAGGGCCATTTTATATGTCATGTTCAGATGTTTCAGCAGTCCTGCATCAACAGAAAAAAAAATATATAAGATAAGATAAGAAAACAGAATTCTATATTCGTCCCACAGTGGGGAAATATCGATGTTGCAGCAAATAGTACAGTAAGTAAAGCACACAGGAGCACACACAATATATACAAATAAGTAGTAGCTATGTTTTCTAGCTAACATAACTAGCTGAATATGCCTGAAATGCTTCAATACCAGTGCAAAATATATATATGTAGTAGTAGTACTGTATTACTGTACAGTTAATAGTGCAGGATAATAAGTAGATTAAATAAAGTGACAAAGTGGACATTTCATCTATGGATGAAAAGTTGTTAAAATCAATCTGGCAGAGTTGAGACCAATATTGTATTTCTTCCCCAACACTCTGACTTTCCATTATTTCTAATGGACACTCGTCATACATATATTAAACACAGGGTAAAAGAAAACTATATGACTATTTAAACGTGTCGTTCACTATGAGACACTGAAGAACATAAGAGCTTAAGAACGCTATGGTTCTTACGCTCTTATGAAAGTGAGATGAGGGTTTGGTCCAGACTTACCATCCATAGCAAATATCCTCGATGCAGGCATGTTGGGTATTAAAGGCAAATACTGCTACACAGTGACCAACATTGGTTTGATTACAACAGTTAATCCCAAAAATGCTATGCCGTTGTATATAAAAAGAAATGGATATTCATTTACCTTAAAGTAGAATCCACATGGACCGTCAGAAGAAGGCGAGTAGAAAAGAAAAGAGGAGAAACAGAAACATGTAGAAAAAATAAGACATCCAATGTATTACATATTCTTCATAGCAAACATTTTGATATAAACAGTTTTTAACCAGGCAGTATACAAACTTGGAGACAGTAACGTTAAATAAATATGTAAAATATACCCCTGGTCCTTTAAACTATAGCCCTTGTGTCGCACCAACGACTCATACCTGTGAGAAGCAGTGCTTCTCTAAGAATCTTGAATTATAGTGTGCAGAGGCTCCATGTATGTTTTGATTTATTTGTTTATCAGATTGTGTTAACAGTTGTGGTGGTTTAAGGCTGCCATTCCACAGTCATTCTAAAGATATGCAATCCAATGAGTTACAACAGTTATTCTGATCACTTAGAGAAAAATAATCAGGACATATAGAAGAAAACAGGATTCACCAGATAATGCAAGAAACAAGCACTGAGTTTTTAATATTGTTGGAGTTTTTCTTATCGTGACATAATTAAGGCCCCGTTTCCCTTTGTGCACTAAAGGCATGTAGACATTACACCTGCTGTCTATGCAACAATCCTGAAATGTCACCACACATGACATGGCTGCTATGAATGCCGCTATTTTTCCGCAACGTTGTGCACTATGGCTAGACAGAAAAAATGGAGTAGAATAGCGCCTAAAAGCGTTTGCTACCGACATTAGGCCACATAACGTTACGGTGCATCGCTGGGTGTAATTTGAGTCACACTTGGAAATAATACTGAAATAAATAATGCATCGTTTAATATAGTGCTTTTTGACTCTCAGGACATCGTCACATGTCCTTATTATTCACTCCATATGCAAAGTGATACACTACTAAACTACTCCATTGCCCCTTGGAAAGACTCACAAATCGTGCAACAAGTACAATGATATCAGCCCCTCAGATTCCCGCCTGTCTTTCACTCACTTTAATGTAGATTCAGATTCCGAATAATTGTATCTGTCTTTTGCAGTAATACCAATCGGAAAAAGAGGCAAAAGTTCCCAGATTGCACCAGAAACAAATAAAAAGTTACAAGAAAAAAATACACTGAAATAATTCAACCAAAGAGGTTCATTACTTTGCAGGACATTGAAAGGATTTGTTCAAACGATAACAAATTGTGGAAGAAGCTGTTAGCTAAAACAAGATTTCCTGTATCCCAACATACATTATATGTGCCAAGGAAGTAGCAGGAACTTGGCTTTTACTGGTTGCCAGAAGAGTCATGAGTTTCTTAATTTTGCAGAACACTTTAAAGTGATTGAATGACTTGTCAGTTTCCTCTTTGTCTGTAATTATGGTGAGCATTTCCTATCCGGAACAAGTCTAGTACATTAGGTGGCGGAGAGTTGCGAATGCCCTGTACTTAACTGAATACAGTTAAACGTACAAGCTAATTGAGCCAGATCTGTGGAGATTAAAAGTACAATTCATAGGAAAAAAGTGGTCCAGGATTAAGAATAGCCAGTTTTAAAACCATGCATAAAGATAAATACAGCATTCGTCACAACTATCACAAAATACTCCCAGCTGTCATAGATTTTGATGACTGAATGAGAAACTTCTAATCAGTCAGAAAAGTTACCAAGTGTCTGTGTACATTGGCTTCCATGCAAAAAACCCACTAAGAAAGTGAAAAAGTGATTGAAAATGTCCCGCGTCACCATTTCTAGCCCTGTTGTAAATCTGTATATATGCATCATTTGTGCTATTGTTTCTACCTGGAAAAAATATTTTATCTAGAGGCACTTTATTGACAAATAGATGAGTTGAGTCATAGTCAAGCACGTAATAATATCCTACTATTGCACCTTCACCTGCTTTACTCCCATATTTCTTCTCCTTGCATCATACAGGCATCAATCACCTTTGCTAGTTTATTGTTGTCCTTCCCATGTGTCACGTCTGTTTCTGCGCAATGGTGTCATCATTCTTGTTAAGAAGGTGAAGCTATGTAATATTACTCAACTAAATGCAATCACTGTGCGAAAAAAAAAAGTAAGAAACTCAAAGCCCAAGCTCAAATTGGATTGTTTTGCGTTTACCACTGAATACCTGCAAGGTTCAACATCCAACCAGGTGACTCTATAGAAGGAACAAGATTAACATTTTGGAGAGTTAATACCTCTTAAACTCCTACATCTGTTTTGGCCTCGTGCACAAAGTTTGGCTTACCCCTAATTCTTTGCATATTTATAAACACATCTTACATCTCACATGCTTGTGTGATGGCATCATTTTAAAGCTAGGGCCCTTCTAGTTTTATGTAAATATAACTGAGAATAATGTTTGTCATTCTATTTCACTCTGCATCCTTTGAAAGTTTGGAATAAAAACCTGTTTTTTTTTATGCCTTGCCTAAAAAATTCAATGTTAAATGCCCTAAAAAAGCCTATTTCATTGGAAGAAGAACATTTCACGCCAATTTGTTCATTGTGTTTGGTTACAACAACTGTGTAAAGTTTCCAGACTCTAAGTTTTATAGTTTTCCATGCAGTTTCTCTTTTTATCAAGTAGTGACCATTCGGAACGCAATTTGGCAAAAATTTGTGATTCAGTGGAGAAGGCCCGGCTGGCTCGAACCCACAACCTCAGGCTCAAAGGCCAATGGTCTAGCCAACTGAGCCACTTTCACCTCTCCTAAAAGAGATGACCACCCTCAATAAGATAGCTTTTTCCATCTGCTGCTTTAGAGCCAAAACAGTTACATTTACTTAGCTCAACAACTTTTATAGGAGCTGATACACTCAAACCCGTACTGTTTCTGCATACTGGTGAGGGGTTTCTTGTGCGTTCTTGTTATATTGAAAAATGTGCAACTACACGGTTTAAATGGAGATGTTGAAGACTGTGATTATGCCTCCTTTACTGGCTGCTGGTCAAAATGGACAATGCACTGTTAGGCAGACAACATCAATCTGAAGCTGACAGGACAGTGAGGCCTGGAGGAAGAGCCGCTACACACACACACACACGCACTAACGCTCACACCCAAACACACATTAAAGACCTTATACGGTTTTGATTTATTTAGAAATACAGTTTTAATAAAATTTTATATTTAGAAGAGACTACTTAAATTTGCAAAATCAGTTTGTTGTTTTTTTGTCTGAATCCCCCCAAATCGAAATAACCCCATAGCAACGCCCTTAGTACGAAAAAAAACTTCACAGCCCTTGTGACGTCAAACGGGTAAGTTTCAACGCTGTAAACTTGTTTGAGAATTTGATATTCGTTCTTTTTTCGCGGATATTCAAGATGACGAGGCGTTTAGCAGCGAGTATGAATTACTACTAGAATTGAGACTGTCGCTGTCCTAGAGGTATCGTTCGTGGTTGGTGTTGATGGATGTGTCAATGATAGATACTTGGGTTCAATTCCACCTCGGACATTTTTCACACGCAAAACGGCAATGTATGTGTAGATGAGCTATTGTCACCTGTTGAGGGCAGTATTGCTGGTTGGGCATCAGTGGAGAGAAAGAAAAAAGGCATTCGTGTGGGCGTAGGCTATATTCCACACGAAGACAAAACGCTTATAATAGCAGAACTTTTTTCTGTAAACCACGGAGTTAGCGCAGTAAATGTGTGCGTCCATATGAATGTAGTCAATACCCTGAAAACGCTGTGAAACTGATGCCAGACCTGATGGGCGCTGTGACGCAATGACGATCTAGGCCCAGACTTCCGGTGGGCATCGCGGGAATTTGTAAACAGGACAACATGGCTAGTGGTGGAGAGCTGGTACAACGATTAGTATGGACGACGATGAGGTTTGAACTGTGCTTCGGGTCACAATGGTTTACAAAACCAACAAGCTACTTTGTGTTGTCATTATTTCCGGATGCGGCCTTCGTGCTTTAACATAGGCGGGGCGATGACGCAAGCGTCTCAGATACATGGGCGGAGAGGCAGTAACCCACGGAGAGCATATACGGATGTTTGAAATCTTTCCACTCTGGGACCTAGTTTCAAATATGTTCGTTTACCACCCCCCCAAAATACGCGGCCTCGTATGGACGATACACGTGGATTGATAAAGTATTTTGCGTATTAGGACTGAGCTTGACTTCGGTGGACAGGGCCAAGATCCTGGTTTTCAATGCATGGCGTAACCCGCTATACTCACACACAGGTTAGAGCAGTAGACAACTAAATTCTGAAAAAACACGTTCTTTTTATAAAATATAGGATGTTTTTTGAGGAATCTTCTTTCAAATTGACATTGTCTTGCATTTTGATATCCACTATTTTTTTAAAAAAATCCTTCATAAGGTCTTTAATGTCTAAGTACAAACAGGAGACTATGTTTTCTCTAGTAGTTTCTTCAAGCCATGAAACCAATGAATAATGTCATACTTAGAAAAAAATATCTGCATTCCCTGTATGAAACTTTCTTTACCAAAAGTAAAATATTTTGTCTTCTAGGAGTGGAAAGACCGTAATATGCTTCGGTGTACCTTAGGGCTGTAGAGACCATAGAAATGCTTGACCACATGTCCACCACTGAGGGATGTTGATCGATTTGGAACTAAAAGCGAGGCGTGACAAAAGAAATTAGTTGAATGGACCTGAAGTACTACGCGAAGGCCCTGTTTATACTGAGACCTGCGCAGAACGTTCCAGCTATTAAAGAAACAACCTTGTCTGCCTAATGCAAATGTCTCAGTGTCTCACATGAGTAGAAAAGACGATTAGTTCTAGCGCCCGGCAAGTAGTGGGCAGAGAAACTTTACAACACACACATCGATCGCCCACCCCAGGCCCCCATGCCCAGCCCCCCTCTCGGGAGGATACTCAGCTTCCTTTGGCCAACCCTCAGAATGCCCATCATCATTCAGCATTTAAGCAGCGAGCTGTTAATAAGAAAACGGTACCATAGAGCTCGCGTGGTCTCGTTGGACGAACGAAGAGTGTAGAATTATCCTCTGTGCCGCGCTGGAAGCCCACGGAGCGAGTTTGTTGCGCGGAGCCATGTTGATGATGTTTTGTTCTCCGCACTGCGCATGGCCAAATTTACGTGCGGGAGCAGCGGGGAGGGCGGGGGTCAGAGCAGAGGGGGGATTTCACACCGATTCCCCTTCGCGGTGTGAAGAGGCTCCCCCCGCTGTGCAAGCGTTGCGAGTGTCCCACTCTGCTGGCTGGATCTGAACAGTTCTTACATTGTTCAGCCCCCCTGAAACACAGTCCCCTTCGTGTGAACGTGTTGGTAGACAACCTACATCCAACTGTACCGTTTTACTGCCACTTGGTCTCCGTGTAACTCAGAGCTTATGCGATCTGAAACTAACTAGAATCATGAAAAAGGCAAGGATCTCTTAAAAATGTGAATAATGTTTTGTTTGCCTTAAAGGTATGTAGAGGAAGTCCGCCCCCTCTAGTTTTTGAACAAAATCTCTGGTCTTATTTGCATCCACCAGAATGATTGACAAATGGAAGGACAAATATGTCCTTTGATGATACCACCCGAAGTAGAAAATCCTATAAGTTTCTACTTCCGGGAAATAGACATTTTCAGAAAACTCTGTTTTAAAGGTATACATCCTTTTCAAACTGAAATAATGCTGAAAATGTCTATTATACGTTTCCTTCTTTATGATTTTCTTTTTATTGAAACAAATGAGGTCGAACAACACATGAGATGGACAACTAGGATAGCCATTGAGCAAATAATAGACAACAAGACTCGACACCAATAAGCAAGTTTTCATAGAAATACACACTGAACCTGACTATCAAAACTGTTTAAGTTTGAACCAGTAGAGATTACCAACCGGTCACTTCGAAGACTGTGTTTCAGGGGGGTGTAAATGTAAGTGTTCATATCCAGCCTGCTGAGTGGGACAAAACTCAGAAAAGCTGCACAGCGGGAGCTCTTTCACACCCGCGGAGAGGGATAGGTGTGAAATCCCCATCTTCCTCTGACCCCGCCGTCCCCTCTCTTGCTGCCCCGCACTAAAATTTGGACATGCGCAGTAGCGGAGGAACAGAACTCACAACAATGGCGCCGCGCACGGACAAACTAGGCTACGTGGGCTTCAGCGGCGGCACATAGGATAATTCAACGCCTTTCTATCGTTTCGCCCAAACGAGACCTAACGCGAAGCCTCCTAGGTTCAGTTTTTTTTCATGTTCACACTGCTGTTAAAATTGCAGAATGATGTTGGTGCATTCTGAGGGTCTGCACAGGAAGTGTGGTAATCTACCGTGAGGGGGCTGGCAATGGTGGGGCTGGGGGTCGTGTGAGTGTGTAAAGTTTCTCTGGCCCACTACTGGCCTTGCGCTAGAAACTACGATCGATTTTTCAACCTCATGTGAAACAATGATAAATTTGCAGAGAGCCAGGATTGTTCTGTAATAGCCGGAAACGTCTGCGCAGCGTCTCAGTATAAACAGGGCCTACGAGTAGATACTTTCAGGTCGCATTCAACTAATTCTTTTGTCACTCCCGCTTTGTTTAGTCTCCAAAAGCGTTCAACCGCACTCTGTGGTGGACATGTGTTCAAGTCATTTCTATGGTCAATCTACCAGGCCCGTAATGTAAACAGAGCATATTACGGTCTCTTCCACTCCTAGAAGGAAAATATTTTACCTTTGGTAAAGAAATTTCATATCAGGAAATGCAGCAATTTTTTTTTCCTAAGGTATGACATATTCTTTGTTTCCGGATTGAAGAAACTACTTGAAGAAAAATAGGTCTCCTGTTTTGTACTTAGACATTAAAAGACTTTATGACGGGGTTTTTTTTTTAAAAAAATAGTGGATATCAAAATTGCATGACAATGTCATTTTGAAAGAGAATTCCTCCGGCAAAAAAAATCTATATTTATAAAAAACGTGTTTAGCATGAATTTAAGTTGTCTATGCTCTAACTGTTTGTGTCCGTCATAGCGGGTTACGCACATGCATTGAAAACCATGGATCAATGGCCCTGTCCCACGAACGAAGTCAGCTCCAGCGCCTAAACGCAAAGAATACTTTTTATCAACAATCCAGTGTATCGTCCATATGCCCGGCGTTTTTGGGGTGTAAAACTGAACATTTTTTGAAACCTAGGGTCCCCAGTGGAAAGATTGCAAAACTCCGTATATGCCAGGCTCCGGTTTACTGCATCTCCGCAATGTATCCTGAGTACGCTTTGCGTCATCCGCCGACGCCTCTTTGTTAAAGCCCGCATGCGCCGCACTCCAAACCCCCCCCCCAAAGAAAATAATGACACCATCAATTATCTTTTGGTTTTGTATTCCAGTGGAGACCCAAGCAACAGTTCAACCTCATCGTCCGTCCATACTAATGTAGTACCAGCTTCGCCACTCAAGCCATGTTGTCTGTTTACAAATTCCGCGCATGCCCTGCTGAAGTTGGGCTTGACCCTCAGTTTGCGTCACGAGCGCCGACCGAACAGGTCTGCATAGTTTCATCAAACAGCTTTGTCAGGCGTATTGGACTACATTCATTTGGACGCACCACATTTACTGAGCTAACTCCGTGTTTGACCAGAAAAAGTTTTCTGAAATTATAGAGCTTTTTTGTCTTCGTTGGGTTATTGCCTATGCAACAGAAGCTTTTCTCTCTCTCTTACACTGTGACACAACACATACAGCCCTCTACAGGTGACAAATTGCTCACTACAGAAACCATACAATGCCGTTTTTGAGTGGAAAATGTGTCCGAGTGGGAATTGAAAACCTCTATATCTAGATTGACAATCCCATCACACAACCACTGAACTATCTCAGTGACCAGCGAAATTTCACATTCCTAGTAGTTTTCTACTCGCTGTACACGGAGCCTTGGTCTCTTGAATGATCCGCGAAAAAAGAACGAATATCATAATGTAAACAATTTACAGCGTTGGAATGACTACCCGTTCTGACTCACCAAGGGCTTGAAGTTTGTTTTTCGTTTCTAAGGGGGCGTTGCTATGGGGTTTATTTCAGATTTGGGGGATCATACAAAAAAAAACAATCCAACTGATTTTTGAAACCTTAGTAGTTCTCGGTCTAATATAAAATGGTATTAAAACTGTATTTCTAAATAAATCAAACCCCGTCTTAAGGTGCTTTAATGTGTGTTGGGGTGTGTGCGTTCGTTCGTGTGTGTGTGTGGTACGCTCTTCCTTCCTCCTGCATCACTGTCCTGTCAGCTTCAGATTGATGTTTCCAGCCTAACAGTGAGCATGTCCATTTGAACAGCAGCCGTAAACCCGGAGGGGCCATCATCACAGTCTTTCCCACATCAATCACATTTTAACAGTGTAGTTGCACATTTTCAATATAACAGAACGCACATGAAACCCATCAACAGTATGAAAGAAAAAGTACTGGGTTTGGGGATGTATCAGCTCTATACTATTGTCTGTTGATGCCTAAGTAAATGTTACTGTTAATGCTCTAATGACAAGATGAAAAAGATATCCTTATTGAGTGTGGTCATCTCTTCTTAGTGAGGTGAAATGCTCAGATTGGTAAGAACCATTGGCCTTGGAGCCTGAAGGTTGGTGGGTTCGAGCCACACTGGAAACCGTGTCTCCACTGACTCATTAGCCCTCACAAATTTTGCCAAATTGGTTCCGAATGGTACTAGATATATGACTTATAAAAAAGAGAAACTGCATGAAAACTATAAAATTAGAAGCCTGAAACTTTACACAGTTGTTGTCAACAACACAATGAACAAATTGGCCGTTTAAAATGTGTCTTCTTCCAATGAAAAAGGCTTTTTAGGGAAATTTATACATTGATTTTTTAGCAAGGCTAAAAAAAACAGGTTTTTTGTCCAAACTCAAAGGATGCAGAGTGAAATAAGAATGACATACATTAGTTCAGTGTATATTTACATAAACGAGAAGGGCCAGCTTTTAAAAATGATGCATCACTCAAGCATTGAGATGTAAGATGTGTGTTTAAATAAGCAAAGACATTAGGGTATGCCCAAACTTTGGGTGCACGAGCCAAAGACATAAGTAAGGAGTGTTAAGGATGGTTTTAACACTCCAAAACTGTTAATCTTGTTCCTTCTGATACGAAGTCACTCTGTTCTGGATGGTGAACCTTGCCAGGTATTCTGTGTGTAAAACGCAAACAATCCAATTTTGAGCTTGGGCTATTGACTTTTCTTTATCTTTTTTTTTTTCTCACATGATTGCATGTGTTTGGTGTAATATTACATTCGCTTCACATCTTCACAAGACAGATGACAACCATTGACGCAGACGAACAGAAGAGACACATGGAAGGACAAACAATAAAACCTAGCAAATTGATTGATTCCATATGATGCAAGGAGAAAAATATGGGAGTAAAAGCAGGTGAAGGTGCAATATAGATATTATTACGTGCTTGACATGACTCAACTCATCATTCTGGCAATAAAGTGCTCAAGATAAAAATCATATTTCCAGTAAAACATTAGCACAAATATAGCATTTATACATATGACCCAAACTGCCCGGGTAGAGAATGGTGACGCGGACATTTTCACTCACTTTTTCACTTCTTAGGGGTTGTATGTAGCCATTTAACACAGAACTTGGTAACTTTCTTTTCTGAACCCTGATAGAAGTTGCCATCATTCATTCATCAAAATCTATGACAGCTGGTGTATTTTGTGATAGTGTGAAATGTGTTTTATCTTCTATGATGTAAAACTCTGGCTATTCTTCCTCCTGGACCACTGTCTAATCTATGAATTTACATTTGATCTCCACAGATGGCTCAATTATCTTGTACGTTAAAACTGTTCAGTAACCGTACATGGCATCTCGCAACTCTCCGCCACCTAATGTACTCGACTTGATCCCGATGAGAAATGCTCACCAATATTACCAGACAAAGAGGAAACTGAAAAGTCATTCACTCACTTTATTTAGTTCTGCTAAAATGTAAGAAATCTGACTCGTTTCTGGCCATCCTGTAAAAGCCATGTTCCAGCTTCTTCGCCTCAGGCACAATATATTGTTTGTTGGGATTCCAGGAAATCTTGTTTTGCTAACAGCTTCTTTCCACAATTGTTATCAGTTTTGAACAAATGCACTTAATGGTCCTCACTTGTAATGAAACTCTTGGTTGATTGAAATTCAGTGTTTTATTTTCTGGTACTTTTATCTTTTTTCTGGTGCACCACGGGAACTTTTTGCATCTTTTTCAGTTGGTTTTACTGCAAATGAGCAGATACAATTATTCGAATCTGTATCTACATTAAAGTGAGTGATTGACAGGCTGGAATCTGAGGGCTGATATCATGTAATTGTTGCCCTTCGCTTCTGTGATCTTTCCCATGGGCAACTGGAGCAGTGTAGTAGTTAATCACCATTTGCAATAGAGGAAGTGAATTAATAAGCCATGTGAAGTGGTTCCGCTTGAGAGACAAAAGCGACTATATTAAACCGATGCATTATTTATTAAGTTATTATTTCCAAGTGTGACCTCAAATACACCCAGCGATGCACTTAACGTTATGTCGGCCTAATGTCGGTAGCAACGCTTTTAGTCGCTCATTCTACGCCTTGTTTCCTGTCCTAGGGGCCCATAGTATGTCGACACATCGTTGACCGGAAAAATAGCGGCCCCCAACACTTCATAGCAGCATGTAATGTGCTGGTGTATCATTTTCAGATGTTGCAATAACCAGCAGTGTAAAGTAACATGCCTTTAGTGCACAAAGGGATCCGGCTTTATAAATGTCACGATAAGAAAACTCCAACAATAATAAAAACTCCAAGTGCTGTGTGCTTGCATGATCTGGAATCCTGTTTCTCTTATATGGTTCTGTTTTATTTTTCTCTAAGGATCAGAAAAAATGTGTAACGCATGTTTGATTGCAATAGCCTTTAGAATGAAATGTGAATGCTGCCTTAAACCACAAACCTGTAACACAATCTGATAAACAAATACATCAAAACAAACGATTGGAGCTCTGCACACTATAATTTCATTCTTCTTCAAGAAGACTGCTTTCCCCAACAGTGACAGAGTCCGTTGGAGCTGACGACAAGCTATTGAGTTAAGACACAGGGGTTTATTTTCCATTTCATGTTTAAAGTTACTGTCTCCCAAGTTTGTATACTGCCTGGTTTAAAAATTGTTTATATCAAATGTTTGCTATGATGAATATGTCAACATTGCTATGTCTTATTTTTTCTAACATGTTTCTGTTTCTCCTCTGTTCTTTTCTACTGCCATCTTCTTTCTTCTGACGTCCATGTTGAGTTCTCCTTTAAGGTAAAACTGATATCCAATTTTTTTCATAAAAACGCCATCAGCATTTTTTGGATTACTGGTTGAAATCAAACAAGTTTGGTGTGCACTGATGTATGCCAGTATTTTGGCCTTTAATACAAACATGACCTGCAATCTGGGATATTTGCTATGGACTGGTAACGTCTTGACCACAACCCGCATCGTCTCACTTTCATAAGAGCGTAAGAACATGAGAGTTTCTTACGCTCTTGTTCTTTCCAGTGTCCTCATAGTGGAACGACACGTTTAATAAACTAGGACAATACCGTTTTGCTTGTTACCTTGTGTTTACATATATGTATGACCGAGGTGTCCAGTTATAAATAAGGAAAGTCTGTGTGTTGGGAAGAAATACCATAGTGCCAACTCTGCCATGATTTTATTTTAACAACAACTTTTCATCCATAAGATGAAAAGTCACTTTGTCACTTACTTTATCTACTTATTATCCTGGCACTATTTAACCTGTACATTACTACATACGTACTACTACATATAAACATTTTGGACTGTATGGAAAGCATTTGCAGCATCTACACTAGTAGGTTAGAAAGAAACATAGCTACTCACTTATTTGTATATATTGTGTGTGCTCGCCTTGGCTCTAACGACTGTCCCTATATGCTGCATTCATCGAAATTTCCCCACATGGACGAATAATTGGAATTCTTATCTTATCTTTTCTTTTATATTTTTTTTTTCTTTGATGCAGAACTGCTGAACATCTGAACATGACATATAACATGGCCCCTTGATCTTAATCACAAAAGAAGGAAAGATAGATAATTTAATGTGACAAGGATCTGTGGTTTTGGGTGGACTAACAAGTCTCCCCTGGGAAAGTAACATGAGAACACTGGCTGAAGTCGGGTTTTTTTTTATAAGGTTTTTCAGAAGGGCAAGAGACAGAAATAGCCCTCAGGCTTACCAATCTAAGTCCTGTGTGGAATGAAAATACTAGATTAATGTATAGGTAACGAGACCTGAACGAGAACACATTATATATTTCTATTATATTTAAGCTTTATTTAACCAGGAACTTTCATATTCTCACATATTGTTAATAATCAGTTATTTGTGGTTAAATGGCAACATACATAATTCAGATGAGCCCTTAAAGAGATTAACCAATCTTATAACTGATATCCTGCCTAGACAAGTCCATTTGTCGCATAGACAATACAGGGGTGTGTGTGGTTCATCTATCACAAATGATAAGAAATGATGGGAGTATTCATTGACGACATTTGCATTTGTTTTCTGTCATCAGCTCAGTTGCTCAAATCAATGGAGGTGGACAGCCCCGATGAGACAAATTGGCTGTTCAACACATTTAGAATATTGCAATGCTGCACGGTCCATCTCCCTATTACATAGTTGTTGTTATGTTCTTTTGTATGTGTTTGATGTAACTACCAAAAATCTGATCCAAGATCAATCACACAAGGATACATAACTTGATCCACACGTTACAACACGTGCATGCTGATGCCTGGATGCAATAGAGCTGCAACCACTTCATAAGGCAAAGCATATTTTCTAACAAAGAAATTCAATACAATGCAGCTGGATAAAGCCTCCTTTCATTCGAGCTAGAAGTTGTTTCGAAAGTATGTTTTTTCTTACATTGGCTCCTTTACATTTGCATTGTGTCATACGGTTGGTCCATCATACTAATTGTCAGTTAAACAAAATTGCACACCACTGGCACAGTCGTGCTCCTGGGGTACACCCTACTGTGAAACAGTATTGTTGGTTAATTGTTATCATCAATGACCTGTTCTCAGTATAGTGCACATTAGACCAATGTGTTCATGCCAGTCAAGTTACTCAGCTATCTCCTCAGCTAGCTTTTTACACAAACCTCAACCATAAGTGAGGGTGGGAACGTAATTTAACGGTAAAGAGCTTCTTTCACCAGCCGGGATGCAGAGCCTGAGTTGGTGCTTGTGTGTTAGTTCCCTGGTTTGCTGGGTCTTAGCCCACTGGCCTGTCCCGAGCTAGACCAGAAGACATGACTTGAGTTTCGCCCTCCTGTGCCCTCTTTTATGCACCTTTAAAAACAAAAATATATATACAAAAAATAAATGACACACACAAACACATGTACAAGTAACGTTGGTCCTCTCTGCCATGCAAAGCATCATCAAGATTGGGTGGCCACTGAGGCCCCCAGAAAGTGCTGATTAAGGCTCATTAACATTTTCAAGCCACTAAAAAGCCCTTCCTTCCCCCAGGTTTGTTTATGAAACTCACATGTATAATAGTATTAATCCTTTATCCGGTATATAGAATATATGTTGCTAATTTCTTTCAAATTTAACATTTCTTTATACTGCCTGAGGCAGAACATAATTATTCCCTTTCAGTTCCATGCTTTTAAATATACTTTATTCTGTGTTCGTATATTTACAATGCATAGAACTGAAAGGGAATTCATTAAGTTCTGCCTCAGGCAGATAAAGAAATCGTTAATTTTGAAAGAATTTGCAAACATATATTCTTATCCGGATAAAGGATTTAGAACGATACATGTGAGTTTCACTAAACCAAACCTGAGAGCGTATAGTGGCTGAAAATGAAATGAGCCTAATAGCCCTTTCTGGGCTCAGTGGCCACCAATCTTGATGATCTCTTGGCATGGCAGAGAGACCAACGTTACTTTGTAAAAGTGTTTGTTGTGTGTATTATTTTTGTATATATATTTTTTTTAAAGAGTGCAAAGAGGCACAGGAGGGCTATACTCAAGTCATGTCTTCTGGTTCTAGCTCGACAGGCCAGTGGGCATAGACCCAGCAACCAGGCACTCACACAAAAGCACCACTCCAGGCCTGCATCCCCGCTGGTGAAGAAGCTCTTTACCGTTAAATCTTCGTTCCCACCGCCACTTATGTTCATGGGTTTTTGTGTAAAGTTGAGGAATAGCTGAGTTAACTACTGGATAACACATTGGTCTAATGTGGCAGATACTGAGCAAAAGGTCTTTAAGAATTGATTGATAAACAATTAAAACCAACAATACTGTTACACTGTGGTGGAACCCACAACAACTGGACAGTCGTGTGCAATATGTTTAACTGACATTAGATGATGGGACCAACCGCATACACTATGCAAATTTAAATGTGTCCAATGTAAAAAAACAAAACTTTCGATTACAACTTCCTTACTCGAATGAAAGAGGCCTTTATCCAGCTGCATTGTATTGAATTTCATCTGTTAGAAAATAATGCTTTGCCGTATGATGGTGGAATCAGCTTATTAGCATCCAGATCAGATGCACGTGAAAGTGTGGATCCAAATTATGTATCCATGTGCTTGATCTATCTGTCATTTTTGGTATGTTACATCAAACACATACAAAAGAACATAACAACAAGATATGTAATAGGATAAGGAGTGCCGCATCTGCCCAAATACAAAGTGTGAAAAGCCAATTAGTCTACATCGGGCTGGTCCACCACCCATTGATTTGAGCAAATGAGCTGATGACATAAACAATGCTAATGTTCGTCATGAATCAACTCCCTCTTTTCTATAATTTGTTGATAGATATACCACACACACCCTGTATTGTTTATGCAGACAAAAGACTGTCAAGCAGGATATCAGTTATATGAATTTGATAGCTCTTTAAGGGCTCAACTGGAAATACTCTATTTTGCCATTTCAACCACACATTAACTGATTATTAACAATAATGTGAAATATGAATGTTCCTGGTTAAATAAAGCTTAAATAAAAAATAAATATATTATGTGTTCTTCAGTCTGTGTCCCTATACTGTAATTCTAGTAATTTTCATTCCGCACAGAATTAGATTGGTAAGCCTGAGTGCTATTTCTGTCTGCCCTCAGAAAAACCTTAATAAAAAACCAGACTTGCACCAGTGTGTACTCATGTCTTTTCCCCGAGACGTGTTATCCACCCAAACCAACTCCTGTCACATTAAATTATCTATCTTCTCTCTTTGTGATTTAAGATCAAGCCATTGTAGATGTCATGTTCAGATGTTCAGCAGTCTGCATCAACAGAAAAAAATATATATGAAAAGATAAGATAAAGAATTCCTTTATTCGTCCCACAGTGGGGAAATGTCGAATTTTGCAGCATATAGGAACAGTAGTAAGAGCACACAGGAGCACACACGAATATATACAAATAATAGTAGCTAGTTTCTTAGCTAACATAACTACTGTAGATGCTGAAAATGCTTCAAGGTCCAGTCAAGAATATATATTATGTAGTAGTAGTACTGTATACTGTACAGTTATATAGTGCAGGATTAATAGTAGATAAAGTAAAGTGACAAAAGTTACTTTTCATCTATGGATGGAAAAGTTTTAAAATATATGCCTGGCAGAGTGAGCCAATATTGTATTTCTTCCTAAACACACAGACTTCCATATTTCTAACTGGACACTCGGTCATACCTAAATGTAAGACACATGGTAACAAGAAAACGTATTATGACAGTTTAAACTGGTGCCTTCACTATGAGACACTGGAAGAACATAAGAAGCGTAAGAAACTCTATGTTCTTACGCTCTATGAAAGTGATAGATGAGGGTTTGGTCCAGACGTACCAGCCATACAAATATCCCGATGCAGTCCCATTGTTTGTATTAAAGGCCAAATACTGCTACATCAGTGACCCAACAGTGTTTTGATTACACAGTAAATCCAAAAAATGCTATGCCGTTTATATGAAAAAAATGGAGATCAGTTTTACCTTAAAAGGAGAATCCACTATGGAACGTCAGAAGAAGGCATAAAGAAGAAAAAGAGGAGAAACATAAACATGTTAGAAAAATAAGACATAGCAAGTATGTCATATTCCTTCATAGGCAAACATTTGATATTAACATTTTAAACCCAGGCAGTTACAAACTGGAGACGTAAAAACTTTAAAAGATGAAAAAAAATAAACCCTCTGGTCCCTTAAACGAATAGCACTTGTGTCAGCATCCAACGACTCAGTACTCTGTGAGTAAGCAGTCTTCTCTGATAAGAATGAAATGATAGTGTGCAGTGCCCTGGTTGTTTTGATGGGTATTTTGTTTATCAGATTGTTTTAAAGTTTGTGGTTGTATAGGCTGCCATTCCACATTCATTCTAAAGATATGCAATCAAATGAGTTTACACATTTATTCTGAACACTTAGAGAAAAATAAAACAGAACATATAAGAAGAAAAACAGATTCCAGATCATGCAAGAAACCAAAAGCACTTGGAGTTTTTTAATATTGTTGGAGTTTTCTTATCGTGACATTTAAAGCGCCGGATCCCTTTGTGCACTAAAGGCTTGTTGACTTTACACCTGCTGTCTATGCAACAATCCTGAAAATTTACACCACACATTACAAGTCTGCTATGAATGCCGGCTATTTTTCCGGTCAACGTTTGCACTATGGCTAGACATGTAAAAAAGGAGTATATTACGCCTAATAGCTTTGCTACGACCCAGTAGGCCGCATAACGTTTACGTGCATAGCTGGGTGTAATTTGAGGTTCCATACACTTGGAAATAATACTGAAAACATAATGCATCGGTTTAAATATAGTGCTTTGGACTCTCAAGGGCACTTCACATGGCCTATAATTCACTCCATATGCAAAGGTATACACTACTAAACTAGCTCCATTTGCCCTTGGAAAGAACTCACAGAAGCGAGGCAGACAAGTACATGATATCATCCCCTCTATTCCCGCCCTGTCATTCACTCACTTTAATGTAGATTCAGATTCCGAATAAATGTATCCTTGGGTTCATTTGCAGTAAAACCAAATCCTGAAA
Organism: Knipowitschia caucasica; assembly: GCA_964034765.1. NCBI lineage: Eukaryota > Metazoa > Chordata > Actinopteri > Gobiiformes > Gobiidae > Knipowitschia > Knipowitschia caucasica. The sequence goes on along the minus strand of OZ035844.1, from coordinate 5,554,019 downwards.
AAGATTGCAAAAGTTCCCAGTGTGCACCAAAAAAAAGAAAAAGTTACAAGAAAAAAAACACTGAAATCAATCAACCCAAATAGTTTCATTACAATGCAGGACCTTTAAAGTGATATTTGTATCAAACTGATAACAGACTTGGAAAGAAGCTGTTAGCAAAAACAGAGATTTCCCTGAATCGCCAACAAACAATATATTGTTTCCAAGGGAAGAAGCTGAACATGGCTTTTACAGGTTGGCCAGATGAGTCATGAGTTCTTACATTTTTTCAGAACTACATTAAAATTGAGTGAATGACTTTTCATGTTCCTCTTTGTTCTGTAATTATGGAGTAAGCATTTCTATCCGGGGGGAAAAAAACAAGTCATTTACATTAGGTGGCGGAGTGTTGCGAGATGCCCCTGTACTTACTGAACAGTTTAACTTACATGAGAAATTGAGACAAATCTGTGGAAGATTAAATGTACAATTCAAGAAAGTGGTCCAGGAGGAAGAATAGCCAGTTTTACCAACATAGAAAAAAACACATTCTCCACTACTATCACAAAATCGCCAACTGTCATAGATTTTGATGACTTAATGAAGGAAACTTCTAATCAGGTCAGAAAGTTACCATAGTTGCTGTGTAAATGGCTTCATACAACACTAGAAGTGAAAAAGTGAGTGAATATGTCCGCGTCACCTTTTCTAGCCCGGGGTGTAAACTGTATATATGCTATCATTTGTGCTATTGTTTTCTACCTGGAAAATAAGTTTTCTATCTTGATCACTTTATTGACAAAATTGAGTGAGTTTGAGTCAGAGTCAAGCACGTAATAATATCCTATATTGCACCTCACCTGCCATTTTACTCCCATATTTCTTCTCCTTGCATCATCTGGCATCTATCATCCTTGCTAGGTTTTATTGTTTGTCCTTCCCATGTGTCCTCTCTGTGTCTGCGTCAATGGTGGGCCATCAGACTTGTTAGATTGAAGCTAATTTAATAATAACACAACACAATGCAATCTCTGTGAGAAAAAAAAAGTATGAAAACTCACTGCCCAAGCTCATATTGGTTGTTTGCGTTTACCCTGAAAACCGGGTTCGAAGGTTCAACAATCCAGAACATTACTTCTATATAAGGAACAAGATTAACATTGGAGAGTGAAAACCTCTTAAACTCCTACATCTGTTTTGGCTCGTTCACAAAAGTTGCATACCCTAATTTCTTTGCTTATTTAAAAACACCGCTTACATCTCACATGCTTGTGTGATGCATCATTTTAAGCTAGGCCCTTCTAGTTTATGTAAAAATAACTGAAATAATGTAGTCAATCTTATTTTCACTCTGCCATCCTTTGAATTTGGAAAAAAAACCTGTTTTTTTTTAGCCTGCCTAAATAAATTCATGTAGATAATGCCCTAAAAAAGCCTTTTTCATTGATAGAAGAACATTTTAACGCCGAAATTGTTCATTGTTTTGTTGACAACAACTGTGTAAAGTTACAAGACTTCTAATTTTATTTTTTCCATGCAGGTTCTCTTTATTATCAGTATACCTCATTCGGTACCAATTTGGCAAAAATGTGAGTCAGTGAGAAGGTCCCCGTCTGGGCTCGCACCCACAACCTTCAGGCTCAAAAGGCCAATTGTCCTCCCAACAGAGCCCACTTTCACCTCTCCTCCGAAAGAGATGACCACCCTCAAATAAGCTTATCTTTTCTCATCTTGTCTTTTAGAGCAATAACAGATACATTTACTTATCATCAACAGACATTTGTATAGAGCTGATACATCCCATAAACCGTACTGATTCTCTTCATACTGGTGAGGGTTTCTGTGCGTTCTTTGTAATAATTTGAAAATGTGCAACTGACACTGTTAAAAAGTGATTAGTGAAGACTGTGATGATGCCCTCCTTTTACTGGCTGGTGACAAATGGACATGCACTGTTAGGCTGACAACATCATCTTGATCCAGACAGGACAGTGATGCAGGAGGAAAGTGAGCCTCTACACAAACACACACACCGCACGAACCACACACCCAAACACACATTAAATACCTTTATGACGGTTTGATTGATTTAGAAATACAGTTTTAATACCATTTTTATTTTAGAAGAGAACTACTAAAGGTTTCAAAATCAGTTGTTGTTTTTTTGTCTGATCCCACCAAATCGAATAAACCCCATAGCAATGCCCTTAAAACGAAAAAACTTCACAGCCCTTGGTGACGTCAGAACGGGTATTTTCAACGCTGGTTAATTTTTACAATTTGATATTCCGTTCTTTTTCTCGGGAAATTCAAGATGACAAGGCCGTGTACAGCGAGTATGAATAACTACTAGAATGTGACATTTCGCTTGTCACTGAGATAGTTCAGTGGATGTGTTGTTGGATTGTCAATCTAGATACTTGGGTTCAATTCCCATCCCCTCGGAACACGTTATCACACTCAAAACGGCAATGTATGGTAGTGAGCCATTTGTACAGGGTGTAGGGCATATTTGTTGGGCTGCATGGAGAGAAAGAGAATAGGCTTTCCTGTGGCATAGGCCTATATGCCACACAAGACAAAACGCTTATAAATTTCAGAAACTTTGTTCTGTAAACACGGAGTTAGCTCAGTAAATTTGTGCTTCCATATGATTAGTCAATACGCCTGAAACGCCTGTGAAAACTATGCAGACCTGTGGTGGCTGCTGTGAAGCAGATGACGGATCAGCCAAACGTCCGTTGGCAGGCGCGGGAATTTTGTAAACAGACAACATTGCCGATGGGCGAGCTGGTACTACATTAGTATGGACGGACGAAGAGGTGAACTTGCCTTCGAGGGTCTACACTGGATACAAAACCAACAAGGCTTTAAAAAAAAACATTGTTTGTTGTCATGATTTTCTGATTGCGGCGCATGCGTGCTTTAACATGAGGCGGGGCATGACGCAAGCGTCTCATCTACATTGCCTGATAGGCAAACCACGGAGCGGCATATACGGAGTTTTGAAATCATTCCACTCTGGGACTCTAGTTTCAAAAATGTCGGTTCACCCCCCCACACCCCCCCCCCCGGGTGGGGGGGGGGGTGGGGGTTGGTGGGGGGGGGGGTCACACCCCCACCACACGGTGGGGGGGGGGGGGGGGGGGTGAACCCCCCACCAAACACACCCCCGGGGGGGGGTGGGGGGGGGCATATAACGCCGAAGAACGTATGGGTCGAGACCACTGGATTGAATAAAGTATTTGTTGGCGTTTAGGCCTGACTTGTCTTCGTGTGACAGGGCCATAGATCCAGGTATTCAATGGCAGGGGCGTAACCCGCTATGACGGCACACACAGGTTAAGCATAGACAACTTAAATTCATGAAAAACACGTTCTTTTTATAAAATATTAGGATTTTTTTTTTTGCCGAAAACGATTTCATAAGTATTTGTCAGGCAATTTTGTGTTACACTATGTTTTAAAAAAAACCCGTCATAAGGTCTTTTAATTCTAAGACATTCTGGAGACCGATGTTTCCTCATTATTTCTCAGTCCTGGAAACCAATGATAATGTCATTCTTAAGGAAAAAAATATGCTGCTTCCCTTAAAACTGTCTTTACAACAATAAAAGATTTTTCTTCTAGGATGGATGAGGACCGTAATATGCTACTGTTTACATTAGGGCTGTATATGACCATAGATATGCATGTCCAGCTATGTCCACCACAGAGTGAGGTTGATCGATTTGAGACTAAAAGCGGGCGTGACAAAAGAATTATTGAATGGACCTGAAGCGTCTCAAGGCCCGTTTATACGTGAGACGCTGCGCAGACGATTTTCCAGGCTATTAACAGAAACAACCTGGCTCCTAATGCAAATTTCTCAGTGTTCACATGGAGGTTGAAAAACGATGTATTTCAAGCGCCCGCATAGTGGGCAAGAGAAACTTACAACACTCACACGACCCCCAGCCCCATGCCCCAGCCCCCCTCTCGGTTAGTATAAGTAATTATTTTTTCCATTGTTTTCCCCAATTGTGACGTAACCGCAATCGGTCTGTAGTTTGATGGATCCAACGCATCTTTAGCAGGTTTTAAAATTGGAATGACAGTAGACTGTTTCCACACTTCAGGATCCTTCCTGTCTCCCACACATGGTTGAAAAATTGCAATACAGCTTCTAATGAATCATCTTCCAATTTTGCTAACATATAGCAAATTCCATCCTTGCCTGGGGTGGTCTGTTTCGCATACACAATCGCTCTTTTCAGTTCAGACAAAGTCAACGGTTTATCCATACTGTCCTCTGTAATATTCTTTTTGTTGACTATTCCTGGGTTTTCCCATAAACTGTTTATATTAACGGACGTAGTCACGCCTATCTCCGCCGTTCAAAATGGCCGCGGGGACTCGATAATGTAAAGAAACGCATCTGCGCATGCGTCAGCCGGCACGAGCTCCATTCATTTAAACGAGTGACTTCAAAAATTCACAGCGACTAAACTAGACTGTGAATTTTGCACATGTGTGCCAATAACGGAGCTTTGGGCCAATATTCAAAATTCTCTTCAACTTGATTTCAATTCAGTTCAACTCTGGCAACAATCTAGCAAACTTTTACTCAACAAATCCAAATCTAATTTTATGTTGTTCCAGAAACGAGTCCGTCCCATGTCTACTAATGAAATTAATCTTTTGTTTTTAGACAAGTCTCCACTCCCAATGGGCTATACGGTGGCTGAGTGGATAGCACTCTCGCCTCTCAGCAAGAAGGTCCTGGGTTCGAATCCCGGTCGGACCAGGGCCTTTCTGAGTGGAGTTTGCATGTTCTCCCCGTGTCTGCGTAGGTTTCCTCCGGGTACTCCGGTTTCCCCTACCACTAAAAATATGTCCAATAGTTCTGGCATGCGCCTCCTGTACTGGCGACCCCGCTCCCATCTCTGTGTGGAGTGAGAGACAAATGCCCAAAATTAACAATTGTAAACCGCTTTGAGACTCAGATCTGCAGTGAAAAGGCGGTATATAAATAAAAACTTACTTACTTACTATATGCACGGGGAGGCGTGACGTCATTTCCTGTTAACGCAGATCAGCCCGTTCACTTCCTGTCTATACTATTCTATGGCATTTAGGTGGGTTTTAGTGACGGTTTTTAGTAATTAGATTGATAGATTCAGCTGTGAGACTGACCCAAAAGTGTCGTTGTGCTTTCTCTCTGAGGAATAGCTTTGACTGTGGCCAACTTTATAAAAGCACAATGACAGCCCAATCAAAGAGCACTGTTGTGTCCCAAAAATGCCCAGTATCCTCACAGTTTAATTCCCGTTTGAGCATTATTTGGGAAACTCGTGTAAACCACTGCTGAACTCCAGTGAAACTCAAGCCATTTCCCGCGAACAGGAAGTGAAGTGGGGCTTTAGCTAAAACGCAGAAGTGGTGCGTGCATAGAGCCCATTGTTGATCAGTTTAAATACCTTGGTTTATGGCTTGACTCCTCACTCACATACAGACAATCTCAAACAAAATTTCATATCGTCTAAAATTATTTTATCAATCAATTAATTGCTTCAGTTTTTCAGTTAGGAAAATAATTATTTCACAGTTGATCCTTCCCATTCTTGATTACAGTGACATCATCTATCAAAACACTTCTGCCTCCATCCTCCAGCCTCTGAATGTCACAACAGCCTGTGTAGGTTCATTCTCCGCTGTCCTTTTAGGACCCACCTCTGTCTGCTGTACGAGCAGCTGTCGTGGCTCTCTCTGTCCTCCAGACGTCAGCTTCATTGGCTGTTTATTTTTAAATGTATCAATCTAAGTTTTCTTGTCTATTTAAAACAGGGACAGGGGCGGGGACAGGGGTAAGCCACGGGGGAAAGTCGCGAGCAGAGGAGAGCAACAAGCCGAGAAAAGCCACGGAGACGAGGCACGAGCAAAGGAAAGCCACGGAGGAAAACCACGAGCGGGTCCCGTCAAGCCCCAAGGAGACGTACTGCGAAGCGACCTACACACGGGCTCATACCCCCGCCTGCGCAGTAAGTAGCGGTCCAAGACACGTTTACCCCTCGTAGCCTTTGGCCTATATCCGTGTGCCTTTTCCTGCTCCGGTGTGCTCTCTTCCCCCAGAAGTCTACGGCCTGGGATCGGGAGTGGCAGCTGGAGCGGTCCAAGACGCGTTTACTTTCATAGCCTTTGGCCATATACGTGTGCTGTGTTCTGCTCCGGTGTGGACACTTCCCCCCAAGGCAGGGCAAGGCAAGGCCTACGGCCTGGGATTCGGAGTGGCAGCTGGAGGGCTACAATGTGTGGTACAGAGTGAGGACGCGAAAACATTGGGACGTACCGCGAAGCAATCTACACGCAGCGGCGCGGCTCATACCCCGCTTGCGCCGTAAGTAGCGGTCCAAGCCGCGTTAACCAATAGCCTTTGGCTTTATATACGTGTGCTGTGCTCTGCCGGTGCGCTCTCTCCCCCCAGAAGCCCCAGCCCATGGTCCGGAGCGGTGTGCGCCATACGCACTAGGGACTAGCGCCATCGAGCTGCCTCTGGCCCTCTTTCAGCCTCAGCCATTGGGGCAATCCCCACGGAGCCTCCACACCAGAGGTTCCTAGGTTTTAAAAAAAGGACTTTTTAGAGAACTTTTACAACTTTTATGCTTGTATTCTTGTTTAATAAATACTGCAATTTTAATAGAAGTTTTGTCTCTTTTTGGGAACACCACCATTGCTCTCATTCTCCATAACTAGATAATTTGGCCCTTTCACTCCTACCCAACCTTCATTCTCTGCAATTAAACTCCATTACATAATTACTAAAGAACGTCACTAAAACCCACCTAAAATCCATAGCGATAGCATAGGCAGGAAGTGAACGGACTGATCTGCGTTAACAGGAAATGATGTCACGTCTCCCTTTGCATATAGCCCATGCAATATTAAAAAAGGTTAATAAAATAAACAAGAATACACTATTATTTAGTGACTGAAATGAGACGGAAATTAGAAACATTTGTGTGAGAAAGAGCCCTGTGAGTTACTATCTGACTTTAAAGTTACATGGTCTCTGCTCTCCCTGGTCTCTCTGCTCACTAGTCCCTGGTCTCACTGGTTTCTCTGGTCCCTGGTCTCTCTGGTTTCTCTGCTCACTGGTCCCTGGTCTCACTGGTTTCTCTGGTCGCTGGTCTCCCTGGTCTCTGGTCTCTCAGTTGTCAGTCTCCAGTTTCCTCTAGAGCAGGAACAGGTTCATAATAACGACTATAATCAGAGGAAATACTTTTGTTTCTCATGACGCAGGAACATTCTTCAACAACCGGTTAAAGCTCTCGACTCAAAGAGGCAAATAGTTACAGACCCCAGCTTTAAACATGTGTTATTTATAAGACAAGATAAACTTTATTGATCACACAATGGATGAATGTACATGTCACATTTGGCATGGATAGAATCAGATTGTGCAAAAGACAGAAATGTGCAGCATATTAAGGTTAAAAATATACACTGCAGGATATTATGTACAAAAAGGAAAAAAATGGCAAGAAAAAAAGAGGCAATAGCAGTGCTGGTTCTTCAGTCCTAGTGCAGGTCATAAGTGACTTAAAATGACTTATTGTACAGTCTGACAGCGGTGGGGATAAAGGCCCTGCGGTATCGTTCCTTCTTGCACTGAGGGTGCCTCAGTCTTCCACTGAAAGAACTCTTTCAGTTACAGACCCCAGCTTCAATAAACATTACTGTTATTTGAGGCTAAAGTTGTCGTTCATCAGAGCCAAAACGCCTGCCGCAGACTCCCCCTGGCGGCCGATCGTAGCAGCGCAGCAGCAGCAGCTTATGGGTTAAATATTTGAGCAGTGAAGCTCAGGGCGAGGCTCGGGAACTGAGGAGAAAAGTCCTGGAAACCTCAGTCCGGGACCTCCGCGGGACACCACGATCTGCACAGGGTTTGCACAGGGTCTGTCCGGGTTTTTAAAGTTTAAATCAGGTTTTACGGAGTTTTGAAGATGGTGACGTTGGAGACGCACCAGAGCCAGGAGCTACAGGTCCCCGCTCTGGACCAGGTCTCGGGTCTGGACCAGGTCTTGAACTCGGGGCTGGGTCTGGTCTCGGGTTTTGACGCAGGTCTGGACTCGGAGCAGAACCAGGACTCGGGACCCAACGCCATCACGGTCCTGACGCTGTTGGACAAACTGGTGCTAATGTTGGATTCTGTGCAGAAAGACCAGCACAACATGGAGGTATGTATATACCTCATATAAACTGTTATATATACAGTTAGATACACTGTCATGTATACTGTTATATATGTGTGCGTAATATACACTGTCATGTATACTGTTATACTATTATATATACTGTTATACTATCATAAAAACTGCCATGTATACTGTTATATATGTGTGCGTAATATATACTGTCATGTATACTGTTATATATACTGCCATGTATACTGTTATATATGTGTGCGTAATATATACTGTTATACATACTGTTATACTATTATATACACTGTGATGTATACTGTTATATATACTGCCATGTATACTGTTATATATACTGTCATGCATACTGTTATACTATTATATACACTGTGATGTATACTGTTATATATACTGTCATGCATACTGTTATACTATTATATATACTGTCATGTGTACTGTTATATATACTGCCATGTATACTGTTGTAAATGCTTTCATGTACACTGTTATATATACTGTCACATATCCTTCATATATACTGGCTCAGTGATGCCACAGTGATGTCACAGTAACTGAGGGATTTCCTCCAGGTGCACCAGGTGCAGATGGAGGCGGTGGTCAGGGGGATCCAGGCTGATATGACCAAACTGTCCAAGAGCCACAGTCACACTGCAAACACTGTGAGCAAACTGCTGGACAAGAGCAGGAAGCTGAGTGTGACCATGAAGGAGGTGAGTGACACCATGATGAAGGTGAATGTGACCATGAAGGAGGTTAGTGTGACCATGAAGGAGGTGAGTGACACCATGATGAAGGTGAATGTGACCATGAAGGAGGTTAGTGTGACCATGAAGGGAGGTGACTGTGACCCATGCTGAAGGTGAATGTGGACCATGAAGGACGGGTGACTGTGACCATGATGGAGTTTAGTGTGACCATGAAGGAGCTGAAAGAGGGTGTGCGGTGTGTGTATATCACTGTGTGTGCGGTCTTTACACCCTGGGGTGATGTGTTCTCAGGTTCGCTCTCAGATTGGACAAACCGAATGTTCAGGTGAAAAAGCTGGAGATGAACCACCAACCACCTGATTGACCGAAACCAGTTTCGAGTACTCATCCCTTCCAGGTAACACACCCCTACATAGGGACACACACTACAGGGACACACACCCATTCTTGGGCTCATTGTTCTGAAGTGTTTCCTTCCTGTTTCCAATGACTGGAGAATATACATGTGTGAAGATCACCTGGTTGGAATACAACGGCTCGGTCTGTTCCTCGCCAGTATTTGTATTTATTAGCAGCCTTAGTCATAGTAGTCGTAGAAGCAGCCCTTCCAAAACACAAGTGTGTGCATGTCTCTCTCTGGTCTCTCTCTGGTCTATCTCTCTGGTCTATCTCTCTGGTCTCTCTCTCTCTGGTCTCTCTCTCTCTGGTCTCTCTCTCTGGTCTCTCTCTGGTCTCTCTCTGGTCTATCTCTCTGGTCTATCTCTCTCTCTGGTCTCTCTCTCTGGTCTCTCTCTGGTCTATCTCTCTGGTCTCTCTCTGGTCTATCTCTCTGGTCTCTCTCTCTCTGGTCTCTCTCTCTGGTCTCTCTCTGGTCTATCTCTCTGGTCTCTCTCTCTCTGGTCTCTCTCTCTGGTCTCTCTCGGGTCTCTCTCTCTGGTCTCTCTCTCTGGTCTCTCTCTCTGGTCTCTCTCTCTCTGGTCTCTCTCTCTGGTCTCTCTCTTTGGTCTCTCTCTCTGGTCTCTTTCTCTGATCTCTCCCTGGTCTCTCTCTGGTCTTTCTCTCTAGTCTCTCCAGTTTATCTCTGGTCTCCCCCTAGTCTCCCCCCCTGGTTTTTCTCTTGTCCCTCTCTCTCTGCTCTCTCTCTCTGCTCTCTCTCTCTGCTCTCTCTCTCTGCTTTCTTTCTAGTCTTACTCTCCTTTTCTGGATCAGGACCAGACAGAGATCCCGGCCTCGGTCTTTGTCAAAGACTCACCGCCGTTTCCTCGTGATGACATCACGGAGGAAGGGGAGGGGCTTGAGACAGGGGGGGCGGGACTTCATACCATCGACCTATCGTCTGATGAGGAGGTGGGATTGGAGGCGGAGCCAGAGGAGGACTGGAGTCAGGACCTGGACCTGGAGCTGGAGCTGGGACCGACCAGAGCCGAGAAACTGAAGAGGAGCAGTCTGAAGAAGGTCTGTGAGAACTTCTCTTTAGATCAGGGGTGTCAAACTCATTTTGGTCCGGGGGCCAAATACAACCTAATTGGATCTCAAGTGGGCCGGACCAGAAGATGCTCTACAAAAATACCCCAAAACGGTACAAAGTCCAAATTTTTGTGCACATAAACACATTCATATAATAGTTCCTTTAAAACACTGTCCTTTAATACTCACTTAGTTTTAACCGTAAATCTGTTACAAACTTAAATGTAACAATGAGTTTTTCATAGTGCAAATAATGTAATGTATTTAAAATATTCACAATATTTATATTAATAAATGTATGTTAGCTTTGTTTTAAGGCTCATTACAGAGAAAACTTGCTCACAAAGGTAAAGTAGGTAGATAGAAAAAAGCACTTTAACACAGCACCTCATAATTATCAGAGAGAAAGCATCGAACTGACCATGAGTCAGATGAAATGAACAAAACAACTTCCATAACGTGATCCATTCTTAACGACTGCAGCGGTGTCTCTGTGTAAAATACAGTCAAATGTCCAAAAATCATCAACTACACCTGCTTTTACCGTCGGTACCAGGCTGACAGCGTAGGACCAGTCCACACTGTCCAACAGCACCAGCAACAACAGCAGAACCAGCAGCACCAGCGCTCAAAACTCCTCTGATAGTTTCAGTAACACCACAAATGAATCAGTACAGACGCACTGGACTCGCTGCTACAGACGCACTGGACTCGCTGCATAATATTATTATTATCATTTTACATAAACGAGCCGCGGGCCGCATCAAATCTCTTGGCGGGCCTGATCCGGCCCGCGGGCCGAATGAATGACACCCCTGCTTTAGATAATCTTCCCCTAACACTTCTCTGGTCTCTCTCACTGGTCTCTCTGGTCTCTCTCTGGTCTCCCTGGTCTCACCCTGGTCTCTCTCTGATCTCTGGTTCCAGGTGGACTCTCTGAGAAAGGCCTTTTCGAAGCAGAACTTTGAGAAGAAAATGACAAAAATTGGGACCAAACTGGTTTCAGCTGAACAGAAGCTGAAGATCAAGTCTCCGGTGTTTGGACTCAAGAAGGTATGAGTTCAGGTCCACGTCTGGGGTTCGGGTCCGGGTCCTGGTCTAGGTAAAGGGCTGGGTTAGACCTCAAATCTGGGTTAGGACTCCAGTTCAGACTTGTTTGTGTTTGTTTCAGTCTCAAGCTTCTGCTGAGGTGTCTGAGATGTTTGATGTCCCAGAGGAGATCCAGGAGGAGGTCCATCAGGTCCAAGAGGAGGTCCCTCAGGTCCAAGAGGAGGTCCCTCAGGTGCATGAGGAGGTCCCTCAGGTCTCTGCTGAAGCTCTACCCCAGACTGAAGCTGTATCTGTGGGATATCAGGACCAGGACCAGCTGAACCCTGAGGGAGTGAGTCCAGACTACGCCCTGTCCTCCACACTGCCCCAGGACCAAGACCAGGACCAGGACCAAGACCCGGAGCAGGACAAGGAGAAAGACCAGGAGCAGGACCAGGAACAGAATGTCAATCTGCAGCAGAAAGACCAGGACCAGGACCTGGTCTGAGCCCAGGACCATGACATCACTGTGACATCACTGTGACATCACGGTGACATCACGGTGACATCATGGTGACATCACTGTGTGAAACATGTTTTTCAGCTGGATTTTATTTGTTTTTACTAAAAAGAACTGAACTTCTGACACAGAGACACACACACACACACACACACACACACACACAGACAAACACATTTGCAGAAGTTCAGTTCTGAAACGTTTCACTTCTGAGTGTGACTAACTCACAGTGTGTCATATAAACATAATAGTGTGTGTGTGCGTGTGTGTGTGTGTGTGTGTGTATGTGTGTGTGTGCGTATGTGTATGAGATACAACAAAGACCAAAGATTCCCAATGAACTAAAACAGTGTGTTTTTATCACAGCGTTACATGTTCTATATAAATAAACAATACAAGGTGTGTATTATTACAATGTGTATTAACAGTCTGTGTTCATGTGACATCACACACTCCAGAGAGCGACAGTTTCACATGCTGGAGAGAAAGAGAAGACAAGATATTCCTTTTTTGGTCCCACAGCGCAGTGCGCACATTACAGCAGAGAAAGAAGGAAATAAGAGCACTCAGATTGCACACGTCAAATAGAGACTATTATTAAAGATAATAGACAATATAATTATAATAAGATAATAAGATGGTAAAATAGAATAAAATAAACTCTGGAGCTATAATTACATGTGGTTCAGAAGTATTTACAGATGTGTATTCTATATTTTAGCTGAAGACGAAGATGGATGGATAATGCAGTAATATAATAACAGGTAAAGTGACTAATATTATCAGTGACACTTGAACAGACTCAACAGTTCTTGTTATACATTCTTGTTGCGACAGTAGCTCAGTTGGTAGAGCATTGGCCTTAAGGCCAGAAGGTCGTGGGTTCAATTCCCACCTCTGCACCTTCTCCATCCACTCCCACTGATGACTGCTGTCGTTGTGTCCTTGGGCAAGACACTTTACCCCACTTTGCCCAAAGCCCCCACTGAAAGATCAAGGCCATGCTCACACTCAGAGAGCAGCCGTCCTCCTGTGGACTCACCACCTGCAGAGGGTCAGTGAGGGGCTGGTGCTATGAGACTTGGGTGGCATCTCTGATTGCCACCCCCCTGACCCAGAAATGGATTAAAAGGGTAGAAGATGGATGGATGGATGGCATTCTTGTTGTACATTATTAGTTTAGTTGTATTCGCTTCTGCACTGTTCAGTGCGTCCCTGGGGCCAGGATGTGACAATGAAGGGATTCTAAGCTCAGATATTCTTTTATTCGTCCCAGAGTCTGAGGTGAGGTGTTCAGACCAGAAGTCTGTGAACTTTGATGCTAGCGGCTTTTTGTATAAAGTTCTTCTCCAATAATGCAGCTCTGCAGCGTCTGTGTCCACAGACTTTATATAACAGCAGTATGTGTTCACGGAGGTGCACCATAAGTTTATTTTATTATTAAACAGTACGTCCACATCAACGAACACGCTCGAAGCAGTTGCATAGTCACGGGAGCATGAGAACGCATCTGTTCAAAAGCACTGTGTCCCCAAGAAAGGCAGTTCTATTATTGTCCAATTTTTATGGAGGAATAAAACTCACTATGTGAGAAGATCCCAACTTGTAAAAACATATGACATCAAAATTCCTTATGGTACCACATCCAAACAGTAATTTGGGGGGATTACATTCCTTTTGTCTTGTGTTTTTGAGATAAATAAAATTCCAGTTAAACTATCAAAATTCCATAGTCAGGTTCTGCAGTTCTGAAAAATGATATTTAAACATAACTTCTCTCCTCATGCTTCAACTCTATGGAACAATAAATCGACTTTGTGTGGTAGAAAGTATATTTTTATAAGGGACTGGTTTGACAACAACATTATTTTTGTGAACGATTTGTTGGATAGTGATGGTAACATTTTAAATCATTCAGCTTTTTCAGATATATTTAAATGTAATTGTGAGTGCAGAATCTTTTAAAAAGTCTGTAAAGCGATCCCTGTCCGCGGCTTCACCTGATAAAAAACACATTGCATTATTCTAATGTTGTTATATCACTTCCAACCCTCAAGTTACAAGACGTTAGTTTAAATGACCCCAAATGTAATAACAAATTATTTAATGATTGTTTTAGACAATTTATTCATGCTGACTCTTTTAAAAAAGGCTTGAAGACTTATTTATTTAAGAAATCTTTTAGTTGATTGGGTTCTCACTAATGTCACTTTTACGTACATGTGTGTAAATGTATTTTATATTGTTTCGTCTTTGTCCACTGTTCTGTACAGCACTTTGTGATTCTTATCTGTGAAAAGCGCTTTATAAATAAACTCTATTTACTTATTTACTTACTTACTTTACCAGATCCTCTTTTAAGATCTTGCCCGATCACAATGATCTTTCTGTTTATACAAAGGCCTATTCTAAATGTATTAAAATATCTGTATCTCCTAAAGTAAAAGAGACTCATTTTAAGATAATCAATCACATTTACCCAGTGGGCAACTTTCTTAAAAGACGATTTATATTTGAAGTTGAGTCTTGTACGTTTTGTAACGTTGAAGATGAGTCACTAGATCATTTATTTTTCCATTGTCGTTACACTCAACAGTTCTGGTCCGATGTCAATCGTTGGCTAAATCTTAAAATGAAAATTCAACCTGTGAATATATTTCATATTGTATTACATGGACAATTTAGACTCCCAAGCTGAAACTGTTGTTAATGTTGTCCTAATGTTAGCCAAATATCACATCCACTGTAGTAAGTGGAGAGGGAATGAACGCTCCTTTCCCTGTTTCATCAACGAATTCAAATGATATTATAGCTCCTTAACCTTACTTAAGAAATATAAATCTGACAGAACTACCTCCTATTTGATTTCTAAGTATCTTTTGTTTTAACTATTTTAGTTCTCAGTTTAATTGTATAATGTAATTGTTGGTTATTTGCGTCCTCTACTTGTGTTTGTTTGTGTATATGTTCTATTGTTCTTAATAAAGTATTTTAAAAATAAAAAAGCACTGTGTCCCCCATTGTCAACCCTGGTTTTAGTTCTGGTGTAGCTCCTGTTTTGGCTGTTTACGAGTATTTTCAGTCTGCTCGCTCAGACCATAGACATATAAATACACTCTTTATAGGAGGATCTTGGAGTGACGTTGTTGTTTATAATTGCTTGCTTGCAATTGACGTCACGTCCGCCTCATTACATATGCGTATCACAAGGTGGTGGTCAGCCGAGAGCGGCGTTTTGAATATCACTTTTGCATGTGTTGTTTTAAACCTTTAATGGATACTTTATGGTTCCTCGTGAAGAGAGTACTAAAGAGCCTCGTTAGTAAGGACTTTATGAAAAGACGCAGAAAAGTGTCTCGCTATCATTTCACTAGCAAACGCTTTTACCTCTAAGGATTATTTATTTACCCAGCCATGCAGTCACAATGCGCAGTTATTACATCCCCATCTTTATTTAATCAACTTTCAGGTATGAGTTGGCGTTTTAAATAAACACTGTGAATGTTTGACCTGAAAAGAACACAGCCACAGACGCATTGTTTTTTTGAGAATGATAAGTTCATTCACCAATCCTTACTTACACGGCTCTTTACGATGCAGGATTTGTCCATCAGGATCTTAACTCTGAGTTCCTTAACCCACAGACAGACGGAAAAGTTGTAGCATCCATGCACGATACAGAATGAAAGTAACATATAGCGGAGGAATTGAGACTTATTAACATATTAGCATTTTCCGCGTTGCCAGCAGCTTCATCCTTGATATTACCAAAACATGCCTTGTGCATATTGTTAGAATGATGAGTTAGAACGTTAATCGCAGTAGCTTCAAAGTGTCATGATATATCCAAAAAAGCAAAAAAAATACTCGGAAGAGTCGCATTTTCTCCACATATCAGCAGCAACTCTTGCTTCGTCATACGGAAGTTTAGTAAGAATAGTTTTTCCGCTCTGGTCATGTGACTGTGGCACAACAGCATAGAAAGGTCCGTTCTTGTTGTGTGGTCAGTTCTACGGCCCGCTGGGGACAGATTACGTTTTTGTTCTAATTCTTTCTGAAAAGAAAGTGGTTGCCCTTTTATGCTGTTACCTACAGTAAACGTAGAACTCATATACTTACTTTTAGCTTGTCTTTATATCTCCTCTGATCTTCTTGCGTTAAAGTGCTTATATACAGTGCTATTTGGCCACTGAGTCTTTTGGGCCGCTCTGCCTTCTTGCCACACAGCGAGGTGCGCATGCGCACGCGGGTTTAAACAAAGATCCTCTATGGCTCAGGCCGCTAATGTCCCGTGACCACTTTGCGGCCCTCTGATTGGTAAAATGAGAGTGTGTGCGCAGTAGCAGAGAGCATGGGACAGGGACACAAGAGGAAGGCACTTTTACAGCATCCAGCTGAGTATTAGTGGGGGGGATAAAGCAACCCGGAGAACAACAGAAAGGAGCAGGTTATGATAACCAGAATGAGACTGGGTCACTGTGGGCTTGCTCAATGTCTGTTTCGGATCGGAAAGCACAGAGATGGCCTGTGTGAAGAGTGTAGTGAGCAAGAGACAGTGAAACTCGTTCTCATACACTGAAATATGCGTACCAGAGAAGACTGCTTTTTTCTCGTGTTCTTCACTTGGGACTAGAACGTGTGACTTTGAGATCCTTACTTGGGCCCCATGTGCAGCAGCAATAAGTGTTTCGTGCACTGGTGGAATTTATTTTTTGCACTGGGCTGTACCAAAGAATGTAAGTGGAGTGTTAGGTGCAGTAATTGTATCCACCAGTGAAAGGCAGCAATGCGCCGAATGGCCACAGTCTGAGGGAAATGTACAGGAAGAAGAAGAAGAAGAGGCGGGGCCTAACTGCGGCCTTATATCCGCTCTGCTACCGGTGTCTCCTCCTCTTTCCCCGCGGACCAGACCAGGACCAGACCCTACCCAGACTCAAACCCTCATCCATCAGACCAGAGCAGAGCAGACCATGGGCTTCGGGGACCTCAGATCCGCCTCAGGACTCAAAGTCCTCAATGAGTTTCTGTCAGACAAGAGCTACATCGAGGGGTGAGTACCACGTGTTCTTTTACCTCACCATGCTTTAGTAGTACTCCATGTAGTAGTAGCAGTAGTAATAATAGTAGTAGTACTAGTAGCCACACGCTCAAGTCCGGGTTTTTTCTGCAGCTAAAACGTGTTATAATGAATGTGTTAAACTGAAAGAGCCGCCGCCATTTTGTGTCTGTCAGACTCTGCTCACGAGTTAAAGCTCGGGTACGTAACTTGAGTCTCTTTGAATACTGCTTTGACCAGAGTTTTAAAGTATAATATTTGTGTTAGAGGGCGCTGAGAGTCCGTATCTGCCTCTTTGGGCTGAGTACTTATTGGCTGAGTGAGGGTGGTTCTTTGAGTTACCAACCCCAGACCCTGGTCTTGCTGGACCCTGAGGACATGATGATTTTCTCACCATCTTTCGGCTGATGTTTTGTTGATGCCACTCTTTCAGATCTGATCCTCATTGAACTAAGACCAGGTCTGGGTCTCTCTGTCCCTCTCTGTCCTCACAGTTTTCCTCTGTCCTCAGGTTCGTCCCGTCTCAGTCTGATGTGTGTGTGTTTGAAGCTCTGTCTGCAGCGCCCCCTGCTGACCTCTGCCACGCCCTGCGCTGGTACAAACACATAAGCAGCTACAGCGACAAGACCAGGTGAGAAACTATTAAATCTATTCTCTATGCACCAGAGGACATGATCACTCACCATCTTTCGGCTGAAGTTCTAATGATGCCTCCTTCAGATCTGATCCTCATCTGTATCTTGGCCTGGTCTGGTCAGTCCTGGTTCTAACTGGTTCTGTTCTGGTCCAGTCTTCCTGGCGTGCAGAAGCCTCTTGGTCAGTATGGTCCAGTGGGAGTGGCCGACAGCACAAACACCACTCCTAAAGCTCCACCAGCCAATGAGGAAGAAGAAGACGACGATGATTTGGATCTGTTCGGGTCTGATGAAGAGGTAACCTGCAGGCACTGATCACACCGCTCTCTGTCTCTGTCTGTGTGTCTCACTCCAGTCTCTTGTTTCAGGACGAGGAGATGACGCGTCTCAAAGAAGAGCGGGTCGCAGCATACGCAGCAAAGAAATCCAAAAGTAAGAACTTAATCACTAATCTCATTATACACAATATTCAGCCCACAATACGATGTCTATCACAATATTCAGCCAACAATGGTATATAATTTCATACTTCCATAATTTCCTGGAAGATATATGTGGACTAAAAATTAAAACGACAAACAATCTCTGACTGGACAGGGTCTCTTACAAATGTTGGAATTAAAATTGAAGATTAAACAAAGCTGTTGCTTACAAACCTTTTTCAAACCATTGAAAATGACAATGAAGAGTTAAAAAAATTGCAGCATTGGCTATGGCTGAAAACTAGAGGTGCACCGGCTTAATTTGCGTGAACGGTGAAATGTGCTGATCAGATGACATGAGGATTAATGCGCACAAGTTACTTTCGTCAAAATTGCGTAAACAAGTAACTCATGCAGCTATCGGTTAGGGAGATTCTACAGCGGCAACAACCATACAGTAATGATGGTAAGAAACGACACGAATTATGCACGAAAGTTATGGAATTTATTTCCCTCTGCCACCAGCCCTTGTCTGTTCAAACGACTCATGTCCATTGCTTTTATATACCATCATGGAAATATTTTGACTGTAGTCTGCCTGCCGCAGCTTTACCACTGACTTTACCACTGACTTTACCACTGACTTTACCACTGACTTTACCACTGACTTTACCACTGACTTTACCACTGACTTTACCACTGACTTTACCACTGACTTTACCACTGACTTTACCACTGACTTTACCACTGACTTTACCACTGAACACTGAAATCATCCCATGTCTGGACTTTGCACGTTATGTTCAGACATGTTGGATTAAGATGAGTGTAGTGTTAGTACAGACAGTCCTAAAGTGACGCATCGGAGCAGATAGCCGCTTGTTTATTGAAAGGAAAATAAAAGGCGCTTTGGCCAAAGCAGCGTAAGCTTTCCTCTGCGCTCCATGCACAAGTGCAGACACTGAGCGGCTGTTTAGCGCAGCGGGACTATTCAGAATGATAAACGTAATAAACTAACCCCTGCAAATGCTGAGATGCTAATATTACTAGATATTACTAATATAATAGAGAAAACATTGCCTTAACTATCTTTTTTAATCATTCTTAGAAATGCAACCTATAGTGTTACTCAATTTGAGCTGCAGCTATCGAAATAGTTCGGTAATTGATTATTCTATCGAATAGAGTAATCGAGACAAATAAAAACGTTTTTTGCCGAATTGAAAATATACAATATCAAATGAACCATTTAATGACAACTGTTTTTAAATTGTATACAGTTTATTGAATTCTTATTATCAAAAGAAGACAAGGCAGCGGCGATTGCACCTGTGCCACGGTTGATTTTCGAGTCCTTCCAGATCGAACAGAATGAGGCAAATGTCTCTGAGCAGCTTATTTAAAACGCTCTCTGTCAGAATAGCTGCTGGTGCTGGGAGCAGGAACTGGTCCTAGACCGGCTGTGATGGTTTACTGAAAGACGGGGAAAAGCAGACGTTAAGGCCCTGTTTATACTGAGACGCTGCGCAGACGTTTCCAGGCTATTAACAGAAACGACCTGGCTCCTAATGCAAATTTCTCAGCGTTCACATGAGGTTGAAAAACCATGTAGTTCTAGCGCCCGGCCAGTAGTGGGCAGAGAAACTTTACAACACGACCCCCAGCCCCGTGCCCAGCCCCCCAGTGTACTCACTTCCTGTGCCAGACCCTCAGAACGCACCAACATCATTCTGCATTTTAACAGCAGCTGTGAAAATGGGAACTGAACCTAGAGCTTCGCATGGTCTCGTTTGGAAGAACGAAGGAGTAGAATTATCCTCTGTGCCGCGCTGGAAGCCCACGAAGCTAGTTAGTGCGCGCTGTGCCATTGTTGTTTGTCCTCTGCTACTGCGCATGTCCAAATTTACGTGCGGGGAGAAGCGCGGAGGTTGGGGGTCAGAGCAGAGGGGGATTTCACACCTTTTCCCCTCTCGCGGGTGTGAAAGAGCTCCTCGCTGTGCAGCGTTTCTGAGTTGTCCCACTCTGCAGGCTCGATCTGAACACTTACGTTTTCACCCCCCTGGAACAGTCTTCGTATGAACGGTTGGTAGCAACCGACATCCAACTATACCGTTTTACTGCCACGGTGTCCGTGTAAACTCAGCCTAAATGTCAATCACACACCACTTCCAGTTCAATAAGTCCTACATTAGACAAATACAGCAGCCCTCACATGTCGTGCATCTCTGCAATAATTCCACATGACTATACATTTCTGCACTATACAATACTACACTTAAGCATTTTATACTTGTTTTTCTATTAAAAGTTAGAGCTTTTATTTAATTTTAGTACATCGTTATTGTTCACATCTCTTGTACCGTGTGCTCCTTATTCCTACAGCTCTAACTGCTGATGGATCTTGGTCCACAGTGTTCACACAGACCTATTTGCGGAGTTCTAATAACTGTCATGGAGTAGTATAATACCTGTTGGCACTAGGATTGTAGTGAATGTCAAATTAAGTAAAACATTCATAAGACATGTATTAGGAACTAATAAACCTTTCTGCTTCATCACTGCGTTAACAAATGAAAAGCTAACTGTGCGACTGGCGGCAACATTGAGTTTTTAAGCGCTTGGCAGTGGGAAAACCCCTCTTATCATAATCAACATTTCACTTTCACAACGTGCGCTTTACACCATAACATGAAAGTTGACTTACCTCGGTCTTCCCTCGATGCCTCTCTCAGCTGCGGCAGCATCTGGTGTTGTCATGAGAGGCTAGCTCCACTTAGCTTAACTAAGCTTAAGTAGTGTCCCCCGTTGTTAGCCGCATGTGCGTCCCGAGGAAAAAGTTCATCTCTTGCTTTTGCAGCATGCATAGTCGCCGCGCCCACTTGCTCATTAGCGGTTCATGCTCGGCTGTAATGGGTCGAGAAGCCTCCAGAATGCAGCGTACTTCTGACGCCACTTTACTGTTTTCTTCCAGTTGTCTACCATGGTGTGTGTATATATAGTTATTTCGTCGGCCAGCCCTAGCATTGGCATGTTCTGGATATTTAACTTTTTTTTTCCCACACACTGCTAAAAAAGCAAAAAAGGTTAACTGCAAAAAAACAGATGACAGGTTTGATTTGTCCACATTTTTACTTCTGGGCACAGCCAACATACATTATTAATGAAAGGGAAAAAAGTAAATTTTAGCGAGTTGGTTTCAGTGCTTCAGGAGTCGCATGGACACCTTTCTGAGAATTATTCTGGCTGTTGTGTAGTACCGCGGGGGGTTTGAATGGGACTTGTATTGATAATTGCGGCTGAATAATCTATTGTATTGCAGGGGGGGGAAAAATAATTTATCTGGAAATGGATTTTTACGACTGTAATCTCTGCTCTGTCGTGATTGGTTCAGACCAGCGGGGGGCGGGTCCCGGCTCAAAAGTGGCCAAAATGACGTGCGCTGACATGCTTGCAATACCACCCTGGGCCGATGGGGGCATGTGTCAATGCTGAGGGAGTGAATTTTTTTGGACTAGTTTAGTTGCTGTGAATTTTTGAAGGCACTTGTTTAATGAAAATTGCGGGCAGGACCACTCACAGCCATTTTGGATAGCCTCCAGTACAGCACAATTTTTGTCCCGGCGGACACGCCCAACGGCGGCGATGGGCGTGACTATATTTGCAGTCTATGGTTCGAATAGAGATGCACGACATATTTGCAGTCTATGTGTAATGCCGGGTTGCAGTGTATCGCCTTTTGAGAAAAGGAAATAAATCTCCCCATTAACTCATGCACTGCCACCATGTATCGGCATCGGGCCGACATTTTTAGTGTTTTTCCAACCGCATAGAAATGCCCCTTGTGTATTGAAACCGGAAAGCTTGCAGTTTTTCGCCTTTTAGAGCAAACAGTTGAGAGTGCAACATAGGTAACTTTAACAAAAAATGCTGTTTCCTGACCAAGATTTGGAAAAAACAGCCTTTTTGTGAATCGCGCATTTTGAAACAGAAGTGTTTTTTTTTGTCTTTACTGATATTTTACAATGTATGACAGTTTCTTACTATGACACAAAAACAGAAACAATACTTTGAATTGTATTTTTAATATATAATTATTTTAAACAAATTAAACGTGTACACACAATACACTCAAAAGGATTGTCTTATGTACACATAAAATATTCAACTTGTATACAATAAAAACACTTTGTATACAAATATATACAGTAAAAAATAACACTTTCTTTGAACACTTTGTGAAACAATTTTACTTTAGTTTATAAAGAATAGTAATTAGGTGACCCCACACTCTGCTGAAGTGTGGGGTGGAAGCTACTTCATCTGCACTCCCAATAAATTTCCAGCCCAGTGAGAAATGTCAAACCAAAAAAGTTTTTAGCTGCTAGACTGTCACTGGGTTCCATGCATTTTCTCTTCTGAATGGGAGACGCTGTGTGTGTGCACTGAAATATTGTGCTGCATACAGCTTTGTCTGATTGACAATAAGATCCAGGATCCTGCAGTTCATTAGTTATGAAGAGCTGCAGAAGTCAGCTGCTGATCCAAAATCAAGCTCTGCTGCAGCATTTTGGGGTCCTGGGGTCAACAATCTACAACACACAGAAAAATATTTAAAATCACCATACATTTTCACATTATAACAAGTGTTTTGGCTTCAGCAGCTATGACATTGAGATAAAAAAAAAAACTCTTCAATATTCGCTAAAAATGTTACTTTGTTTATTTTTACTATAGTATAAGCCAGTGATTGCTATAGTCACTCCCTCCAGAATCTCTCAATGTTTGAACGCAAAAAAACACGCAGACTCCGGGATCAGAGCAGCAGAGGTCAGTCTCTCCCTTTTCCAAAGCAGCAGCGGGCGCGCTCCTGACGCACCCTCCACAGTGAGACTCACCACAGCAGAATGCACATGGTGCGGTAAATCTATAACACTTGTTGCTCATCATGGGTCACCTTCCCCTGTCCTTCTATAAACCACACGGTATCATCATCCATAGCTCCCTGGCAGCTAATGCTGCATGCCAGACTCGCACGCCTCCAAACTCAAACAGGGAAAGTTTTGGAAAAAATGTCCCGCGGTAATCACGCATTTTACCCCGCAATAATCATTCATCAATCAATAATTGCGCGCAAATCCTGGAGGGGCTGATAGTACATTAGACAAAGAGGAGAAATAAACTCGTAAATGCAACATGTTGAAGTGAAAAGCAACTTACCATCTATTACGACGGGGGGAGGAGCCGCTGATGCTGCTGCTGGTCGCAGGGAGGGGGAAGGCTCCGAGGATCCTGGAGCCTCATGTTAACTAAAACCTGAAGAACTAGCATCGTGGCATCTAGCTGCTTCATATTGATGAGCAGCGGTAGCTGCGTGAGCTTCTCAGATCCGCGGTCCTTTGTGTAAGCATGGCTGCTCCTCTGGCTGTTTGCTGCTCACAGCACCACATGCCCCCTTCTCCCTCCCTGGTTCTGGCCACAGTGTCACCTCTGCCCCCTACAGGATCGGTTCCAAAGTGTTTACAGGTCTGAATTGTTGACACTGGATGCACATGAGCCTTGCCGAGGCATAGACAAGAAAAAAATTACGAAAAAAACTAACGATTGACGTCTATAGATGGCGGTGACTGAGTTAAAGGAGCAGTATGTAAAAAAATCTGGCCAAAAAGTGGTACTGCAGTCTAGTCAATATTTTGGAGTCCTCTCCCTGACTCAGGTTGCCAGATACACACCAGATCCAGCAGCAAACACAAGGAATTATTTTATCAGTTTGTCTGTCTCCATTCATGATAGCCGTGCTAATATTGAATGAATTAAAAAAAATATATATTTGGACATTTGAGATCAGAAAAACAAATATAAGCAATTGATGTCCAAAATAGGAGTGGTAAGAATGATTGTTGGAACACATTTCTTCAGCGTATCACAAAAAGCTCCTGTGTGCGTTTCCACGCATTGCCCGTTCTAACTGAATTTCTTGTTTTCAGAATGCATTTTATTTCAGTTTGTACAAACTTTTATCATCTCGGATTAAATTAAATTAAAAAAAAACTATTGGCCATAACAGAAATGTGTATCGGCCAACATTTTCATATCGTTGCATCCCTAGTTCAGGTCATGTGTGATGTAGTGCTGATTGGTCAGTCTCTCCGCAGAGCCCGGCCCTCATCGCAATGATCCCGTCAATCTTAATTGGGACGTGAAGCCCTGGGACGACGAGACTGACATGAAGAAGATGGAGGAGTGTGTGAGGAGGCTGCTGATGGATGGACTGGTGTGGGGACAAGGTGAGATCAGAGGAACACAGGTTTGGGGACCAAGGAGTGATGATCTCTCTCCAGTCGTTCGGCCTGAAGCCCCTGATGGCTCCTTCAGATCTGACCTCTGTCCCCGGTGGCCTCTGACCCCTGACTTTGAGCTTTGTTTTGCAGCGAAACTGGTTCCAGGAGGATACGGCATCAAGAAACTGGGCAGATCAACTGGGTGGTGGAGGACGACAGGGGGTGTGGCCATGTGTTGTGTCTGCAGGTGGGCACACATCCTGGAGTGTGTTGTGTGTAACTGTGTTGTGTTGCAGGTGGGCACAGACCTCCTGGAGGAGCACATCACAGCCTTCGAGGACCTGGTGCAGTCGGTCGATGTCGCCGCCTTCAACAAAATCTGAACAAATAAACTTTACTTTAATGCTGGCTCTAACAGTTTCCTGTGTCACTGGTTTCACATGCACCATTCTCTCACCGTTTCACTTCACATATGACACACACAGCTTCCACCTGCAGAAGTTCTCCAACTCCCATTGTGGACTGTGTGTCTGAGTGGAACGAACTAGAATATCGGTCGGTTATCACGGACTTCGTCAACTGATGTGAGTGCAACCACTTGTGCTTGAACACCAGTAAGACCAAGGAGATGGTAATCGACTTCAGGAGAAAACTGCTGAACATCCGGGGGAGGACATGGAGCTGGTTGACGGATTCAAGTACCTGGGTGTCCACATTAAAAAACTGGACTGGTCCCATAATACCAACGCCCCTGTACAAGGAGGGCCAAAGTCGCTTCCACCTTCTGAGGCCTCTGCTCAGGACATTTCATGACTGGTAGCTTCTGCCATACACTACACTGTCGTGTGCTGGGCAGCGGAATTGGCTTAGACTCAACAAGCTGGTCAGGAAGGCCAGCTCCGCTCTGGGCTGCCCCCTGGACTCTGGAGGAGGTGAGGAACAGGAGGCTCCTGGACTCTGGCACCTACCCCAGTCAGTCAACTCCATCATGGGCAACACTTCATTTTAATGACCTGCACTAGGACCAAAAAAACTCACTGCTATAGTCAGATTTCTATTGTACATAATATAGTCCCTACTGTGCCAGATATATTTTATTTTGATTCTATTTATGCCAATGTGACCATTTATCTTGCGAGATTAAAATGTGTCTTATTTGATGTCTTTGGCTGTGCTGTTTACACGGAGCCTAGTGTATACTCGCGCGGAGCAGAGCTTACGGAGGGGACGTGACGTCACTTGCGCAACGCGTTTGTCACCGCAAGTTTATACGTTGCCTGCTGCGCAGCATCGCAATTTTCTAAACACTATTAAAAATGAAATGGCTAAAATATTGTTAGTATTAGATAGCAATATGGCCTACGTGCAGGACTGTACAAGGACTCTATGATTTGACTGTCTCTTTGTGACACGTATGTCTTTCCATGTGTGACGTGACAATGACTAAACTGTGTACTGTCTTTATTTTGTCTGGGATAAAGAAACAAAGTAAACCACTGGAACTTGAGAGAAACTTAAATAAACTTCCAGAGTTTGGCACACCACGATCCGTCTCTCTCTGCTGAATCCTAACAGATTTGGTGGAGAATGCGCGGCTCAGTGTGTGCCATTCTCTGGATTGTTTTGAGGGAGTTTGCTTTGTTTCTTTTATTACAGGTGATACCGATCCAGTTCTCTCACCATGGCTGCTCTGTCTTTACAAATGATGTTCATGAACTCTGCTCGCATTTTCTGTGCACTCAAGGATGATGGTCTCAATGGGCTTGAGGTATACGAGATAAAATGTCAGCATCCCCGTTAGCAGTTCCCAGCCGGTACTTTAAAAGGTGAACCTGTAGTCTGCCAGCTCCGACACCCATCGGTGCCGACAATTGTGACATGTGAGTGGTTTATTGTCGCTGTAGAAAGTCAGTGTGGAGCAAGAAACAGGTGTCACGGAATCGTTCTGGTATAGCCCTTTTAGTACGAGAATTCAGTTACCTGAGGGCAGCTTGTAATTATTCTCTGCAGGCATCAGGATTCTGGATCCATTAGCCAATCACTCTCCAGGACGCCCACTTGGACGCTGGTTCAGCATGGCACCGAGTCCTTTTTCGGAAGCGTCAACGTGGAGAATGAAGGGTTTTGCCAGGTCTGGGTAAGTAATAACAGGTGTGGTTGTGAGTTGGGTCTGTGGTGGTCTCTAAAATGCGTTTGAGGGTCTTGTCTATTGAACAGGTAGGGGAAGGTGGGAGCTGGCATTGGGGCATTTAGTCCCTTCTTGTGACAGGGTCTGTGGCTCACTTTGGGCTTTGTCAGCGGCTCGTACAGTGTTTTGCAATCATGGCAGATGTGTGCCAGAGACACGGGGGGGATTTATGTTCTGTAGTAGCTAAGAAATCCAAGGAGCTTCCTCATTCTCAACTGTAGCTGGGGTATGCTGTGTAAGGGCTTCACGGCCTCCTCTCTTTGGGGTTCATCCCTTTACCTCTGCAAGAGATGACATTGGCCCAATATAAGTAAACTTGTTGCTTGAATAATCTAACGCTTTTTACAGGGCCAGCCACAGATTTACGGAGTTACATTTACACAAAGCCCTTCACACACACACAAGTCAGATTTAAAATCAAAGAAACAAGAGGCTCCTCATCTGATCTGTGATTTATTCGATTTTGTAGTTTCGTTTCACGTTCAAATTTCGAGCTCAATGAAAACGAGCTTAAATTTTGCCAGAGTGGGAAAATTGTTGTCCAAATCTTGAATTCATGCTTTTTTTGTGATGAAGGGTGAGATGAGCGTACACATTTACACCACCTCCAGACTCTGTGTATATTTGTACGCTCACGTCCAGATTGATTTAATGCCGAAAAGTGTCACTTTTTTTGCGTACGCCTCATTTACACCCTGATTTAGCCGTACTCAAGTTTCATAACTGAGGGCCAATGAGAGCTGCCAATGAGACGCTCATAGCACCAGTCCCTCTGATCCTGCTGCAGGTGGTGGGTCCACGGGAAGATGGCTGCTCCATCAACAGTGACCGCCTTGATTTTTCAGCGGGGGCTTCGGGCAACGTGGGGTGAAGTGTCAAGGACACAGCAGCAGTAGACATGAGTGGGAGCAGTTTGAGCAGGTCCTGTGGGGGGGATTGAAGTGAACCCATGACCTTCAGGCCCAAAGGCCAACTATCAGCCACAGAGCCACTGTCACTTTTATTTATTTATTAATTGTGAGAATCAGATCATATTATATTATTATTATTATTGAAACATATTAGTCCTTAACATAAAAAAGGCTTAAACAGCAGCAGGACAGAGACTTGTCTGTGTGAAATAAATGAATGTTTTGCTCTCTGCTATTGAATAACTGTCATAAGGAGCTTGGATGTATTTGTGGCTTGGTGCCGTGGTGTGTGCCATCTTGTCTTGCACAGTTGTCCAGTGTGGTTTTTACTGAGAATGGCAAATAAATTCTTGAATTTAGGCTAACCCTAAACATTAATCTTAACCCTAACCCTCTTAGGAGAAAGAGTAAGAGATCCTTTATTTGTCACACAGTGGGGAAATTTCAGTGTTGCATCACACTTAAAGCACCAACTGACACAAATCAGATTTGAGGTAATGTAACTTTATCTCTAAAACATTCAAAAAGGTACAAAACAAAGTAACATATTTGTGGTTTGAAATCCTCTGACGTCAAAATCAACACTGTGAGCCCAGGAGGTCGGGATCAGGGTTCAAAGGTCAGGGTTTGATGGCCCTGTGACGTCTGCAGTGAATCACTGTCCAGATGAAGTTCAACCACTTTTCTCCTGGACTTCGGGCGTTGGGACAGAGTTTGAATCGCGGCAGTTTCACTGAAGAGGAAATGTTTCGTCAGAACAGGCTCAAAGCTAAAACCATCACAGAATCTGACAAGAGACCAGAGAGAAGCCAGAGAGAGACCAGAGAGAGACCAGAGAGAGACCAGAGAGAGACCAGAGAGAAGCCAGAGAGAGACCAGAGAGAAGCCAGAGAGAGACCAGAGAGAGACCAGAGAGAAGCCAGAGAGAGACCAGAGAGAGACCAGAGAGAGACCAGAGAGAGGCCAGAGAGAGACCAGAGAGAGACCAGAGAGAGACCAGAGAGAAGCCAGAGAGAGACCAGAGAGAAGCCAGAGAGAGACCAGAGAGAGACCAGAGAGAGGCCAGAGAGAGACCAGAGAGAGACCAGAGAGAGACCAGAGAGAGACCAGAGAGAGACCAGAGAGAGACCAGAGAGAGACCAGAGAGAGACCAGAGAGAGACCAGAGAGAGACCAGAGAGAGACCAGAGAGTCCACAGGAAACAGCAGGAGACCATACCCAACGCATTAACTTCAAAATACTCCTCACCACTTTCAAAGCACTTCGCAACCCGGCCCCTCCGTACTTATCTGACCTCCTCCACCCTGCCACTCCTGCCCGCACACTCCGCTCCTCCTCCACCCTCACACTCTCCGTCCCCCCAGCCAGACTCATCACCGTGGGACACAGAGCCTTCAGCCGTTCTGCCCCCCAGCTCTGGAACTCTCTCCCCCCGACCTCTGTACCATTGACTCTCTTCCACTCTTCAAATCCAGACTCAAAACCCATCTGTTCAGACTGTCCTACCCCACCTAACACACACACACACCCACCATCCCATAATGCACTACTGTTTTATTCTGTTGCTTCTGTTTTTAATGTTTTTATTATGCCCTGTACAGTGTCCTTGGGTGTTTTGAAAGGCGCTTTTAAATAAAGTGTATTATTATTATTATTATTATTATTATCATCATTATTACTACCCCTGGTTGTAACCCAAACACATTTCCTAAAGTTTATCTGAACTTGAACAATAGAAATCTTCCATTAAAGAAGCTATACCCGATTTTTTTCTAAGTAGTTCATAAAAATGCTTTTTACTACATACAAGTTGTATCATAATGCATAATTTAATTGAAAACTTGAGGTCATTCATTCAGCTGTGTAAGAATTACAAGCAGTGAAAAGTGCTGAGTAGAGTCTGAGCGGGCCGTTTGTTCTCCTCCACTCACAGAACGAGCAGCGAACAGCCTGCGTCCTCTAGCCTCTACAGCGCTGCTTAAAGTGGTTCTCACCCCCGCTCCTCGGAGCTTACGTCACTCACATTTCCTGTTCAAATCTTCCTCTAAATGGGCGTAGCCTGGAGGACTAAAGGGGGCGTGAACGAGACTGGGCCTTTTACATTGCTCTGGGCGGGGCAGAGCAATGTAAAAGGCCCAGTCTCGTTCACTGGACTCACCTGAGGAAATGGGTGGAGTTTGATGTGCTCCTGCTCAGGTTGGAGCTAAAACCTGCAGCCACACCGGCCCTTTGAGGACCGGTTTGACACCCCTGGCGTAGGGGAAATGAGAAGCCTGTGAGCGAGTTGGGGGCGGGGCTAAACATTCAAACATTGCAGAAACGGGTATAGCTCCTTTAACAACATTAAAATCTCTTGGATTAGAAGGTGCACAAAACTTTAAATTCTTTAGATGAAAACAATGACACTGAAATCCATATGATTGTTGGATCATAGTTCCTCACCCTTGGTTCCAGTGTTCCTTCTGAGCTGCGCCATTGCGCACGTTTTTGGAGTCTCAACCATAGACTGTAAATATTAAGCCGATAATATTATAGATCCATGGTCTTAGCGCAAAGAAAACTCTGTCCTGCGCACACAATAAAAATTCAGCGTTCACAAACGATGCGGCCATTTCTACAATGTATGGACCGCGGTGGATCTGCGCTCAGGAGTCGAAAGCTCTGTCTGTGACGATGAGGTGCACTGTCCACGAGTGTGGGAGAAGCGCTCAACATAGAAGTTTGTAGCTGCGTTTGATCCAGAACAGCGCTAGGACCAACCTCACCCTGCACACTGTGAACTGCAAACACAGACTCGGTCTGGCCGCGGACTTGAGAACGGTGTCTCATGAGCACTAGTTTAAGAAAACTTTACGGAGCTGTCGGATAACTTTAGCTAGTCTAAATCTCAGTGAGTTAGAGACAAAGAAAGAGACGGGAATGAGCCAAGTGTAATAGAGTAATAGACACTCGCGTCTTCTGTGTGAAGAGGAGGAGGAGACAGCTGATGTATGAGCAGAGGAGGAGGAGGAGGGAGACAGGTGTGTGAGCGCTGCCCATGTTTAGTCTGAATATACACATCAACACATATTATAAAAGCATCAGCAAACAGGGCAGGCCCAGCTTTAGTGCCCACTGAGTGCAGAGGAATTTGGGCATAAAACGCCTAGTTGTGACCAGAGTGTGTGGAGGCAATGGCAAAAACTTTATTTGATGGGAAAAAAATACAACAAATATTGACTCCGCCTCAGTCATTTTGGCACATTTTGCCGTAATCTATTAGAAGAAGAAGACTCTTTGTGGTTCAACCTTTTGAGTTGCTATACCATTATGCCACAGGACGAAAGAACCATGTCAGCGACGAGACCACGGCCGACTTAGCAATGCAAGCACCGAAACAGTGTGTATGTGTGTGCGTGCGTGTGTGAGTGTGTGAGTGCGCCCGACGCTGCACTGGAGCGAGGACATGCAGGTGTGAACAGCAGGTGTGAACAGCAGGTCTATCAAAATATAAAATACTTCTCAGCAGAGATCTCTTGCCCAGAGTGCTCCACATGCCGCTGAGGGGGTTTGTAATTTTACTCAGACCCATGAAAAACGGTCCCTCACCCACGGCCCCTCACCCACGGCCCCTCACCCACGGCCCCTCACCCACGGCCCCTCACCCACGGCCCCTCACCCAAGGCCCCTCACCCACGGCCCCTCACCCACGGCCCCTCACCCACGGCCCCTCACCCACGGCCCCTCACCCAAGGCCCCTCATCCACGGCCCCTCACCCACGGCCCCTCACCCACGGCTCCTAACTCTGGCCTACGGTGGTGATAAAAAAACTCACTAGTCAAATGTTGTTCCACCACGAGGCAGAAGAGCCTTCCTCTTCCTCCTCCTCTTCCTCGGCTGTGTGTGTGTGTGCCTTCTGTGGAGCACAAGTCAAGACACATCTTAGTTCCGTAAGAGTCACGATTTGCCTCTTTGGGGTCACAGTGGTGATGCCACATTGGACAACCAAAAGTCATGGGTGAAGGGAGAGGTCTGAAGGTTAGGTTTCTGTAATAATCATGTAATATTATATAATAATCTGAATCTGAATTATGAACACGAACCCTAAACATTTGAGCACGGATGACAATCCCTCGGTGCTGTTCCTCTCAGAGGACATTCATTTGCAGTCCATACAGTCAACTTTTGCCTCCTTGGGTCATACAGGCCCGGCCCAGAGCATCGGTCGCCTGGGGCGCCATCTGCAGGATGGGGTGCAAAATTGCAGCCTTAAAAAAATATTAAAAAGTTTCCTTTTTTTAATATTTTGCGTTGTGTTTCCCATAACGTAAGATTGAACAACAAAAAATGATGTATACTATAAACTCAATAAAAATCGTCATCATTGAACCCTGCTGCTGTCGACGAGTCTGTCTTCCAGAGAGAGTGTTCGTTGATACATACAGTACAGACCAAAAGTTTGGACACACTTCCTTTCTTTTCATGACTATTGACTGCAGATCCACACCAGGCTGTGTAAGGGCTGTTTGACCAATAAGGAGAGTGATGGGTGCTGGGACAGATGACCTGGCCTCCACAGTCACCTGAACCCAATCCAGATGGTTTTGTGGTGAGCAGGACCACAGAGTGAAGGAGAAAGGGCCAACAAGTGCTAAGCATCTCTGGGAACTCCTTCAAGATTGTTGAAGACCATTTCAGGTCCTCTTGAAGCTTATCAAGAGAATGCCAAGAGTGTGTGAAGCACTATCAGAGCAAAAGGTGCTACTTTTAAGTAAGTACATAATTCCACACAAGTTAATTCATAGTTTTGATGGCTTCAGTGTGAATCTACAATTTTCATAATCATGAAAATAAAGAAAACTCTTTGAATGTGTCCAAACTTTTGGTCTGTACTGTAGGCAAACATGATTTTGGTCGACGTTATTATGAAAAGGCAGTCCAAGACGTCAAGTGCAGCCAATAAACACTGAAGAAAAGAAGAGAATGAAAAACTGGCTCACAGTAGAAGTATGAACAGAGACATGCAGCCCGTGGACAGGTGAGAGTCTAAGCTCTGGTTTGATCTTTAAAGAATCCTGATTGAGACAGAGGCAGACTCTACACAATGGGCGGAGAATATGTGCGCGATGAGCGGGGACGCAGCGTGCTTTAAACAGCGGCAAGAATGATGCACTTCCATCATGTTCAGTAAATAAAGCCAGGAGCCAGGACCGAGTAATGCAGTAGTAGTGTCATGCATTACACTTCACAGACAGTAATATTGTAGTGTAATACATTATTTTGAAATGAACAG